>JAWWLV010000018.1:13516444-13632609 GCA_035041135.1 Platyrinchus mystaceus | reverse complement strand
AGTTTGCTCGGTGGGGCCCGGCCGGGCCCCGCGGGCTCCCGCAGCCGCCGGGCCTGGAAAAGCGGCGGCGGGGCTGGCGGTGCGCGCAGGTGTGTCCCGTGGGGCGGGGGGATGAGCGTGCGGTCCTGGCTCCGCTGTGTCTGGGGATGTGCGGCGCATTAGTATGCAGCGAGCATACTGCTGGTGCAAGGGAATACAGCGGCGGTGCCACATGTCCGAGTTCGTGCTGATGCAGAGCCCATAAATTACACTTGAGTGTTCGCTCTTCTACCCGAGGTCTCGGCTCTTGTGCTTGAGTCTAGTTGGGGTTTTGTCTTTCCCTTTTCGGGAAACGGAAAAAAATATCGAAATATTATTCTTCTTTAATAATAGCACCGGTTTGTGGCTCTAGTGATCTTTGGAGTGTGCGTTTCTTTGAAAGGTATAGGGAGAAGGGCAGAAATGCGGCGTCTCTTCCGAGTTCGGCACTGCAGCCGACTTTAATGGCAGTGGCACATCAAGCCTGCGTGGCGGTAGTTGTGTCCTTATAGCCCTTAAAAACAGAAATGCCTTTCTGAATGAAATAATGAAAGGCGGCAGGCTGAGTGACTGAGTTGGGGGAAAATCATGGCAAAATTATAAAATCTGCCATTTAGTGCTTCTCTTTTTCTCGCCTCCTGTTTTGCCTCTAGCAGTCTATTGTTCCTGATGTTTTAAGCTTTTTTCCTGGTTGGATAAGTGGGGAAAGGTGCAGATTCCAATATGCATATTGTCACTGATTTACAGTTTGCTTTTCTAAAACTATTCTGGTAACAGCTGGATTGCAGCCTTTAGAGAACGAAAACACACAACAGCGTTACAAAGGAGACTGGGATTCATTAGACCCCTCCACTCTCAAGCCCTGATTCTGCAAATATTTAAGCATATATGGTTTCACATGCCTGAGTTACCCACCAAGCTCCACACGATTACTGCTTAATATCAACTCTGTTTACAGTGTCAGGGCCACAGTATAGACTCCCCAAATCTGGGTGAAATTAGACTACTTTTAGTTTTTCTGTCCATCATGAAAAGTTTATTTAGCCATTTACGTTTCTTGGGAAAACGTTCTTACTGAGATAAATCACTGTTTAAAAAGCCTCTGGCATCCATCCTGTAGAAACCTAGACAGAGATTTGTCAGTGAGTATGAAAATACTCCATGGAGTATTTGCAGCATGTTAAGTATGGCATAAATTACATACAAAGTCATAAATTCTTCATATGTAAACAAAACTACAAGTTGCAGTTCTGACTAACACTGAAGATGTCCATCTTGTGCATGTATGAAGTAAAAAAGAATGCAGGGATTACCTTTTCTCCTTTGCCCAAATGTGAATGGCTGAAATAAATTTGATCTGTAGTTTAATAAGGGAATAATTATCAGATACATATTTGTATCTCTTAGATCTATTAGATATTTGATGTCCCAGTCAAAGGATTGTATTTTTGCTTGGAAAACTAGTCTTGGACAATGAAATAATTTCTCGTTTGTGCAGTATTCCAAAATGCTCAGTACACCTTTAATGAAAGTCTATGTGGTAGGTACCAAAAGCGACTTTGTGGAAAGTTTATTTTGGCTGCATGAAAATGAGCCTTATTCACTCTTTTTTGGAGGTATGCTAGGACTAACATTCTGTTTCCTTTCATGTATAAATTAAATCATTATAGAATCCACAGGGAAAATATAAATTCTTAGGGATGAATCAAATCAGTGGCCTCACATGGCGAGAACTGAAAATACAAAAGCTTTGTGCCTTTTCAGATGCAGGACTCACTTCTGTAAACCTAGGCAAATGAATGGCTTTACCCATGTAAGTAATTCAGGTAGAAGTTGATGGAACTTGTCACTAGAATTCTAATATTCATATACTTGTGTTTTTGAAGAATGATATCCCTGAGAGGGAATTTATACATAATTTTATGAAGTTTTAACTTACACTACTGTAAACCAGCATTTGCATATGATCCTCAGTATTCTACTTGATCACGGATTTACTAATGTCTGTGCTGCTAGTAGTTGAATTTATTAAAAGAAGTCTGGATATTTGTAATATTTTGCTAACAGTGGTTAAAGTCATTGGGGCATTAAGAGTGCAGGGCCACAAACAGGAGTGTGTTTTATGCAGTTGTGAGGATTGGTGTTCACGGTACAGTCTTGTGCTGAATTTAGTGTAAACTTACATGAATGCTGCAGAAGAAGCTTAAGGAAAGTTCAGGGACAGTTTTGAGAAAGTAGATGATCAAGAAGAGATGGCTTATTGAGCTGAAATTTAGGGGAAATTTGCCATCATTCTTTATGTGTACCTTTATGCTGTGATTATTTAATATCTATAGGTAATGCAGGGGCAATCTGTCATAGCACAGTAAGTATATGCAGGATTTTATATTCTAAAACAAGGCAAAAAGGACTCTTAGAAAGAGTAATCCCTGGTTTCTCTGATGGTAGATTAGACCACGATATGCTATGTGCAAGTGTGAGTTTATTTTGAGAACCTGATTGTGACTTCATGTCTTTGAAATTCAGACTTAAAATTTGGTAGGTGTTGATCTGGGATGTCCATATATCTTCCTTATGTATAATGAAAAATGAAATTAAATTTCAACAGTGACAGCTAAAGCCAAAAGAAACTTAATAAAGCAAAGATAGAGCTGGATTGTGACTTGAGGTAGAACTGGCAAATTCCCTGAAACCACAAAAAAAAGGAGACGGGGAGAAAGGAAGTGCAAGGAATGAAAATTTGCCAGGCCTCCTTTGATCAGGAGTATTTGAAATAACTGTTGGATATTTCATTCTGTATACAGTAAGTCTGCTTTGCCCTTGTGAGAAGAGATTTTTTTGTTACTTACTGATTAGTCCTGAAGCTGGTTTAGCTGTCTGCTGGGAACACTTGTCTAACATAGAGCAGTGTAATGTCATATGCTGCTTTGCATAATTCTGTTGGTAATTCACAGTTATCTTCAGGTTGCTTTTGGTAATAAAGACTTGTGTGTTCAGCTGTGTGCTTGCATCTTGATAAAGTGTGACTTGTATTCTGAGTTTTAAACAAAAAACAGTAAGATTTTTAAGTTGGATTGCCTGCTTATTTTTCTATACTGTTACTATATATTTATATAAAAGAGCAAATAAGCTAGTATATTAATGGCCCTTGGGAAAAAAAAGAATTAACATAGTTTATTAATGTAATGATGTTATTACTGTAACATCTGTTGCTGTCATATCACCAGATAATGACTTTTGTACTTCAGCTCAGGGTTTTCTTTGCGTTCCCTATATGACAGCATTTTCACTTTAGCCCCATGAAGACAGACTGGGAAAATCAGTGTGCTAGATTTCTTTTTGTTTTCATCCTTGGTCTAACTAGGGCTTTAAAAGTGAAAGCCATGATTTATACAACTTTGAGAACTTGTCCTGCTGTTATAAAAGGTGAAGAAGAATCCCAGGTGAAGTACAGATATCTCTTTGTACTGCTCAGCGTAAAGTCTGATTGAGTGACCAATGAAATGAACATTCTTTACTTCTTTTTGTGCCAGAGCCTTGCTCAGTTATTCTATGAGGCTTGCAGAGGAGGGCAGGTTCACTTAGAGCCCCTCTCATTTTTGGCAGGTGTCTTTTTGTTGGATCAAGTCTTGCATTTAGTGAATTTTAGATCTAATAAACTGGAGATCTGTCTAAACAACACGGCAGCTTTTCAGTGTTTTTTGTTTATGAATCTACTACTGTTTGCTTTTCCTTCATGGTGGATTGTAACACACTGTTGTGTATTGCCACAGTGAGTTTGATAAATGCTGTGTCTGTGTAAGTTAAATAAGAGGTGAATCTTAGGCATGGCTTTATGCAGTTCCTTTGAAAATTTTATGAGTTATGCAAACAAGAAATACTTTTAACTGTTGAAGTGGAGATGTTAAGAACCAAGGGACAGATAAACATAAAATAAATGGAAATGTTTATTCCAATGGTAATGAGCATGAATTGGATGTTAAAGTGGTAGTAGAGTAAGACAGCACACAGAAGGTATGTTAACTTACCTCCAGATGTTTGCTCCTTAAGGACTTGCAATGTAAGGCACCAGAGTTAGTGCAAGTTCAGTATTTGTAACAGATCTCTGTGGCTGTGGCAGTCAGAGGCAAACTTGCAATATGGTCTGTAAGAAAACTAATGCACTGTTGCACTGATTGAAATTTTGTAGGTGGTGACAGTGGATTGGATGGGTTAGGAGGACCAGGAGTTCAACTTGGAAGCCCTGATAAGAAAAAACGCAAAGCCAATACACAGGTAAATTTTTTGATTTCTTAGTAAATAGAGCACTCAGATGTTGTTTGCTGGTGTGACTGTCTCCCATTGTTCAGAGTATCAGTCTGTCACAAATAGCAGCTGTGTACAAAATATTCCAGTTTTACCATGAAGCTGAAGTTTTCCTAATACTAGTTATTAGCACTAAAGTTATTTTAATCTCTGTATCTTGCCATAGACCTATAAAGAGAGGAGCACTGAGAGACTGCAGCAACTTGTATTTTTACCATATGGATTTGATTCTGAGACAGACTTTTTTTTAATGACTTTGTAGCCATTTGTAGAGGTCTGTACAGCATGAGTAGTTGCCATGAGACTACTTCTCTCCTTACTTTCATTTCATTATGTGTAAGTTTGTGGGCTAATGAATCAGAACAGTTTGTTAATGCTTGACCAAATTCTTGGCGCACTCCTGAAGTTATTTTCAAGCAAAAGCTGTGAGGCAAGTACAGCTCCTTTCCAGTGAATCCCTGCAATCTGACATTTCTATGCAGTTTTTCTTTCTAGAAAAGAAAACCTGAATACAAAACCTCTTAAGCAGTTGGATACCTGTAGTGCAGAATTTCCCATTGTGTGTTCATTCAGCTTTGAGTGAGAGTATCTGTTAGCTTGGTACTGCCCAGTGAAAGTAACCTTACTTATGTAGGTCAAACAATCACTTTCTGTTAGGCCTATCCACAGTCCACTGAGTTGTGGATCTGTTTTCTTAATTTTTATTTGGTTTTAAAGTAGCCATGGTGAAACCTGCTCTGAGAAATACTCAGTTACTCTGAAAGGTTTCAGACCTCTCTTTTGGTGGAGCTTTCCTTGTGTTCTGGAATGGTAATAACTCCAGTGGCTATGCAGGTTAGCTTCTGTTCTTTTCTTACCTGGTTCAAAATTTACAGTGCAGCAAATTTTTTTTTTTTTAATAAATGCTCAATCTTAGTTTATTAGTACTTAGGAGGAAATGCTTTCTGTGAGCACAGTTAGTGTAGGGTGAACCCAGTAGATGTTCCCTACGGGCTAGTCTATAGTGAATTTCAGTTGTATAGCCACTTAGGTGGCATTTAAACAGCTTCTGGGCTCTGTTAAACGCTGTAACCAGAGCATAATCCTTGTATTTTATGCCTACTGCCTGTGCTTTGCAGACTGTCCACAGTCACTGAATGCTTATAAGGGATGCCTCTTTTTTGTATAGGAATCTACAGAGTGTAGAATATTCTGCAGAATACAGAAAATACCAATCTGCTGACTGCAGTATTCTATATGCCTTTTTTTAGGGTTATAGTAACATTGGGTTTATATCCTCATAGAAGTAGGGTGTCTTAAGAGGTGTATATTCAGTAACATCAACCCAAAATGAGACTAAGGAAGTGCTTAAATCTGCTCTTCAATATTTGGAAATATTTTGTGCATGTGTTTGTGACACTTGGCTTTCTGTATTGTTGCTTATCTTTTGTAAAAGACTAAGAAATAGAAGTCCCATATCAAGTAGTATTTTCAGAAGCACGGTTGTGCTATGCAAAATTTTTAAAACACTGAGACTACTATAAATCAATTATTATCTGGAGCACAGACGTCTCTCTTGCCTCTGTACTGAAATTTCAGACAGCCTGGCAGGATACAGTGGGTGAGTTTTACACAACAGCTGAACAGTTCTTTCAGCAGTGATATTGGTAATCCAGGACCTTTGTGGATGGTCTGTCTTTCAGGGAAATACTGAAACTAATTTAAATGTTGTATTTAAAATATTTGTAGGGATCATCATTTCCTCCTCCATCTGAATATGCTCCACCGCCGAATCCAAGCTCTGACCACCTTGTAGCTGCAAATCCATTTGATGACAACTATAATACTGTGTCTTATAAACCGCTTCCTTCAGGAAATCCATATTTTAGTAATCCTGGTTATCCTGGCTTTGGAGGCTATAACACTTTCAGAATGCCACCTCACATGCTGCCCAGAGTGTCCTCGCCATATGGTGGTTCTTACTCCCTCAGAAACCAACCACATCCTCTTCCTCAGAACCCTGTGGGCATGGGTTTTAGTCGACCCCACTCTTTCAGCTTTGGTCCACATGATAACCCAGGTTTTGGGAATCAGCCCCCTTATAGTGGTGGTCAGATAAATCAAAATGTCAGTATGCCTGCTCAGCATTTCAGGCCAAATCCTGGGGAGAACTTTGGCCATTCTGGTCAGATACCTCACCCTGACGTGCCGTCTAATTTTGGTCCTGGAAACAATCCAAATTTTCCAAATTCTCAGCTAGAGTCAAACCATTCTTTTGTTCCTCCACCAAACACATACAACCAGACAAAATCATCAGCGCAGAAGCAAGACTTTAATCAAGGTGCAAGCAAAGCATCGAGCCAGAACACTGCTGCTCATCAGCATCATCACAGGACAGAGGACATTGTGAGTCAAGGTAACAGTGACCTAAAAAATGTTACTCGAAACAATGTGGTAAATCAGGATAATAGCCATTCTAACAGTGCTGATAACACCAGTGCTGGGCATTCCAATGGGACTCAGAGTAAGTCCCGCCAGCCCCGAGGCGCTGCTGAAGGATGCAACTCTGAAAAGAGCAGCAAAACACCTCTTCATCCCAGTCGTCATGGTCACTCGTCCTCTGAACCCGTCTACCCATGTGGGATCTGTACCCATGAAGTCAATGATGACCAGGATGCCATCCTGTGTGAAGCCTCTTGTCAGAAATGGTTTCATCGGATCTGCACAGGCATGACGGAGTCGGCGTACGGCCTCCTCACGGCAGAGGCATCGGCAGTTTGGGGCTGTGATACTTGCATGGCTGACAAAGACGTCCAGTTGATGCGCACGAGAGAGACTGCAGGACCACCTGCACTGAACACAGAAGGCTGACAGCCCCAGTTGGTGGTAGTGGATGAAATACTTTCTGTGAAGTTTTGGTTACAAATTGGGTACTTCACTTTCTGCAGACAATCAGTTGTGTTTGATTGCTGTCATCTTATTTTTTCCCCTAATCTCTTTTCATTCATAAACTTCCATCTCAGCTTTTGGATTCTTAGTTTTATGTGTGCAAATGTTTTACAGGATGGAATATTTTTTGTTTCTGATTGAGCTGCAACTGACAATTGATCAGAAGTAGGATGTGCATTGACAATTTTATTGAAGAAAAAAATGTGCCTGTATGAATAGCCCTAATTTGCTAGTATTAATGTGTTAACTAACACTAGCATTTAGTGCTCTGTTTTAATGGTACTATATTTGCAAGTACTCATTACTTTTTTTTTTTTGGCATGAATGTCTGGTGATGTTCTTGCTAGCCTTTCTTTGAATATAGTGGAGATGACATGGAGGAATGTGCAGTACTAATAGTTGTTATTTTAGGGTAAATACAGAGAATTTTGTATGTGCTTTTTCCTATTTTTTGAAGTAAAGCATTAACATGCTATTCAGAAATTGATGAATTCATACTTAGTAACACAATGAAACCCGCTAACTCTTACACATTTCTATTTCCTTGAAAAGGCAATAATCTCTTTTGACTTCTCAGCAAACACTTGCTGAAGGCTCTTGCTGGGTCTTGCAGTATTTGGAAATAGTTATGAAATATGACTAAATTGCAAGAAAATGGATCAAGTTTATGAAATCCAGTGCTTTAAATCTAGAGAATGCCAAATCTAGGGGTGCATATGTAACCTTAATTCATTTATCTTGAGCACATATGTTAGGATACAGTGTCCATGTGTGTCATGGTTGTGCAGTTAAGCACCTCTCTCCCATCCCTTCTCACTGATGGTTCCAGTCACCTGCCTCAGTGCTGCCTAAGAATTGTGAATGAACCAGTGCATGGAAAATCCTGCCCGTCTTCCAGGGCTTTCAGCTAGAACTGCTCAGTCACCCTGAGCTTACACAGTCCACTTGGCACAAAGGAGAGTGCAAGGCAATGGAGTGTGCTCTGCACAGGCTCTGAATGGCATGATAATTTGGCCAGCGAAGTCTTAAAACTAAATTCCTACCACTGCCTCAGCCAGTCTTGCAGTGAGGGGGTGGGAAATCTAGGGTGAAGAAAAAAAAATACAGCTTTTGTATCAGGTGAGTTTAGCTCAGGAGTAAGTAATGAGAAATTTAAGCTTCTTTGCTAAACCTAATATCCTACTGACAAGTATGAGTGGCACTAGAGCTTCATATGTGATGCTAGGAATTCTATTTTAATATGGGTAATTTGATCTTATTCTTGATCTCAAAAATAACTCTCTTTTTTTAATGTGGGGAAACATCTAGCCTTGAACAGTTCAGCCTTAGTGTGATAAAGTTGCATATGCAACTGAAGAAGTGTTTCTTGAGAGAGAAGTGTTGTTTTGACTTAATAAAAGGAGGCACTGTAATAACAGACTGTGCTTGTAATACTCACCAGTGTGCTGGAAACTAAGTCTTTAAACAGGAATTAAATCATATGTCAAGCTTACAGATGCCAGTCACATTTCTTAATGTGATATATTTTTCAGGTCTGTGAGGATGAATGATGTAGGAGCTGATACAGAATACAGTCTTCTAAGTAAAGAGGTAGTTTTTATGATAAGATATGAGTGAAAATTAAGGCCTGTTTGCTAGTTCACCATTGTGTTTGAATTTAAATGGGCTCTACTGTGGTACATTTCTGGAAGATACTGTGCAGACCTGCATAACTTTTCTTGTTTTATTTTAAAAGTGAAAAATTTTGCTGGGTAAGTGTGGTATTGCCCCCTTTTTTTATCTTGCGTCTCATCAGGAAAAAGAAAATAATGTATAAAATGTAAATGACATATTTCATATCTTGAGAATTTCCTGTATGGAGATGTAAAAGAAAATGTAAGGCAGATAGATCAAGGGCTTCTGTTTTCATCACCAGTTGCTTTAATTTAGTACAGAAACCAGACTTAATCTTGTTTTGTTAGAGGTGTGATATTTAAAAACAAACAACAAAAAAACCAACCAAGCAACAACCTCTGTTAAACAGATTTATTCTTCAGTAGTTTTCCTAATGACTGACAGACTGTTAGAATTTGCTTTTGGTACCTAAAGTAGCAATTAAACCAAACCTTGTTTAGATAGATTTGTTCCTCTGGGAATCAATTTAATCTCTGCAACAATTTGCACTGTGAAAGTAGTGGAGCTGGTTCACACCTACAGCAACATAAATAAAATAAAAAATGTGCTCAGTGAAAATTCAACAAAACCAATGATGATATTGTTACCTTTCCCACTCCCACACCCCTTGCCTGTTGTGAGAAGATTTTTGGGGCATTTTTTTTCAGAAGTCCAATTAATGGTTTAACATTTTGGAGCAGACATTTTATTTAAAATAGCCATGTATTTCTTAATTTCTTCCTTGACCCTACATGAAGTTAGGCAAGTATTTTCTAGATTAGCTGTCAAGGCATTAGTGTTCTTAGAAACTTAAAGTCAACTGGAATATAATTTTTTAAGGCCTTAAATTGTGTATTTGTGAAACTTATTCTAACAATTTATTTTGGTTTTTCCAAACTGGTACTATGTTGGGTTTGTAACCCAGTAAATTTTCTGCATTCATTAATGTGCAAATTCAAGGCATTAGCATATGTCGATTATATCGAATAAAACCAAGTGAACAACAAAAGCCAAACTTTTTAGCACACTGATCATAGAGATATGACTGATGAAGATCTCCAGAAGTCATCCTGCCGATATGCTTGCCCTACTGATACACTCTTGGCATACTTGAACTCTTTATCTAGAGAGAGGGTTATATTTTGTTTTTCTCTGCATGTATTGACTAGTAGTAGTTCAAGTATGCACAGGAAAAACAGCAATCATGTTTTATTAGTAAGGTCCTAGGAAAATGACAGCTGATTAGAATTAGAAGTTAGTTATAGAAGGGTGGGAGGGAGGGAGGGAGGGTTGACTAGAGTAGGTGAGGGTTTTTGTAATACTCTACATGAAACAATTTGTATTGAACTATCATGTGCTTCTTTCATTACTAGTGATTTAGACTGTACTGGTGCTGCACACCAAAAATATTGCAAAGATTTTGTAAGTCTTGCAAACCTTAACATTTTTATGGGAAGTGCCCATGTCCCTTTTAAATAGTTCCTTGTCACGGTCAGAAATGCAGCCTATATTGCCCAAAATGTTTGTTGTTTTGTTTTCCCCTGGGCTGAAATAAATAGGTATAAACTGGACTGTACTGTCCTTAATACTTCGGGGTTTTTCGCTGGTGATCATTTGTAAATGAGAAAACATGTGCTTTTCCCTTTGAAACACTTGTTTCATTGGTCAGGGTAAGTGACAGTGCTGTATATAAGAAACCAAAAATCCTGGTTCTTGCTGTTTTACTGATCCCTTCTACAGCTCGAGACAAGCAGGTTAAGTATGCCTGCCTCAGTCTCCTCTTTCAGCAGATTGGACTAATCCTTACTCCCTGAGGTTGTTTAGAGGCCTAGTTATTATCTGAGATCTTCAGATGCAAGAAACTAGAGAAAAGTAATGAAGTTTGCTCTGCTTAAAACAAAAGTATAAATTTTAGGGGCTGCTCAAAGAAGATTATACTTTGTGACCTCTGAAGTTTTTAATCTAAGAACCAGTTTTGTAATCACATTTTTCAGGCTTAATTTCAAGCATGTGAGAATTAATGAAGTTGGTGAAACTGCATGCACACAGTCAAGAATGTTTCAAAGTGTTTGCAGTTTGGGGCCTGTGATATTTGCAAGTGAAATGCTTTTAATGGTTTGAGATTTTTACAAAATCAGTGGTGTTCAAATGTAGCACCTTTTTAACATTTGTCTTTATTCCAACTTGATACGATAACATGTTATCTGCATTAGGTACATCCCTTTCATTTTATAAATAAACATTGCCTGGCAGTAAAAGTATTGGTGTTACATTTTTAAAAAAGGAAGTCATGCTTCTTATCATGTTGTATGTGACTTAAATGACTGTTTCATATTAAAACTAGTCTTTCCTTATGTACTGCTTAAATATACCTGTTTTGGGATATCAGTTCAGTACTTTTTATACAATCTTGAATGTGTTCCACATTGGTGACATGTATTTTTGCAACAACTTTTTTGTTTTGATTTTAAATTAGAGCATGTCTGATGTAATACATGCATTAGTGCTGTGGTGTGTGGCAAAGTTAATGTATGTAATTCAAATTGGAAAAGTTCCCAGACTTTGTCCAACATTAGCCCTGTGGCCAGGGATTAAATTACTATGTAATACAAATTATTTCATACCATGATGTGTTTTAAGCTACTCTATGAAGTATGTGAAACATTATTGTTTATGGATTGGTAGCTGGTGTGGTATCTTGCATAGAATGAGGTATGATAGGTGGTAGCAATTCATGATGATTAAAACTAAGTACCTTTCAGAACACACAGCACTGGTGTGCATTGTCATCTTGTTGCCATAACTGTTAGTATGAATTTTTTAATATTATCCACTGACAAATGGGTGAACACTTGGTAATCAGCTCATGGGTGTGAAAATTCTATTCTAACACTCTTTATTTGGTTTACAAAACATATAATTTTTTAATCTATTGGATGTGATTAGATATATTCAGGAGGGTGTAGAACTGGATGTATTTTCAAGTTATTCTGCAATTGCTAAGTTTTGTCTGAAGCTTTCTATATTAGAATAGATTCTTCCTTAAAATTGGAAACTAAGTGTACTTAGCAGAACTCTTTAAGGCAATATAACTATCCTACACTACATCTTGAGTTATGCACATTCACTTCTTTATATGGAGCTCCTCTGAATTTTTTGCTTTATATATAAAAAAGGGTCCCTTTAGTGGCCTAGTGTTGTGTGCCATCATTTCTGAGGTAATTAATTCTGAATGCTGTTCAGCCCCTTAGAGGTGCTGCCTATACCTTAAAGTATTCAGTGTCACCCTTAGTCACCCGGTTTAGAAATGGCTTATCCCAACACCTTGGGAATACCTATTTCTGTATTGTTTGCCATACATGATTAATTTTCCTTTTCATCTTCAAACAAACTGTCTGTCTCAAAGTAGTTTTTGATCCTACCCCACCTTTTTACTTGGAGATCTGTGCACTGTATTTCAGGAATTGCTGTACTGGAGACAGTTTGGGATTGGAGTCCTGAGAGATGCCATGTCTTCTCCTAGACACTCATCTTCTGCTCTCCAGGATGCTCTAAATCTGAACTTCCATGTTACTTAAGGAGGGCAAGCTTTTAATATATTTCCTCTTTTTTTTTCCCCTTTCTTGATAGTTTGTTTTGTGAAGCCTGAAATAAGAGAGTTGTTAGGGATTTTTATTTAAAAGATGGCCTTTCCTCCAAGCTTTTTTATGCGGCCTTTAGAGCAAATACTGTGTTCTTCAGGGCCTTTTGACTTGGAGTTTTTTGTCCACATTCTCCTTTCAGTGTTAAAGGTGAGTTGAAAAAGGCAAGTTACCAATCTACTGCCATCCAAACAATGCAAAATATAAGATGATTAAGATTGTTGACATTTAATTTCTTTTTGTTGTTTGTTAATAATGATGTGACATTTTTACCTTTCAGAAGAACATATATCAGAATCTGATTCAAGTGTTCTTGGAAAATGTATATGGTAGATTTTGTCTGGCACTGTATGTAGCTTTGTTGCTTTCTGTTGTCTGGTTTCAGTTCCTTTTAAAATAAAGATAATTTTTGCGGGGAAGTTGCCTGTTGATTTTATGAAGACGATGTAATGCCTAGATTGACTCTGCTACTGTTTTACCTGGGAGAATGCATTTGGATTAGTTGTAATCCTGCAAGAAATACAGGATCTGATCACTGTGACCTCATACATGATGAGGTCATAGTGATCAGAAAAGACAGTTCCTGCCTCTCTTGGAGAGCTCTGCTGTTCTGTAAAGATGTTAATCTGAAGTAATTTCAAAGCAGATTAGAAGAGGTCTTGCACCTTCACCCCCGTTTCTTTCTTTACAGGATGGGAGGGAAGGCTTGAGCACCATTTTTTCTGAATAGATTTATTTTTTTTAAATAACTTTCTGCTCCTGGGAAGAGATTAATCAAAGAATTATTCTAATTTATAAAATTATTACAAAGATCTTCCTGTCAGTTAAAATGCCTGAACTAACACATACCAAATCACTGCCTTGCCAATAATATTTAAAAGCAACTGATACAGGTGGTTCCAAGCTACATATGGAAGACATTTTATTGTAATAAACAGAGTCTCATAAAATGTTCCTTCTCTGTGTGAAAGATATGGGGGTGTAAGAGAAATGAGAGAGAATTTAGAAAGGATGGGAGGAAAAAAGGTTAATAATTAAAGATAAGAAAATGTAAGATATTTAAAGGATCCCCCCCATATATTAAAGCTTCTGAAGCGATTAGAAGTGAAATAACCTGGAAATGATGGATGTGTATTAGCAGCTGAAAGGTCCAGAATATTACTAATATTATTAAGATTTGTTTGGAATGTACATCTCTATCCTTCATAGCATAGGAAATGGGAATTTAGGAATTAGGTTTTTAACTGAATAATTTTTCCTTTTCACTACGAAGTTTCTTGCACTAGAAACTTTTCACTACAAACTTTTGACTGATAAAGTTAATGCCAACAGAAGAACGATTCTGAATGTTAATTTTGCATGGTGAGAGCACAGCCATTTGTCCAGGTAAGCCTGCAATGTGGAGAGTGTGGGATAGAGGTGGTGTTTCTGCAGATGTACATCAATGCAAGACTTTTAAGGTTGATCCAAGACCTTGCTGAGTCCCTTTTGTGTCCTTTAGCAGCTAAATCTGCTACTTTGACATAAAAATGTGTTAGTGGTATTTACTGTGTCTTCTACAAGCTTTGCATTGGAGATCTAGCTTTTAAGTAAATAGACTTTTTCTTGCTGTATTGGAGCTCTTTGTGTAACTGAAGAAGATCAAGTACTGGTAACCATAACTGTGCCCTGTCTTGTAAAGCATGTGTGAATAGCATAGTCTTTCTAGCAGGAATAAATAATAAGCTGCTTCATTTCAGTATTCTCTGTGATTAAAGTAAAAATGACACCGGGGTGACCAAGGCAGAAGACCAGCACTCAAACAATCTAAGACTTACAGTCCGTGAATGAACTCTCCGTAACTGAGGGATGTGTTCTGGATGACTACAGCTGCATTCTGGAGTGGTAGGAGATTTTGAGTTACTGTTGCATTATAACAACTCTAGCCAATGCTGCTATATATTTGAATACTCTTGGAATGAGGAATTTAATTCACTTCTCGGATTCCAGTCCATGCAAGCATTCATCCAGATGATATTGATGTGGGTGAGAGTGGAGGATAACCCAGAAATCATATCAGTTACGATAGATTTCTTGCTCTGAAAAAGTTTTAAATATTTGTGATGATACCTACTTTTATATATCTATAGATATAGATATACACAACCATTTCATTGCTTTGGAATATCGGTAATAGAATATAAAAATTAAATTTTCAGTGATACACATCAGAAATCCTAGCTAACGTGTGCAATGTTAAACTCCATTTTTCTTGGTCATATTTTAAAGGAAAGGAGGAAAACTAGACTTTTTGGTTCTGGATTTTTCTAGGTAATGGTATCCTTATGAGGAACTTCCACATACCTGAATTTTTATCCATGTTTGACTTCTCTTTCAAGACATATTCCCCAGAAGCAGTTACTTTCTATATACTAACTTTATTTTTGCAGATACTCTGTTACTGTTTGTTTGAGGAACGGGGAGCCACAATGTGCAAATTACCTCCTGAGTTTTTGGCATAGACAGTACAACAGACAACATCTCAAATGTTGTCTTACTTACCAGCAATAGCGTGGAGCTGCCAGTATGATCCAGTTATTTTTAGGGGATATCTGGAAGTTTCAGTGCCAGCATTGCCAGTAGGTTGAGGAAGGTGATCCTGCCCGTGTGCTGAGCCCTGGTGAGGCCACATTGTGTGCAGTTCTCTGTGTGCAGCACAAGAGAGACATGTAGCTCCTGGAGCAGGTCCAGAAGAGAGCAACAAAGTTGGTCAATGGTCTGGAGAATCCTTCTTACCAGGAAGGCTGAGGGATCAACAAGAGGCTGTGTATAAATATCTGAAGGGAGGGTATGAAGAGGACAGAGGCAGGCTCTGCTCGGTGATGTCAACCAATAGAACCAGAGGCAATGGGCAGAAACTGATGCCCTGGAAGTTCCATGTGAACATGAGGAAGGACTTCTGTGCAGGGACCAAGCACTGGAACAGATTGCCCAGAGAGATTGTGGAGTCTCCCTCACTGGAGATATTCCAGAACCCTCTGGACACAATCCTGTGCCATGTGCTCTGGGATGACCCTGCCTGAGCAGGGAGGCTGGACCAGGTGACCCACTGGGTCCCCTCCAACCTGACCCATCCCGTGACTCTGTGTATTGCTAAATCAATCAATAGGGTTTTGGTTTTTTTTTTTACCAGAAATTCTAAACTAGTAGCAGTTCGTCTCTTCCTGGAGACGTATTTGGATAACGGTGGCTGTGAGAGCCGCCCTCCTCCCTGCTGCGCGCAGGTGTGAGCGATGGCGGCCCGAGCCCGCCGGCCCTGCGGACTGCATGTCCCGGCGTGCGCCGCGCGGGCCGGCCCGCCTGAGGGCAGCGCTGCCGGGGCCGCCGCGGGGCCCGCGGGCGGCGATGCCGCTGTGGCTGCGGGAGCACAGCTGGCACCAGACCCCCAGCGCCGTGTTCCTCTCGCTGCCCCTGCGCGGCGCCCGGGCCACCGCCGCCAACATCTTCTGCTCCGAGCGGTACCTGAAGGTGGGCGGCGCGCCCGCTCCCCCACGGGCCTTGTGTCGCTGCCCGGGATGTGCCGCGTTACTCAGAGCTCTGCTGGAGAGCACGAGCGCCGCACGCCATGGCAACGCTCTCCGGTTCATGGTCTTTTAGCCTTTATAATCTCCCTCTCTGTCCTGCAGGCTGTTAGATGCCCGTCCCGCGACAGATAATGGCTTGATCCCTGCTCATTCTCTGTACTAATGCTCTTGCTACTCAAACAGGTGTCACCTGCCTTTACTGCCTCATAAATGGACTGAATTATACCCATCTGCTTATATTGTGAATAATAATTCTAATTTTGAGGTCCATGGCTTCTGTCGGAGTGCTGAAGAACCAAGTTTTTCAATCTCTTTAATAAAGAGGTTGAAATGTGTTGAAATAATAAAAATATAACCTTGTGAAGACCCACCCTTGAGGGGAAGGAAACACCTTCCCAGGGCCTCTACAAACCTCCCCACTGAATACAAAACACTTTAGTTCTGTCAATAGTATGTGTTTCTTGAGGTTTACTGTGTGCTTGTGCTGAGTGTTTTGAGTATGTGAGAGTTATAAAAATAGTAAATATTAGTACAAATATATTTTTGTAGGTAAGCATCCCTCCCTTTTTATTTGAAGCCATTTTGTATGCTCCTGTTGATGACACAAATAGCACAGCAAAGATCGGAAATGGAAACATTTTCTTCACTTTGTATAAAAAAGAACCGGCCATGTGGGATTCCCTAACCCTAGAAAATGGTAAGTTCTCTATTCTGAAAATTAGATTGCCTGTAAGAAACCCATTCTGTGCCAACACTTTACAAACTGTAATGTGAAACTTTTGCTGGTAGATATCTGCTCAGTTAAACCTTGTTATTAAAAATTATAAGGAGAGTATGTGAGAACAAAGAATATCTACTGAATCTAGCACTTTTGAAACAAAACAATGTTTCTTGTAAAACATATTTTGTGTTTAAGCAAATCTTAATTTTTCTGTTCTAGAGATGGGCTTGATAAACACTGCTTTGTGGAATTGGAACCATGTTGCATTTTCCCAGACAAAGTAGCAGAAGGAATCCTGTTTTTATGAATATGATACATACCAGTAGAAGTCCAGGCCTAAATGACTAAAATAGTTTTTATTTATTTTTTTAAGCTGACAAGGAAAAACTGCAATATCTAAGAGAGAATGCTGTTCTAAAAGCCCAACAAAAGGCAAAAGAGGAGAGAGAAGCAAAAAAAGCTACAAAAGAGGAACACAAAAAATATGCTTTGGAGGCCACAATGAAGGTAGGTTTAAAAGGAGCTCTGCAAGACACATACATGTAATAACTGCCAACTAATCTGGCATCTGCTTGGTTAAATGTACTTTAAAAAATATGAAAAGTACTACCTCTTATTTTAGTGATGGTAAACTTTTTTATTTCTTTGCACTTAAAACACATTTATTACCAAATATGAAATTGATACAGGAAAAGTACTTGGAAGTTACCATTTTCCATTAGTAATAATAAAGTGAGGAGCTCAGATTTTTGTCAGTTGAAAGGAGAGTACAGTCATGTACAAAAACTGTAGTCTTTTGTGGCCTCTGCATCAGTGCAGGTGTTTAGTAATTTAGCACTGTCAAAAATACTGATTTTAAAAAAAAATCTTATTAATTTGTTGTGTTGTTATATTTTTATAACAGACTTGCTGTTCATTGTCTTCTTTGTGTTTGGATGTTTGTCATTCTGCTTTTTATGTCTCTTTTAAGATATGTTCTTCAAAATTTTTATGTATGTAAAAAATCTGGTCACTTCATTTGTGTTTAAAAGGATTAGTTAAAAGATGAGACTTGTAAAGGCTAATCTGAAATGTTTGCTCTCTGTCATTTTTAAGCATCTTAGTTAATTATGCTTGTATGGTCACATTGCTTGCACTATGCTTGGGATATGAAACTGGGAAAATAATGGTAGCTTTTACTTAGTCATCTTAATATTATCAGATGAAACATCTGATCTCAGAGGTTTATTGTTCAAACAGCTAGAAGAAGCAGAAAGAAAAAGAATTGAAGATCTGAAAGAAAAGGAACGGCAGAAGATCACTGAAGAGTTGGAGTTATGGAAAAAGCAGCAAAAAGATGCTGATAAATACAAAAGCATACAAAAAGAAGGGGAATTACATCAAGAAATAGGGCAATTAAAAGAGAGGAAAAATGAAAAAATGACCAAAACTAGAATTCCTAATGAAGGAACTTCTAAGACCAGACCCAAACCCACAAAAGGTTGTATGATTGAACTGTACTTTGTAATTCTTTAAACTGTGGATAAAACTTTATTCCTGGATGTTTCTAATTCATCATTTATCTTTGTCTCCACCATATTGAGCCAGTTCTTTTAGTCTGCAGTTATTTTCAAGTATTTTCAGGCAATTTATTGAGCTCAAGCATGTGAGTTCTTAGCTCTTGTTTAAGTCTTTGGAAATACAAGAGCAGGTTTTGTTCTAAGCTTTAAAAAAGTAAACCAGAAAGCCTTTTTGAGGGTGTAATGCAGACTTTCTGGGGGTGGAGATCTGTTACCCAAAGTTACCCTACTTTGGGTAACAGATCTCATGTATGTATATTCATAGAAATATACAGTCTCCTTTCACTCTCTCCGTCCCACATCTTGGTCCTATGGAGAGCCATTCCAGGGAACTAAACCAACAGAAAATATTTCATTTCTTGTTTGTTTGCTTTGATAGGTTAGTTTTAACTCTTGTGGTTGTCAGAGCATTATACAAGTGACAGAGGTAGAGGTGTAAGAGGAATTTAAGTTAATTTGTGACAGATGCTGTATCATTCCATTTATTTACTGCTACATTAAGTAGAGACATTGTTTGAACCTTCCCTTCAGAAGAACAAGTCTAAACCTTTCTCAGGTTATTAAAGGTTTAATCGTAATGTGCCGCATTCCTAAATTAGGTGTACTTTGGACTTTGGTAGAAAACCAGAAAATTCTCTTTTGCTTGATTTTTATTGTTTCCAGTATTCCAATTCTTTTAATAGGTCATGCTTCCTGTAGTATATTTTCACCAAATATAAAGGAAGAACAATTACCAGCTCCTCGATCTGCTGCTACAATTAAAGTCAACTTTACCCCACGAGTTTTTCCTACAGCTCTGCGAGAATCTCGTGTCGCAGAAGAGGAGGAGGTAAAGTAGGGAACTGTTTATTGTGTATTCAGTAAGCTGACAAAAATGTTACCTTAGCCAAGCAATGTAACCTGTGCAATATATCTTTCAAGGAAGGCAGTCATATTTAAATTCAGATATAAAGAAACAATTTGATATAAAAATTATTTTCACCATTTGATAGTGCAGGTTAGTAAATAGCATGTTCCTTTATTGGGGGGGAGGGGAGAAGGCAACAATATTAATTTAATTCCTTGAAGTACAAAATTTGAGATGTCTTTACTCACATGTTTAAGATTTTTTAAGTTTTGTCTTAAAAAGAAGCTCACAGCTCTTTCAAGCTGAATTGAATGAATACAAAGTAATTTTGGAAGATTAAAAACAAACAAGTAAACAAAAAAGTATTAGTGATACAGTAACCTGACTTTTCGTGGTAATAAAATACTTGGGAAACCGAAGTTTTTCATATCTGACATTTTTAAATACTTTTCTCTGTCCAAAATATGTGGCAATTAGAATTCTTTTGATAGTAGTGAGTGAAGAGATAAAATTTTTGGATTTGAATTTTTCCTTCAGAAATAATGCTTGTACATTTTGTACTTACAGTGGCTACATAAACAAGCAGAAGCTCGAAGAACAATAAGTGCTGATTTGTCTGAGCTGCAAGATCTAAAAGAAGAGGAGAAGAATCCAGATTGGTTACAGGACAAAGGAAAGTAAGTTAGATTCCACTTGAAGATATGTTGAAACTTACACTAAACAAACACCATTATAATTAATTAAGTTTTAATATTTTTTGTTTATCCTAAACACAGATGGTAAATGTCTATAGAGTAGTCATAGAAGCCATAGTAGAGATTTTATTGGCAGCTTATGGGGTTTGAATCTGAAAAAGTCATGAGATGGAATTGTTGAAGCTCGTGATGAACAAAGTTATTGTAAACACGTCATGCATATTCTTCTTTGAAGACAGTTGAGGCAGTGCACTGTTATACCTTGGTGGATTTCCTTTCATTTGAAATTTTTAGGGAGAGGTGAAATACCTGTCTAAAACAAATTTTAGGAATTTTATAAAAATGCTGGTTTATTCATATAGCTGTGTTATACAGAAAGGTTTTATTAGACAATCAGATATACAAAGCTTTCAGAACTAGTCCTGTGTCTGCAAAAATGTGTCCACCAATTACAGTTCTTTGCTGCTTGAAAGCAGTGACTTTTTATCATGTGTTGTATTGACAGCATCAAGTTGGACTGAACTTGAGCTGTGATGTTCTCAGAAAAGGCTATAAATGGGCATTTTCAAGGGAAAGATGCTAAAACTTCAAATTTTTGAAAATTAACTGTTAGTACTAAGCAGGTATTTATCTTGTGTTTATCACCTTCTTTAAAGTGCATGTTTCACTTTCTGTTTAACACTTAGCAAAATGTTTGCAATGGGAAACTATCTGGCAGCTGTAAACGCCTATAACCTCGCAGTGAGGCTGAATAACAAGCTTCCCCTGCTGTACCTGAATCGTGCTGCTTGCCACCTTAAACTGAGGAATTTACACAAAGCTATTGAAGATTCCTCTAAGGTATAAAAAATGCTGTCATCTTGTGCATTATTGTGATTTATTACTGTGATGTTTCTGTTCTAAGCAGATCTGTAAATACACATCAGTGCAATTTGAAATTTTAAAATTCAAACTTGATATAATGAAGCCATGTTGGAATATTGAAATTTGATAGTGATTAGTGAACTTTCAGAAATTTAAAACACAACAATAAAACCCTCTAAACCGTGCTTCTCCACGTTTGGGACAAATGGCCATATGTTGACTAGCACAGGTTTCTTTACAGATAAAAATAGTATAGCAATATATACACTTGAAAAAAACCCACAACTTGGAGCAGAAAAAAACCCCAAAACAAAATATACACAGATATCTTTTCTGGTACGTTGTGGTGTGCTTCAGTTGGTTGGAAGGAAAAATAAAGGTGTGGTGGCGATGAGCAGGATACCTTAAAAAAACCCCAACAAACCAGACATTTTAAGAGAAGAGCTGTAACACCTGGATGTTTTAGCAGCCATTATTTGTGCAATGAGAGGAGTGATCTCAAATGGCATCTGAATAATGTGGAGGAAGTTTTGCCAGAATTATTAAGTACTAATAAGTACTTGAATCTTGACTGTTTTTTTTTTTAATAGCATAGTATTTAATATTGCGTATGAAAATACAACATTATTTGACTGTAATAAACATTTAACATAGTATTTGTCAGTTTTTAGCCATGGCAGTGTAACTGTAGTTAGCAAACTGGGGTGATGGATACAAATCTCAATGAATAGATTTGCAGGCCGTATAGTTTGAATTTGAATAGTTATTTCTTATTTCTATTTGAATAGTTATTATGTTACTGTATAATAATAGTAATTAGGTGAGAGAAGTGCGTGTAAACTAGAAAACCCCTCAAATTATGGATAATCTTCTTATAAATACTTTGGGTGTTCTCATTTGTAAAGGCACTAGAACTGTTGACACCACCTGTTCCTGATAATGAGCACGCTCGAGTGAAAGCCTATGTGAGACGTGGAACAGCCTTTTGTCAGCTGGAATTATATACTGAAGGTGAGGCCTTGATTTTATGAAAGCATGCACATGAATTTATAGTGACAAGTAATTCTGTTTAGTTCAGTGAGACTGCTCACACCTTTATGTTTTCAGGAATGACTTTGAAGGAGCCCTATACAGTCTATGTCTGTGTTATGAACCTTGATACCACTTTCCTTAATTTTTTTTTAATTTTGCTGGCTGATTGAAATTCCACGTGAAAAATTTTGAAAAAATACCTGAATTAACAGTGCCCCTACTGAGTTCTTCAAGAGGATCAAGTTAGTTTTGTAAAACAAATTTACGAGTGAAAGCTGATAATAAAAATTGAAGAATATTAAAAATGACAGTGCTAAGCTTTGGCCATTCTTTACCTTTTTCTATCTATGAATCACTTTGTCACTCCCTTACAGCTTCATTTGCACCTGGAAACCTTTTGAAAAAGACAAACAAGATTTTACTTCCTGTACTCATTATTTGCTTCCCCCCCCAAGCTCTAGTATTCACAGTTCATGTCTTTTTTTCCCCCTACTTCCACACATTCATTTCTGTCATTCATTTTTCCTCTCTTCTGCAGAATACTTAAGAACACTCCTGTCATGCACACACATTCATATAGGTATATATATGTGAAGGAAGAAACTCTGCTTTCATGTTTTAAAATCTGAAAGGTTTATATAGTAGTGTTTCCACTAAAATGTTTGTAAAATAATATAAGTTTATTTACTGACAAAAGGTAAAACTCAAAATCAATACTTCATGCTTATGACTAGGGAGCAGTTATTTCCAGGTGGTTGCTAAAGAGGATGCTCTTGCATTATTGATTGACATTCTTATTAATGTATCTACATTAGGTCTCCAGGATTATGAAGCAGCTCTCAAGATTGATCCTAAAAATAAATATATAGAAAAAGATGCTGAGAAGATTCGACACCTAATTCAAGGAACAATGCAAGGTTCTTAATTAAAAAACCCATAGAAAAAAGGAACTCTTTGACAGAGATGCCTTTTAAGGACATCAGAAGGAATCTTATTTCTTTTCAGTATGTGTTAACTAGACGTTTTTTGTGCTTCACTCAAAACACCTACAGAATTGGTAATGGATTGGATATATTAATTACTTTTTTTGGAAAGTATAGTATTATAACAAACCAAATTAGATATATTTTGTCTCATTTTGATACAGACTTGTCATATTTTTGCTTTTTGTTAGCATTTGTGTTACCCTGAAAATCTGAAACACTGGATTTGAAGCCGTTCCGTTATGTTAAGTATTCTTTTCAACTCGTGACCATTTCAACTACACTTCTTTCAGTAGCAGTTCTAGCAGACTTCTGAATTTTCCACATCAGTCTGTTTCCTGAATACCATTTATGACTGATTTCTGTCTTTGTAATAAAATTTTTTATTATGCAGATATATATGTTATTCTGTGCAAATTCTATACTCTTGGAACAGGGAGAAGGTTGCTTCCAGCTGCTTTAGTTGGAGCCTTGAGAGGAGTGCTGAGGTGAGTCAGAGTTGTCTGGCGTAGTTGGTGTCTGTCGTTTCCTACAGATTTGCATTGCTGGAAGGGGCTGCAAATACTCTTTTATAGCAGTTGGAAGGAGGGCAGTGCAGGAGCTTTAGTGCCTCAGTTGAGTGTAATGCTATACTTGCCAAAATATGGCTATTTTATATAATTACTGAGGGCAAGTGAGGGCCAAGGAGGAGACACACTGGCAGTGGGAAAAAGAAAATGCAAAGAAGCAAGTGCTGGCTGTAAGTTCACCATTTTCTTTCTCCCTTAAAAGGGAAGCAAATGTGCTTGGTGGCATGAACAGTATCTGCCTCTTTCATCTGATCATATTGGGAGCAAATTCACATTAAACCTGTAACTTCAATACCTGAGCTGACGGTGTGTTCACCATATCTGAGCCATGTATGTTATGTTGGTATTTAATGTCCTGAGATGTAAGAATGTGGAGGCTGACTTTTAAAACTAGAAAATACTTAAGTTAAGACAAGTAAACCTTCAGGTCAATGTCTCTTGCACTTAACTCTTTCTAAAGTTAGAGTTCCACATTTATGAGACCAGTTACAAGAGTTTTATTTCTATGGATTTAGGTCTGATTCAGAGAACTGTATCATCAAATGGGCTTCATCTTTTTTGATACATCTTATTCAACCCATCTTATTCAGCCTTTCAACTAATAGGACAAAGCATTTCAAACTTGTTGAGTGTTTGTGGTCAGAGCAAATATTGCTCAAGACGTGTACTGAAATACATGCATGGTGGAGAGTGAGGAACTTAACACTTTGACCTTTTTTAGTAAACTGTGGACAGTGATAATTTGACATATGATGACTATGGAGGATAGTAAAATCTGGAATTTGCATTGATTTCTGCATTAGTGATAATCTTGAGCATAGAAGATAACATGTGGCAGAAATAATTAGTATGGGTAATAAAGATAGGAATGAGATTAAGAATATAGTGAAAATTTGTGGATGATGTGTCTTAGTTTTGACCTTTTCTAATATGTAGAAATATGAAAAATAGAGGCCTAAAAAAAATCCAAGTGACTGTACTTACTTATGTTCACATGCATGAATTTTATTTTTATTCTTTTCCTCTGTAAGGAGTGAGTTAACATATGACAGATATTTCTTATGGAAAGTGCTCTAGTGCTGTATTGATGAGCATGTGGTAAAACTGCACCGAGTAAGGTACCTCCCTTAGTGTTGCTGAGCAAGCCATTTACACCCTTCTGTTCTACAGAGGTGCCATGAAATCTTTTTTGTTTCTCAGTCATGTAAGATATGAAGAAAACGTTTAAGTTGCTAGCTTAGATAAACCTTGATAATGAAATTCTGACTTTATTATTGAGGCCTGTTGTTGTCTCCCATTTATGTTTGTTCCAGTATTAGAGCACTGTTGGGACCTGAATCTCTGGGATTTTGCATCTGCTCTATTTGTGCTGTGCCTGTTGATGAGATGTGGTCTAGGTGTTTGGTGGGCATAGGTAGCCTTACCCCCAGTCTGAGTGACTCTCGGGACAGGACAGCTTCTCCTGGAGCAGCACGGCCTGTGCTTCTGGGAGACTTTCCAAATTAGTTAATTCCTGTTATCAGTTTTTCCACCTGAGACTAGAAGCATCAAATTGTTGTCCATATACGGCACTTTTTTTGGGGGGGGGCCGGGGGCACGTTTTGGAGTGTTCTTTGGCAGGGCGTTTTGTTGGTTGGCTGGTTTGTTTTGGGGTGTGTTTTTTTTTTTTTTTTTTTTTTTTTGGTTTTTTTTTTGGGGGGGGGGAGGACGCGCGTGACTTGTTTTTCCCTTTCCCTAAGTAGAAGCCTTATTGGCGGAGTCCCCTCAGCGCTGGGTTGCCCCTGTGGTCGATTATCCCGACAACACCAGCACAACGGCCCCGCCGTGAAGGAGCCTCTGAGCGACCTCCCCCTGGCACCAGCACGGCCGGGGCCGCTCGGCCCGAGCTCGGCGGCGCGGCGTTGCCATGGCGGTGACCGGGGCGGGCCGGGCGCTGTGCTGCGTGGGACGCTGTTTCCCGGGTCGCTCTGTGGCCGCTGCGGTTGCCGGGGCTCTCCGTTCGCCGAGCACCGGGCGCTGTGGCCGCCGGGCCGCGGGGGGCGCGGGCCGCGCTCTCCGGGTGCCGCGGGCGCCGCCCCGCGCGCAGGCGCCGGCCCGGGCGGGCCGGGTTGTTTGTGACGGCGTCCGCGGCGGCCGCGGCCCCTCGTCCGTGCCGGGCCCCGCGGGGGCCGCGCTCAGGTAGGCGGCGGGTCCGGCCCGCGGGGAGCTCCAGGGGCTGCCGTGGGCAGGGGCTGCCCGGAGCGGGGCACAGCCCGGGGCGCCGGTGCCGGGGCAGCCGCTGGTGGTGCGGGGAGCGGGTGAGCGGGGCCGTGCGGGCGGCCGCGCTGCTCTGCGGGGCCGGGCCGGGGTTCGCTGCGCGGGGGTCACCGCCGTGCCGGACCCCGCCCTGGGCGCTGGCGGTCGCCAACTTCCTTTGCTCTCTCGGTGAGCCGCTGCCGCCCCGGCTGATGCAAGGTGCTCTGTTTCATAAACACCGGCGCTGCCGCTTTAACCGCGCTGGCCCCGCGCCGCGCTCCGGCTCAGGTGCTGCAGGAGCACCTGTGCGAGAGCAGTGGTGGACTGAGCAGGGAATGTCCGGCGCGGCCTGGCTTTTAGAAGCCACATTCGACTTGCTGAAAATCATAGCCTCTATGGGTTGCTAAATATATTCCTAGAGAAGAATGTTACTGTGGGGAAAAAAAATTGCCACTTAGCAGAAATATTAAACTTGCAGGAGTAATGCCACTAAACCTGGTTTTATTTCTGTTGTGTAACAAAGAAGCTATTGTGGAAGAGAACTGTGAGGTTTTACTTGCAATGACAGCACAGCAAACTCCACAGAACACATTCACATTCCTATTGGTGCCTGTTACTCATCTTTGTCAATGCTTGTTGAAGGTTGTTTTTTTTTCATCTAGGAAGTCCTCTTTTTTAAATGGTAGAACTTCAGGGTTTGTTTAGATTGGAGTGGTTATTCTTTCTGAGTCTCATATTTATTCTACTTCACAGTGGATAAATAGGATGTGGTATCTCATGTTTATTTTTATATAGATAACTGGGATAACTTGTATTATGTTAGCAACAATTCCTATGGCTGTAAACTTTTACACCTTATGCTTCTGGTTTGCATTTCACTAAGGTTAGTAAAATAGTTCACACTTCTGAATCCCTGCTCCTCCAAATACGTTAAAGTTGAACTCTGAATATAAGGGCTATTTATTTTGGCTAGATAGAAATTAAAAAGGTGGTGTCAGTAGTGGCAACAAAGATATCTAGTGAGAATACAACACCAGTGAAACTGTGTGTTGGAGGTGTGGTGTTTTTTTTCTTTTTTTTTCCCTAAGTCTTTCCTGACATATAGGAGATGTGTGACACTACTGTATCTTCAAGCTATCCCTGCTGTTATTGGTCTGGAACCCATTAATGTCATCTGGATTTGTTAGGAAGTTTGCAGGCTTCATGTCTATTTAATTCCTTAGTAGCTCAAAGCTACTTTTTCAAAACAACTTGCATTCAGAAAGTGCCAACCATATCCATCACCTTTAGGCTGCATGAAAAGCATACTGGTTCTTACTGGGTCTTTGTCATTTGGTGGAGAATAAGACTGGTGAAGATTTTGTGAGTGGATCAGTTTAGCCTTTGGGTTCAGATTAGTCTTCCATATTTCAGTTTACTTAAGGGACTGGATTTGACCTCAGATTTGGGTATGACTATTGTTTTATTAATCTCTTACAGAAATAAGCTGTTTAGCTGATGATTGAAGGTCAGGAACACTGTACCTAGGTAATTTTTTTATTCAAGTTTTTTAGGCTGATTTGGTCTTTTAGAGCTAACTATTAAAATGCTTTACTTTTGATAACTGTTTTACATGTTTATGTTTAGTAAATGTACTTGTAGGAATGCATTGACCCTAAAGATGCCCTTCAGTCTGATGACAAGCTATCTATGTATCATCATTTGGCTAAATTTAGCAATTCTACCTGGAAACCTCAGTGGTTTTGTAATTATTCCTTTTTTATTCCATTATTTTTCCTGATATTAAAAACTTTTCTATTTTGGAGGCTGATCACCTGTATGCAGTTACACACTATTAGTATTATATTCTGGTTGAATACAAGGTTTTAACTCAAAGTCATGTATCAAGGTGAGCAAGTGATAGAAAATAATAATGGTTTGTCTGCTTCTTTCTCTGTTTTTTTATAATCTTTTTGATGATGTCAGTACCCACACAGTTAGGTCCTGAAACTTGTGTTTGAGAAGGGAAGATGGATGTTCACACGTGTATTCAGTAGAACTGAGTTTGTGCAGTGCTCAAACCCACCAGTCTGTGCTGTGGATGGGGAGGGAGAACAGGATGGCGTTTGTGTTAACTCAGCCAGGGCCCAGGAGGAAACGCTGGGGGAGTTGGAGGAAGGCAGATGTGACAAGATCCAGCACAGAGTCTGCTGTTAAAATCTGCCCTTTCAACACCTGCAGATGCACTTGTATCACAAACTGTACTGGTGACCTGAAGTTATCTTCTAAGAATTCTGTTTTTGCAGCGTAGCCAGTGATGTTTCTGACAGGTGATGAGTTCTGGGGCTGGTAATTACCTTCCTCTGAAAGGAATGCTGCTGCTGGATGCCTGGTCAAATTGAGAATAATTAATGACAGCAAGCAGATGTCATTGTCACTCTGGAACACAGTCTTTGCCATTGGGCATTTGTTATTTTCAAGATTGAAGATGTATGATTTTTAAATAAATCATGATTAAAACAAAATTGATTATATGCAGTATGATTGAAAAAAACACAAACCAAAATACATTCCCCCCCACTTCCCCCTCCCAAACCTGACGTTCCCTAATTGAGATTCCAGGAAAAGCACTAATGAAGGAAGAAAAAGATCTGCAGGAAAATGACAATCAGATTCAAATTAAGGCTTTATAAAAAAACCCAGAAATTCAGTTTCTCTGTAAGTTTGATACCTAAGTTGATTATTAGTGAATATTTTTGCCTTATAAAGTGTGGTTGTTATGGTCATCATTGCTTTTTTCACAGAGGTACTGTAGATATGTTAATTGAAGTTAATGAGAAAAAAAAGCATTATCTTAGAAAAACATGCAATAACTACCATAATGCAGAGATAGGAGACAGATGTTTAGTGTATTTTGTAAGAAAGCTAAATGGAATTGGAAGTTTTTGTATTTTGTTTTGCCAGTTTCTGGCCACACTGGCGTATTTGGATATTCTCATTCAAGGTTTGTGTATATTTTCTGTGTTAACAAACTGGGAGTAAAGACAGGAGAATAAAGTAGAGTAAATAAATTTTCTTTATGTTTGTTCTGGAAGTAACTAGGTGTGGGAAATAAAGCAGGTGTCTGAAATTCTCAGAAGTTTTATTGAACAATGATTTCTTCTGGTGCTTTATTGCATTGATGCATAATGAAACAGGCAATTGATTGGAAATTGTTCAGTTTTGGGAAGATTTTTTTTCACCCAGATGAATCTATAATAAATTTTATTTAACAACTTGATACATTTTTATTTCAAGGAATTTTTAAGTCATTTTGCTAGTTAAGGGCCTCAGAAATTGATCTGAATATGCAGCAATAATGAATGCTCTGTATTCCTGGTAAATTCCTGGTGAAAAGAGGAAAAAATAAGCAAGCAGCAGCAGTTGGACAGTTTTCTTCTGAAAATAACTCTCAAAATCACTCCCAGTAGTATTGTAACAACTAAAATTCAGGTTATTTTCATTCTGATTTTGTACTCATCAGGTACTCTCTTAGTTTTCCTCAGAATCAGTGCATTTGAGAGCACTTGGAAGGAGTGGCAGAAACATGAAACATTACTTTTGCCCAGTAGTTGGAGAGAATTAGTTTCAGAAGATCCTAATTTGTGTCTTCTCAAAAAACCCACGGTGTTTTTCTTGAATAAACTGTAGTTCCTGTGCATGTAACAATCCAGAAATTATTTCACGTACTGAATCATCTCTAGAACAATGATACTGCAGACAAATTTTAACTTTGATTATTGATTTATTGACTAGCTTTGTGTGTATGTGTTTGCTCCAAGAGCTTTTTGGCTGGCTGAAGTAGGTGTGTACTTAGCAAAGCTCTATTTGCTCCAAGTATAAAAAAGATAATAGGAAATAAGTACAAAAGAATGTTTTTTCTTTCTAAACTTTTATTCTGGGTTTTTTCCCCCTAAATTCCAGAATAAAAATTTGTGAGTTAATATACTGCTCTGTAACATCATGATTTGGATTCTTCTGTGTTTTTTTTTTTTTTTTTTTTTTTTCGGGAGAGCAATGAAATTGTGTGTCTTGCATATTAAAAGAATCTACTTTTACTTGCAGTGTGTTTTGAAAATGTCTGAAAATTCCAGTGACAGTGATTCCTCCTGCGGCTGGACCGTGATCAATCATGAGGTACCGGTTTCAAATTAGTGAAGTTCTTTGTTTCAAAAGCACAAGAGAGCTGGTTTGAGGCTTATAAGTGTTGGGCCTTGGTTCCATTTCTGTTGCTAGCAAGGTGGTATTTAAGAGAAGGTTAAAACTTCTCTTCCTTGTTTTGGGCTGGATGGACAAGTTGGAATCCTGTCACCAAAAGAAGCAGAAAACTCCTGCACACCGTGCAGGATCCAGGAGAGCACAGACTGCTGGACTCTGCTCAGATAAAAGGGAAAGGGTTTACAAGTTGACTATGACAGTTGGATTACTCAGCTGTGAATTGCAGGCTTTATTTTCATTCTTGGAATAGTTATTTTACACTGTAACTCCAAATGAGTTATGCAGTCTAAATAAGTTAACATAACACAAGATTATGGGATGGCAGGGGCTTGTCCAGCCAAAGCAGGACCGATTTCTGCGGCATAGAGATTTTCTGTTCCTGGTTATTCTTTCCTGGTTCAAGGAAATAAGAATGGGGAAGCACTGGTGTGTAGGACCTGCCATTATCAGCATTCTCCTGGTAAGACACCTTTGAATCTTGAACGTGAAGGAAGTAGAATGGATGAGGTACCTTCACACAGGTGTTACCCAGGGAGGGTGTGACGTGGACTTCTGTATGCTTCAGTGAATTGGTTTGGATATTTAGGAAAGGGACAGAGCTATGGCTTAGACAAATTTGGAGTACTGTAGTGTTAATTTCTCACATATCATTGCAACCTGTATTGGTGATGACACAGTGGAATCCATTTCTGGATTTGTTTTGCACTGAGTTAAGAGAGGCAAGAAATGGCCATTGTCCAGATAGTGACTGCAGCTGTGTGTGCTGCACTGACTGTCTGCTTTGGAAAGAGGGGCAGTGCTCTGTATTGTTGGGCTACTCCTGAGAAAGGACTTGCTAATTTTGTGTAGGAGGGTAGTGAGGTGATAATATCCTTTCTTGACCTCTTTGCTGTTACTGAAATGGAAGGGTGATGGAGGTCCAGCAACAGATACAGTGAATCAGAGAGTTCATGCATCCACACCAGACTGCATGTTTTTAAGAAAAGGCTGCCTTACCCTGTGCTCAGGTAGCCCAGCTTCTTCGTATTTTAACGAAAATTGTTTAAGCACTACTCCTAATGTTTGCCTTGCTGTAGAGCCCGGCAAACTGAATTTTTGTTATTCTTTTCCTTATTTACAATTTAAGAAACTTAAGTAATGGTTCTTTCACACCAGAGAACAGTTGTTACATAGTAAATCTATAAACCTATCAATAAATCCCAGCCAAACCAAAACCCTTATTATTTTGTATTTTCTTTCCTGAGATTTCTCAGATTATAGTAAGTTACTTATAATTGAGCAGTGAATTTCTGCAAAATTTCTGAGATTAAAACTGTGACACTTGTATAGTCAAAAAAAAAAGATATAAAGTTTTTGATAATTTACTAAAACAGGTAATTCTTGAAGCCCTTCAAAAAGGAACATAACTGTGTCTTATGCAATTCTTTTTGAGATATCTGATCGTTCTGAAGTACAGTCTCCTCTTAAAAACGAAAGCATATGTGTTTGCTTGAGTCCCTGAAATGAGACATCCAGGGAAACTGATCTGGAAGTATTACTACTACTGTAATTTCACACCTCCCATTGCAAAAATAACTTATCTCTGTTTACAAAAACAGCTCAAGTTATTTATGGATCACAGTGACTTAGTATTTTTCAGTTATGTTTTGCATGTTTGTAGTTTTCTAGAACTTTGTGTTCCATCAGTTCTTCTAAAGAAAAATTATAATATAAAGATTAAATATTTGGAATTGTCAAGCATGTTGCTTGCCTTTAGTGCCCTGGTCTCTTAGCATTGTTAATCTCCAGTTCCTGTTGTGCTCTGAGGGTGTTGCTGACTGGCAGCTGACTAATAACTAAGACTCCTTTCTGGATTAAAGACAGAAATCCAATTTAGAGTTTGTGTAAATATTTGTTTTCCTGGTGTCAGAGATGACAGGAATTGAGATGGAGGAAAGTTATACGTAGTTTTTCCTGGTAATAGCATTTATTAGTGTTCATGGTGACACTCTTGAAAGTTCCATTTTGGGGAGGTGGTGTGTACTTACATACAGTACATGGACATGTGTGCAAGAATGAGATCCCATATTCAAAACCTTTCCGGTTTCTCTAAATTCCATTTAATGAACAGGTCTAATAAAGGTAATAGTTATTTAAAATACTTATCATAATTATTAATTGATGCCTAAATTGCTGTCCTTTTTCCCCCTAGAGTTGTCCTTCTCTGACTTTTTTCGACCTTGGTCAGGAGTATTCCACACTAACAGTTGTTTCCCTCTAGTTAATTACTTGGTGTTTCACTTGCTTTTCTTTGCTCAAAGTTTTCTTCAGTTTTAAAGGTTATTGTTCTTCTGTTTTTATTGTTAATGTTCTGTTTTCTTTGTAACCTTTTTCCCCTACTTTAGTGTTGGAAACCCCAGTAATTGTAATGTCCATTTAAACTCTTCACCTTCAGGGTTCTGACATAGAGACAGTGACATCAGAAAATGGAAGCACAAATGATAATCACGAGTTTGTTTCAGAAGAATATGTTTCTTTGCAAGAAGAGGAACAAGCAATTGATTTACAAGGTAAGATATTAAAAAAGGAGCCGTTTCATGAAGTAGATAAGTATCTATTGGAGCACTGGGACAAAATTAGAAACTCAATAGAGTTTCTATACTCTGCAGACCTCTGTCAAAGTACTTGTTTCATCAGTGTTATGGAAAATATTCAATCATCACCTTATAAAAGTATTTTTTATTGAAATAGATGAAACTATTAAAACGTCTTTCACTGTCAGTACTTTAGATGTGTTGTAGAATAGTGTGCACTGCTGCTGTTGGAAGATAGCCTATGGAAGTGTTATTGATAAAAGAAGTATTCCTTAATAATGTCATAGATCAAATAAGAATAAATTGGAAGGAACAATCAATCCTCGTACTCCTAAAAAATAACATTGTGACACTGTCTTAGCATTTCTTGAGTTGGAAGTGCAAGTCTGGTGCACATTAATATAATGAAAATCCTTCCACTTATTTTAATTACTAAATACTACTGCTGTGTTATTGCTCTAAAACTATTGCTGTGAGAACACAGACATGACAGGTTCAGTGTGCAGTTGACTAAATTTGGCCATGTTTCCAAATTCATAACATCTCCATGTAGAAACAGGACTAGACTCACAAACTCCAATGAATATCCAGAAAATACTTGAATTACCTCAGCATAAAAATGTACTGTAGTATCAGCTTACAATATAGGGTTGTCTTTTTTCTACCTGTGCTTTTCATTTATAGGTTACTTGCATTATGATCAGTATGAGAATTTGGAATTAAGTATCCTGGATTATGATATTTATGGACGTAATTTAAAAACAAGATTTGGTGTCTCTGATACAAGCACATAATAGAAATCTGTCACAATTACATGTATTTTAATATTGTAGGAGTGTGGTCATAATTTGGGGTTACTGGTTTTAATCTCATGTTTGTTTGCTTGTGTTTTTTCCCTCTATTTATTTATATAGCTCAGTGCACCAATGATGAAGAGATACCAGTGGTAGATAACACTGTGTGTGGTTTTGAGGAAACTCAGACAGTTCCAGAGGTAAAGTACATTATGTCATTCAGAAGCTTCTCTAAGCCCCATCTGGCAATGGCAAGAAATGTTTTGAAGGAATTAAAATAAAGATACAGATTTTCCCTTTTTTTAAAGTTTTAACAAATCTCTTTTTTTTTTTAATTACTTTATATTGTATATATCCGAGTAATTTTCACATTGTCCCTTTCCTTAGGAAAAGAGACAAAAAATTGCTGACGATGGATCCTGTGTTGGAACTATTAGTGATGATTCTGACATTGTTACACTTGAAGCTCCAAAACCAGAAGAAACTCAAAGTCAGGAGGAAGCTCCAGCTGATGGGGAAGAAGCTCAAAGTCCAGAGGATTTTAACATGGGTTCCTCCTCTAGCAGTCAATATACATTTTCCCATGTAGAAACTGGTAAGAGCAGTAAATCACTAAGCAACTGCGTGCAAAAATGTCACCAAAAAAAGACCCCAAACCAGTCTTTGCTTAGGGAACCTTCTTTGTGTGGAGAGAGGAAAAAATAGTGTCCAAGTATCTGTAGTCTCTAGAAAAGCTCCAGGTGCCCTCACACCAAAATTTTGTCCAAATGTGTGTCTGCAATCTTTGTCTTTGGAAGTGATCTGTCCCATTAAACGTTCACTGTTTTAAAAAGAAAGTAAATTCGTAGCATATCTTGAAGAAGTAAAATTACTTCTAGTTCATAGAATAATGATAGGTTTTCTCCTGGCAATTTTTTGGGCTTTTACAGAGTTGGCCTAAATGAGTAGCAGCTAGGAGAGAATTGATTTTTGGTGCCATGAGAACTAATAGCAGTGTCACTACAAAAACTTACCTTCATAGCTACATAGCATATATAAATATAAGATATTCTCAGTACTTGGCTGAAATAATAATCATATTCAGGAGGAGTGATATGAATATTGGTTCAATTAAAAACAAACCCCTAAACTAAAAAACCCCTTACTGTTGTGTTGCTCTTGTCTAGTTCTGCAGTTTTCCTCTATGATTCTTTTCGGCTGCTTGTTTGTAATTTTTTCTATTCTCTTCATTCTCCCTAAGTTTTATATTGCTGATTTTTACTTTTCAAATTACGTTTATTTCAAGAGCAGGATTTTACTTAAAATGCTGTTTTATCTTAGAAGAAGGATGCAGCACTCTTAAATGTTTGTGTATCTGTTTAGTATCCATTGGAAACAAAATGACCATCTAGTCATAACCAGTGATGATTTGTAACGAAGCAGTTGCCTTCTTTAAGTCTTCTGGATGACCTGACTTAATTTCTATTTTAAAATTTAGTTGACTTTCTTTTTTCTTTTAGGATGAGTTCTAAAAATGCCTTTTTTTCCCCCCCTATGTTTTTGTACACAAAAGTCAGTTGGCTGGAGAAGCTGAGGAAGATTCCTGATTGTGTAAGGGGATGGGGAAATGAGGTGAAAGAGCATGTGTCTCACAGTCTTCCTTTCCAAGGTGGTGTGATTAAATTTGATCAGGTTGTGTAAAGCTGATTGCTTATGGCTTGCATGGAGTGTTCTTACAATTTTTAATAGCAATCTGACTTGATCTTATAGTAGTGGTATTCCAGAGAGATGCTGAAAGCCAGTCCTCACTGGAGAATTTGGCTAAGCTGTCAGTGCTTTATTTGGTGTTTAAAAAAATGTTAATCTTGCATGGAGATTTGGAACAGACATCAGTGAGGTTTGTACTGTGTTTAATGTATGTGCTTGACCGTTTAAATGATTGGTTCTTGTTGGATTCCAAATCCGTGTGTGACTGGCAAAAAGAATTTCTTCCTTCTAACTTAAGCTGATTTCAGCATGGTCTCTACTGCTGTTCAGTCAATTGATCAAGTATTGCAGAAAATATCTGGAATACTTTTGCAGTTGTTTTTAAATGCCAAAGTTTTAGCAGTTGACATTTTCATGCTACTTTTTGGCAATGGAAATCTTTGCCATCCACTTCCTGTTGAGTTTTCTATTGTGTTGGAAAAGCTTCAGATTTTTTCTAATGTAGATACTAAAATGTTCAACAAGGATTTTTTGCCACCTTTATTTGCAAACCAGTTCCTGTTTAGGCTTTCTTCACCATACAGACAGAAATGTTTTAATAAATGATGTTAAACAAGCAGAAGTGCTCATATGCTGCAGTGAATTGTATCTGGGCTTGAGTTGTGTCTTGCAGAAATGTCAAGGAGAATCACATTCTTAACTCATGTTATTTCTTCTGGTTTCTGGTGTAGATCTGATACTTCAAAATCACAGTAAGAGCTAGAATTTTGGAGTGCTATTGCAGTCACTCTTTGTTTCATCTGTAGTCCTTTCCATCCTGTGATTGTTAGAGTACAGCTTTGTACTGTCCTTACAGCCGCTGTAAGGCACGGTCGTGCTTGTCCGAAAGTGTAATTGCTGTTGACAACTTGCCAGTAAGTGCTTATGAATGGCTCTAAGTGTCTTACAGCATTTTGCTTTCTGATTGTCTTTTTTTTCCCTTTCCTATTCTTTGCTGTCCAGTGTATATCAAAGATTTTCTCATTTGTCTAGAAGCACCTTATTCCTTAAACCACTTTTGTAATTGTTGTGTGTAAGTTTCTTTGGAAAAACCTTTTGTGGAAAAACCTTAAGGAACCCCACAGATAAGCAATAATAACACCTGTCTTACTAAGTCTGTTCTGTATATTCCTTTATAATGTCTGACCTCTGCATTCTAGTAATGCATTCTGAATGCTTGTCTTTATTTTCCAGGATTGGGGAAGTGTGCATCTGCTTAAATGACTGATTCTAAGATAGTGTCCTTCTGTACCAAGCTGTATAAATTCATTTAAGAGTCTGAATGTCTAAGTCGCTGTTTAAGTCATTTGTCTTTATTGCAAAGTCTGCTTGGTTGGTCTGGCTTGACTAATTGACTAAAATGGATTTTTTGGAAGGGGGAAAGTTGTCTTCCATTATCTGGCATGTTGCTTGTCCATGGAGTCAGAAATTAAACATGTATTCCATATACTAACTGGTAATCTTTTCTGTGCTTGATACAATCACTTCTATCAAGTTGTGATTTATTTTAAGTGAAGAATCTTAAGTGGGAATGCTTTTTATAGGTAATAGCTAGCACTGCTTGGCATTCTTGTCTGTTCAGTGATGTGTGCATGGCTTTGCTCAAACAAATGATTTCTCAGTTGTGAACTGTTCAAGGACAGTAACCCTGTACTTGTATTTTTACATTTTGAGTGATGATCTCTGATATAAGAACGAACAACCATATTTCTAGAAGGGACATTAGTATTGTGTGATTGTGAGCAGCAAATTTAGTGTCTGAGCAGGAGCATTTTGTCATGTGCTGGAGGCTCCATTGATCAACCCCACTGAATCCATTTCAGGCACATGAATGAGGTACAGGAATGTAGAGACTTGAAAGCTACTTTTTTAATATACTACTGCTTCCCCTAGATATTTACCTTACACTTGAAAGTCATGCTTTTAAAGGAGGAAGATTAAATAATAATTACTTATATACTGGATTATTTGAATTTATTTACAGTATATGCAGCAAACACTTGCACCACTAATGGGAACAAGCAATTACAGCTCTGTTGTTATTTTCCTGGTTAGAATCTATGGCTTTTGGGCCATAGACACATGAACATACAAATGGTATCATAAATTTTACAAAAATGCTATAAATTATATTTTTTAGGGTTAGAATTTTTTTTAATCTCAAATCTCAACCAGTTCAATTTACCAAAACATCAGTCAGATAATACAAGTGTTTTGGATTAGGAGTGTTAGGGAAGGACAAAGAGAAAAGCAACTGAGTGGTTCTTTTCCTGTGCAGCAGTGGTTGAAAATGGGTTGAAAATTTTTTGAAAGGCAAGTAAAGATGTTAATAGGTAATAGGCAGACATAAAAAGTAAACAAAATGGCATATTTAAATAAATTTGTATATTGACTTTGAATATTTCTAATAGCTAAATTAATAGAATTGTAGTGGAATTTTGTCTGCAGCTGCATGTAGGTCACAGAATGAAGTTTTTTTAAAGAATATAATAAGACCATGTCTAGGAGGCTTTCTTTTAGCAAGCCTTTATGTTGCTCTTTTATTATCATATAGTTCAGTCTTCATAGCTGCAAGAGAAGGAAAACTGAATTCTTAACCTTTCCACTTCCCAAGAATTTGCAGAGGCAGTACATGTAGAGGCTTTAAGAGGCAGAATGAGTGATAAGATTTGTGGAGGTGCTGTACAGCTTTTTGCCGATGTTTTCTTGATTCTCTATCATTTCCTTAAAAAAAATTAATTTTTAACTTTGAAGATCATGCATTCTGCTTATAACATCCAGCATAAACTATAATACTGAGAATTTTAATTTTATTTATGTTCTCTAAGATAAATGCCAAATACATTCTGCATAAATATGATGGATTTCGATACTCAGATTGGTCTTTAAAGCTACAAGTAATGCCTTTTAAATACTGTTCTCTGTTGGTTTTCAGTTTTTCCATCTCAGGCCAGCCATGAGGAATCCAGCAGTGACGAGACCAGCAACCAGTCGAGTCCGGCGGTGCGGAAGCGCCGCACTAGGAGGAGGTTGGTGTCCAGCTCCGAGGCCGAGGGCGCGGCCCCGGCTGAGCCGGAGCCCCCCAGAGAGGAGCAGCACAAACGCCAGTTCAGCAGTGGCCTTAACAGATGCATCATCCTGGCCTTGGTGATTGCAATCAGCATGGGCTTTGGGCACTTCTATGGTGAGTTCCCAGCCAACAAAATACACAGAGTCGGCATCTTGCATTTTATTGGGACTCTGATATCTCTTGTCATTCTCTGCTAACAGTCAAAGCCTAAAAAATGAGAGAAAGCAACTGCTAATGAATGGGTAATACAGGGAGGTCCTTCAGTGGTGCAACTGTGTTTAGTACGAACTACTTCAAAATTAAAGTAAATAAATAGAAATTACATCTTGCTTGCCCTTCCAGATAGGTATTTCTTGTTGTTCTCATAATGCAGTGTGTACCCCTCATTTTTCACATATTTTCTTTTGAAATAAATTTGTGGTAGTGGTTATCATTCCTAACAGCATTCAGAAAGTCATTTCAGGCTTTTGTCCCATATGTACTTGTCTGGTAAATGTAAGAGCAAGTCATATTTTTCACAGGATTTTGTAGTATCAATATTTTTCTCTGAGAAAAATGTGCTGTGTTTGTCCTTGCAATTCCAAATTTGTTTAGGGAATCCAGGATAGCAGCAATTTTTCTGTGTCCAGTGGCTTGCCTAAAGTTAAGCACTACATAAATTGTTACTACATTTAACAAAGCAGCAGAACTCATTCCAGATCTGAATCTACCTAGCGCATTCCTGATTTTCTAAGGTGCATATGTTATAAAAGTGAGAGAGAACATGGGATTCAGTTGGAGACTGGGAATATGATTCTCACTGGATTTGGTTTTGACTGATTGTTAGGAATCTAAGTTTTGACACTTTTTTTGAGATTTACACTAGTTTTAACTTGACCAATTTTTTTATTCTTAGGTAAACCTGAAGGTAAGAGCCTTGAATAACTACTTAGGATGCTCTGCTTGCATTCAGATTAACTTTTTAAATTGTGTGTGTGTACACACATCCATGTATGTATGCATATTTACATTAAAAAAAATCAAGTCACAAGAATTGCTAGTGTATGTGAGATTGTAGGAATGACTAACCCAGTGTGGGTAGGGAATACCAGTCAAGAAATTGTCCTTGACCAGAAAAAAAATTTGGTGTCTAGTACAGCAAAGATATTTTTTCTGAAAACCAATGTCTCAGCCTTTGTCTGACAATTGAAAAACAGGATATTTGCTTACTCTTGAGCCTTTGTTCATGGATAAGGATGACAAGACAGGGCCTGCAGTACTTGTTGCTTTGTGAGCTGTGTGTCATAATTGTGTTTCTGCATGAAAGTTTAAATACTGTGCTAATACCCTCTTATTCATGTAAGTTTACTTAACAGTTAGAGTTGTTGTTCTGAAGTGGATAATGCATGGATCAGTGGTCTCCCTTTTATCCTGGTTGACTTGCATATTACTAAAAAAATTACAAAGAAGTCACATGTACTCTTTCCTGCACAACTTTTGTTGTTTTGGATCTAACTTGTTTCTGTGTAGTGTTCCAAAATTCCTTTATTTGTTATGAAATAAAAAACAGTGTAGTAGCGAATTTTTGGATCTGAGAAATTGTTTATAATTGGAAGAAACAGACTTGGTATATAACAATCTGCTTTTATAATCTTTATTTTAATTACAGCTAAACAGTTACTAGTAAGTACTAGGCAGAAATGGTAAGGTAAGAATGGTTTTGAATTTGGAGAGAGAATGAGGAGGATATTTAGGTTCCTTTGTTCCTCTAACTACTTATTCTGAGTCAGTCTATCAAAGGAAAGTTTTTTATCTTTGTAGGTACAGTCCAGATCCAGAAACGGCAGCAGCTGGTGACAAAGACACGTGAATTCAAAGATATGAAAGATGACCTTTACCAGTGCCAACAAGAGCAAGGAGATCAAGTGCACCATAAAGTGGGGGTAGGTTTGAGCTTAGCTGGAAGTCATTGCATTATTCTGTCATTATGTGTGTATTTTACACAAAGTGAAATTAATTTATCACACAAATCCGTTAAATTTTTGTCCCCTGGGACATAATGCCAGATTGTCATTAATAAAGACAGCAGAAGTAGAACATGCTGGTAAAAACCTGTTATAGGCTGAACCTACAGGTTCTGTGAATTTGCTTTCTAAATTATCAATGGTTATTAATTTTTTAAATACTTAGCTTGTACTTTTGGTTTTTTACTGTTACTGCAGTCACAGAGAAGATTAGGGAGTGCCTTGTGTATGTGTATATCTTTTTTTTTTTAAAGTGTTCTTTCATGTGGCTGTTAACAGCATTTATACATAATTCAGTGTGTTCTAGAGCTTGTCACTGATGCCAACAGACTGGGGAGATCCTTTTGTGTTAAAATATAGTTACATGAACACGTATTTTCAGCTACTAATTTGGTTCAAAATGAGTGCATGAAGTTCTGCCCCAATTGTTGAATGCCCATACTTCTAATGTATTTGGATTTGTAATCTGTAAATCCAGTTTGCTGAACACAAATCAAGCAAACATGCACATTTCGTATTCCTTTTAAGATGTTACAGTTCACGTACCAAATTGACTGTCCTTCAGCCAGTTAAACCACTACAAATGAGGGGTGATGACCTCTGGTTTGGAAGAGGGAGTCTCTTACATGGTCTTTGTTGCCAAGAAAGTGTTTGTGTGATAAACAAACCAAACTGAGATAAACAAACCAGCTCTATTTTTGCATCGTGCTGCGATACGTTTCACTGCATCCAAAGTGACAAGTAAACTCTGTTTGGGCTACCATAGTTTTTCATCTTTCTAGCTAAAATTGTAACAGTTCTCACGGTAGTGTTTTTGCTTGTTTTCTTTTTGTTTCTTTTGGTCACTCAAGGGAGATCTTGCCACATGTTTGACCTTTAATGAGGTGGAGAAGAAATCCTTTGATTCCCAAAAAAAAAGCCTTGCTGCAGAAAATCAGCACTTAAGAGAATCTCTAGAGAAGGAAGAAAAAGCTTTGGCCTCACTTCAGGAAGAATTAAGGAAGCTAAGACAACAAATTAGAAACTTAGAAGATAAAGGCACTAGCACTGAGTCTATTGTAATAGAAAATCAGAAACTAAGGGAACATTTGGAAGAGGAAAAGCAAAGAAACAACAATTTTCTCAGGCAAAAGGAAACACTCTTTGCAGAGGCACAGATGTTAAGGCGAGAACTGGACAAAGAACGTCATGTTACAGAAGCTCTGAAGAAAGAACTGGAACAGTTAAGTTCTCGTCAGATACCTGACAGTGCTAATGATGAGGATGATGATGATACATTAAGAGAAAATCAGGAAATAGAAACTCTACGAGGAAGACTAGTAGAACTAGAGAAAAAGCTGAACTTTGAGCAACAACGCTCTGACTTATGGGAGAAGCTGTATGTTGAAGCAAAAGACCAAACTGAAAACCAAGAAATTAATGAAAATGGACAAAAGAAAGGTGCTAAAGGGCAAAGTAAGACTAGAAAGAAATCAAAGGAATCATTTTTTGGTTCAGTTAAAGAAACTTTTGATGCTATGAAAAATTCCACGAAAGAGTTTGTAAGACACCATAAAGAAAAGATTAAGCAGGCTAAAGAAGCAGTGAAAGAAAACTTGAAAAAATTCACTGATTCCGTAAAGTCTACATTCAGACACTTCAAAGACAGCACAAAAAACATCTTTGATGAAAAGGAGAAGTCATCAAATGATAAAAGATATGAGGCAAACAAGAAAGCTCGAACTTTTTACCGAGACCATAACTCCTATGAGAATCAGAAGCACACACATTACAGGGGACCCAACATGCCAAAAGAATCCAAAAGTGGAAGAAAACATCATTTTACAACATTTGAAAAAGATGCAGATTCTCAGAAATGTCTCAATGATGATTTGTGTAATAGAAAACACCACTTTGTTCTAAAGGGCTGCTCTGGTATTTTTGAATGTGCTCATCAGGAATTCATTAGTCTCTTCAACAGAGTATCAGATCCTATCAGGGTGGATGAATTTAATCGGCTAATGAAGAAGTATTTGCAACAAGTTGTACATAACTTCCATCACTGGAGAGAACTAGAAAATTTCATCAATAAGTTTTTTCATGATGGGTTATTTATACATGACCAGATGCTGTTCACTGATTTTGTCAATGATGTCAAGGATTACCTGGAAGATATGAAGGAATACCAAAGTAATAACGAAAAGGTTTTTGAAGATTTGGACAAATATGTCTACAGATACTACTTTCATTATGATAATTCACCCCAGTATGGACCCAGGTTTGTTTCTGTTTCCTGAACTTGATAACACAATGAATTAGTTTTTATAAAGACAACCAGTCTCCTTGTTCTAATAGATGCTCTTCAAGAGGGTCTATAGATAGACATACACACTAGAAGACTTTCTGAAGGATTCGGTGGAAATACTTGATTGTGTTACATAAAATGGGTCTGTAGTACCTTACATATAATTTTGTGTGTGTAAATAGCACAGTCTAGTGTTTCTGCTGGGTTCTTTAGAAAACAGTATAACTGGCAGTAGGATTTCCTTAGACTGAACAGCTCTCATTGCCTGTCTGATGGAATGGATAACTGTCTTGGAAGGAGCATTAACTAGGACTTTATTGTTGTCCTTCCCTGAATGAGGTTTTTGAATATATTTGAGCAGTCAGACTCCTGTTCTTACAGGTATATTCCCTGTTGGCTTTTCAGGAATTTCACTGCTCTTGTAGCTTAGTTAGTCTGAGCTGGTCTGTAGGCCCAGAGCAGAGTTCATCACATAGCAATGCATGAGCAGCAGTGTTTTGCCAGTGTCCCTTCTCTCTGTATAAATGTACTTACTGTACATGAAAACCTCTGAAGTGCCCATTTTTACTCAAAGCATCCTTTCCTAAGTGCCTGTAAAGTTTTCATTATTTCTGTAGAGCAGAGTATAAGAGAGTAAGTGAAAAGCAGATTGAGACCTCACCCAACCCATCACAGTAGGAATAATCAAATAGGTGTTTGCCTGGCTTTATTCTAAAAAGGTCTTTGGGCAACCAGCTGCAGAGCATTTTTATTTTTAGAAAGCATTTCTTTTATATATAGTGCCTTACTGATGATTTAAACAAATCCCTCACACATTTTGCTTACAAGAGAAAGTATTAGTACTGATTTTGTTTTCAGTCAACCTCTGCATGTTAAAAGCTGTTCTAGACAATGCAATTTTGTTTCAAAATGCTTTTAGATAGATGTTTTCAGAAGAGTAGTAATAAGCTTTTGTTTACTTCTTACAGTCGACCTAAAAGACCTTCTTTTACACAAACTGAAAATTCCAGACATGAAAAACAAGCTCAGAAGTACCATCACCGTAATAAAAGAGAAGGTAAATGGCATAAACATGGTCGCACTAATGGAAGACACATGGCAAACCTTGAAATAGAATTGGGGCAACTACCCTTTGATCCAAAATATTGAGTAATTTATTGTAAAAATAAGATTAGAATTCACACCCTCTCTGGAAACTAATCGTTTTTCAACAAAGCAGCAAGATGCAAGTTTTTTTTCTGAATAATTTGATTTTTACACATTTTTGTTAACAGGCAGGAGTCAAGCTTTCTAATTTGCATATTCTGTACTGTTGCTTTAACTGTTCTTTGGGAGTGATGACAGTTTGGGTGCCAGCAGTATTGTTGCAGAAACTAGGCATGCAATGACTTGTGTATGAAAAATATGCTTAATTGCATTCCAGTAGTGTAGCTGAAGCTTGAACCATGCATAATGTACCAACTATTAACTCCGGTGTTTGATATACTAACTTCATCTCATCCTTCAGAAAGTAAGTCTACATTGTGGTAATATATTTGTTAGTGTTTGTAACCTTATATTTGCTTCCTGTCTTTGGGGGGTGGTTCCAGAGCCTGTTGAATTGTGAAGAATTTGCTGTGCTGCATTCTAATCAGCTTGCTGATTTAAACACTTGAAATGTCTTGCATATCTGCATATTGTAGAAGAAAAATAAAGAGACATTGTGGGTAAAAGTCTTTATTTATAAAACAAACTTAGCATAGCTGTACAGTTCTATAAAAATGGTCCAATCTTGTCTATTTTTGAATTGTGTAAGTATTTATATGGTAACTTTGGTCTTCCCAATGTTTTCTAGTGTTGTAAGGTAGGTCAGCAACCCCACCCTGCCCTATTGCTACTGAAGTTGCCTTCGGGAGGGGGTTTCTGTGTTTCCAGACACCCAGTGGCTGCCTAATCAGAATTCCCATTCAACTTACCCAGTTTCAGACTCACTACTCTCTCCCTTCTGCAGTATGAGATCTTCTAAGCATAGTTACTGCTGTACAAAACGGATCTCATTAGCTCTCAGTTCTAGAAACTCTTCAGGTATGATTCCTTTCAGCTTTTCTCCTGTAAACAGAGATGTGGCTTCCAACTCGTCCTTGAGGCACATGAGTATGAAAGACATTGGCTGTTTTCTCATAGCCCCTTAAAGCTAGAAATGGTGATATCTCCTGTGAACAAACATACATCAGTTTACAGTCAGAAAGTGCAGTTGGGAGCATAAGAACCAAAGTATTCTGAAAGCCATCAATTCAACTGTCCCTGGGAAGCTTTATCCTTTATTTTAGGAAAGCCTGCTAGGAAAAGAAGTACCTATCCTGTTTGATCCTGTCCGGAGTGGATGTTCATCAGACACCACTGTTTGAGTGCTTGGACTTCATTAAAGACTTGAGAGGGTAAAACGTCCTATGACTGCAGGCATTTTTGCTTTTCATTGTTGCTTAAAAGTGCAAGTTCTGGGAACAGATGGCACATTTGTTTTAATATGGATTGAGGAGAATTCCATAAAACATTACTTTGTGGTATTTAGAATTCTTACAGAGGTGAGGGCATATATGGACATTAATTATGTATAAGTGGTATCAATACCCTATGTGCTAGAGGGTTCAATTTTAATTTAAGCTGTGTTTTATTAAAAAGTTGCAGACAATAATTTTCAAAAATCTTAACTGTATACTCTCCCTTAATTTATTTTGTATCCTCAAAAGTAGTTTATTTCATCTTGCAGTTACCATACCTGTTCTAGCACATTGAAGAGGATCAAGTGACTGGGTAATAACGTATCATTGTAAAACTCCTTATTAAGCCAGCCAAGTGGATTAGAGTAAAACACATCTGCTTCATCAATGTAGTTCTCATTGCTTGTTAGGTCTGGGGGGCACTGAAGGAATCTCATTTTTAGAGGACAGTGAACATGACTAGGGAGAAAAACAAAAACACATTTCATGATAAAACTGATCAGTATCTAAGATTTGAAATGACTCATCACTTTAAAAGATACCTCAGTCAAAACCAAAATTGATTAGGTTTTTTTCCCCTCAGTCATATTTTCTTCCCTTCAGTACTTCATATGAAAGCAAAGCAGAACAAGCAGATTCAGCTCCAAATTGCTGTGACTGTGTTGTTTGCAGTTCACAGAAATTTTATCTTAATAAAAATACCATCTGCACAACATCAGTTTCTTAAAAAGATACTTTTCCATATCAGCTTCACTTTAATGTTTTCTTTACTTGCCAGAATCTACTGCAAAGCTTTTGGAATAGTGATCTCAGTCACTGTAATTGTATTTCTTTACTGCCTAGCAGCAGAAGTAAATGTAAAATTAATACAGTTTGATTGTAACAATTAGTACCGTAATGAAGCAGTGTGATGTACTTGGAGAAGTCATTAGATTAACTGAATATCCTCATACAAAGCTATTACAAAAATGAATAAAGCTCAGATGCTGAATTTTATTCTGTGGTATAAGCAGTTGGCTTATGTCCCCTATTTGTTCTGTATTAACTGTATGAAAAATCAAAACTCTTCCTGTATACATTTATCTTTCTCAATTAAGCTTTGGAAAAAGAAATCTTAATTTCTGATTAAGTGTATGGATTTTAATATAGTGCACTGTTAACTCTTTCAATACCTGTAAAATGGAGTAGAGTGGCACGGCATCATGATGAAGACAAAGGGCTGTGACTGGTTAGAGTTGTGACAGAGTTGCTGTATGTGACTCATAACATCCAGAGTGCCTCGCTGGTGAATCAAGCCTGTATACAGGGCTGGGAGTAGATTGGATATGAGCAGGAAACTTGCTGCAGATTTCTTCCATGCTTTCAGATGTTTCAAAGAATATCCTATAGAAACATTTGAGTAAGTTGGGAGATAAGCAAGTACTAAAGTTTCACACACTTTTGAAAGTACCATAATATACTGGCAAACCATTACTCAGTAACAGTACTTTGCTTTGAGATACTTTACTACAGTGTTCTTTGAGTCTTTACTCTTTGGAAATTCAAAGGTTCGACTTGGCCCTTTTCAACTCTTGGGATTTAACAGGGTAAATCTTATGCCCACACCTGTCTTCTGAAGTACAGAAATACTGTTTCAAAAACCAGTGCTTTGTCTCTTTAGACTATGAATTTAATTTCTTACAGTGAAAAACTGTCCATTCAATAGTTCGCATAAATGGCACGGGGCAACTTACTGCTGTGTTCTGATTCACGCATGTCTGAGTAGAGCCAGAATAAATAGTACCTACATGTGCATGGCTGTGTATTCTTTTTCTCCAAAATGATGAAAGCTACAGCATTCCCTTACTGTTATTAAATTTTGAGCTACTGTCCTTGGAAGAGCACACTCTTCCATTTTTTCCCATCTCCCATCGCTGCCCCTTTCCCCCACTTTTCTTGAAGGAGCAAATAATGGGAAGAGATGTTTCTCCTGGTGGGAGATCATTGCAGAAACGTGTTTCTCACAACCACAATTTAGATGAACGTGGCACAGACAACAACTTTGTGTTGCAGCCAGTCTGGAAACCCTTATTAAGTCATGTGCTTGTGAGCATCAGGAGGTAAAAATATTTTACATAGCTTTGTGACTTCCTGTACTGAATCACAAGAAACAAGCTACAATAGGCCTGTTCCAGGAGTCAGTAACAAGCAAATTAAATTAGTCTTCAGTTGGTCTGTTCTGACAAATTGTCTTGATTGAAAACAAAGTCCACAAATAAGTTTTGTGGTTTAAACACAAGTGGAAACATTCTATTATAGGCGTTTTGAGGGGTTTTTTATTGCTTTTGTGAAATGCTCTGAGCTTATATTTGTATGCTTGGAAATTACTTTGAAATTCTTATGGGGGTTTTTGTCTGCTTTTATTTATAATGTTTTGAGCAATTAAGACCTTTTTGTAACCATTGAATTAACTTTTGTATTTTTTTCTTTACTAAAGTATCCAAACATGATAAGGAGTTCTTAGTAAATTGTATCAAGACCCTTTCAGACTTGAACGTTAAGAGGAATATTAACAACAAATAGTGCTTTGATTGGAATTGTTCTGCATGTGAGGTAGAACAGGTTCATCTTGCTGCTTTTGAACTAAGCCAAGACTTACTACATATTTGATCTCAGCAGAGAGCAGAATTCTTGAAATAAGGTTTACTTTTGTTTAGACCAGCAAAACAGGTTAAAGAAAATTAGTGTTCAGCGATTCATCAGTTTTGAACTTGTATTTAAACCAAGGCTGTACACCTTCATGTTCCAGAAGTTTTAATCTTCCTTTGCAACATCTGAATCTAGAAAAGGGTTATTTTACTTTTTTAGTATTTTAATTTTTTTTGTTGCATAATTAAAAGCATTTGTCAGGCATATTAGAAAGAACTGTGTGATAAAATACTACAAATGAGCCAAGGAACAAGATTTCACTGTAAGGCAGTGCTGAAAAGTTAGGAGTCACTGACACAACTGTCATATTTTTGCAGGCAGTACTTTTATACATGCTAAGGATTCTCCACCTGTGTTATTGCTCTTCCTCATGTTTTTCCCCCGCCTCTTTTTTGCTAGCTCTAAGAAAATGTTAGGCTAGTTCTAAGAATCCTTTCTCAAATACCTACATTGACTATTAACAGTCTCTCTGGGTAAAAATTGTATACAGGTAAGGTTGCAAGATATTTGAAACCAATGCTTACCACAAAAAAGCATGCAGAATGGCAGTACTGGATAGATGAACCTGAACTCCTTGTGGCTCAGTGTGCTGGAATAAAACATACAATACTACTTCAAGAAAGTTAAATGCATCAGTTCTGTGGACAAAATGTGTTTTAGAGCACAGAGAACTGGAAGAAGAGCACTTGCATGTACTAAAAAGCTTTTGGCATTGAAGCAGTTTAGAATAAAAATCCAAACTGTCACTTTTTAAGGACATAATAAGTATATTCAAATGTAAATTATTTGGTCAGTTTAAAGCAACCACTGTTAAAAATACCTGACTACTACTCTTGCAATTAAGTGGTCTGATTCTTTGACAACTAGGTATAATTTTGCCAGTAATTCACCAATTTGTTTTCTGTAATAAGACACAATAAATAACATGGATGAGAAGCTGAGATTCTCTAAGTGCACATTTGTATCTAACAAAGTAACAGTCAGCTCTGCTAATACAACTTTACACAATTTCTCATGTCAGCTTTTGGGCATTATTGCAAAACTTGTATCATGGGAACCAAACAGGTTCTTACAAGACTAACAGAGGTAAAAAAGTCCTAAACCCAACAGAGCTAAATCCAGTTTTGAGTTGGAGTGTAAGAAGAAATGGCATTTCTGGTTTTGCTACTATTTTGCTGCATTCTGTTACTACTGTAGTCTAATATCATTTATTGCTTAGTATTTATTTATTTACTCTATTTTTTCTTATCTGTAAGCGTCTTTCCTGTTTAATCTACAGCTCATTCTGATGCTTTAAAAAAAGCTTACCTTTTCTTCTACTTCTCAGCTTAAGATGAGAAATACAGACTTATGATAGTCAGGAGCTCTGTGTAGACTTGGGAATGGAGTAAGTTTTAGAGGCCTACGAACCTCTCCTTTACTGGGGAGGTACTAAACAACCACATGAAATGGTGTTTTCATTAACAGGCATCTGTTAATGTAAATACAGTATCCTAATTAGTTCTGCTGTTGCTTAAACACTTGCTAGGTGATTGAGTGTTGGTTTGAGGTTTTTTCTCTTTGATTTTTCATTGCAGTTCATGCTGAATTATTTTATTTTTTAAAGGTTTAGTAAATTCTAATAAGTAAAATACATGTTTGGTAACAGTACAACAAGTAGCATTACATAAAATTCTAGGAACTGTTTTGTAATTGACTGCATTCCTTGGAGTGTTTGAATAGTTTAGTTTCTATCACTTAACCTGAATACTGTGCTAATTTGTTCTGGAGAGGTCTTGACCTTTCAAAAGAACACAACCAGTGAGAGGTAGTAGTTACACTTAGGAGAAATTACCTGTACACCACCACTGTCCAGATCACAGCCACTAGAAAGATGCGGTATCTTTTTGGTGCCAGCACACAGCCATGAATAAAGAAAGGCAGGTGGGCACCCAGGATGACTGGTAGTCCCTGAGTGAAGTACCAGTGCCAAGGGTGAGATCCATAAAATGTTCCCAAATTCCGCAGGACGTTGAATTTCAAGAAGTTCAGCTGAACCAGTACCCACTGGGAGATGGAGGGAGAGTTAAATACAAAGCCAAAGTCAAAACCAACAGCTACATTGAATTACACTGGCCTTAAATGATACCATGTTTTCATTCACACTTTGGTTTTTTTTTTTTTCCTCTTAAGACTTTATCATGGACTTCCTATATTCAGCAATTCAACACAGAAGTGTGTAAGTTTGTAGTATGTTGATAACTCTTGACAGCTGAACATACTGATTTTATGTAACAGTCAATCACTTGAAATAACTGCCAAGTCAGTGTTTAAGAGTTTGTGGCTTAGGATATATGTAGAGATCAGAGGCCAGACACTGTCACAGAAACAAGAGAAGTCAGAGAAGTCTGAAACATCCATCAATGTTAAAATACTAAACCCCAGCCTTCTTCTTATAAGTCAAGTTTAAAACAGCTTACCTCACCAAAAAACACACGGTCAATTATTAAAGAGGTTCCTACTGTGACCAATCTGCAAAAATGGAAAGTTCGTTGCACTGATATTGCCTGAATTGCTTTTGTATCTTCTCCAGATAGTTGTCAAAACTCCTTGATTCCTGATATTTTTCAGATTGTCCATACTCTTGGCCATTTTACAGGGGCTACTTGTTATCACCCGGTATCCTTTGCACAGTCCCAGATTAAGGTGGAATTGCTGTTCATTGTCTCACCCTCATGAAATCTTTCCTAGTGCTATTTTGCAGGATATGAATCAATTTAAAGGAAACATGCCCCTTCTTTAAACTTTTGCAAAAAGACTCTATTTGTTCCCATGTTTTTTTTAGATAGAATCAGCTTTTTGGGGTTGTCTACCTTTGCACTGGTAAAACCAATCTTAAAATGTAGCTGTGCACAGTCACAGTTTAAATTCAGAAAGAACTTACCCAACTGGAATGCAGTTTTGTATGATAAGGTCTGCTTTCCTCTGTTCTTGCAAAAAATGGCTGAAGACCAAAGGTATCCACAGGATAACAGCAGTGGGACGAATAACAATTGCAAATGCTACCAAAGCTAAATATTTGCAACTAGAAGGAAGAACATAAAAACCCCAGAAGCTTAGCAAAAGGTTTGGTCAATTCTTTTGCAGACAGTGACATTTCAACAACTGAAATACTGTCATGGCTCTGGCCAAAAGGGTTTCATACTATGGGTAACTTAGAGTCTCTCACTGAAGATATTCAGTTTTACTTGGAAGGCTGCAACTATAGAATTGCTTTATTAGCAATGGAGCTGCTAATTAGAAGCACGTACTTGCTTTAAAATAGATAGCTGGTAAAGTTGTAACCACACGTTCACCTATAGCTGAACGCCAACACAGCTTTTGTTATATTTTCTCAAGTTACCTCATATGCCAGTCCTTTAAAAGAAAGCTTCCCATAAAGTCATACTTTGCATAAGGAAACTGGGGAATAGTTAGTTTTACATACCAGCTATAGTATGACCTCAAAAGAATCTTTAGAGGAAATACTGTAATGTTCCTTCCATAAGCTACAGCTCCTGCTATGTGAATGAGGTGGCTTTGGTTGCTTCAGATTTTAAGGTAAAAGTTAGCATTTTAAACAATATTGCCAAGGTTAGCACTTTAAACAAGCCCAAATTGATCAGTAATGTTAGGAGAAAGTTTCTCACCTGTTTCCCATCTTGGAACCTTTTATCGGATAGTATGAAAGAGCAAAAATGGTAAGAATAGTTTCCATGGTGTTTGTGAGAGTTCTGGTACAGGAATACCATGTAAACCAGGAACACAGCTGGCAGAAGAACTGGAAATAGTTATGAACAACATGTTAAAACAAGTTCACCTAAATGAAGGTGGTACTTCTTCAAGGTATGACTTATCAATTTGCTGTTGCTTACATTGCAAAAGCAATGTTTATTAACATGCATATTTTTTAAAGGCTGTGACTCACCACGCACTTCGCTGTTTCTGCATTTTCCAGGTGTTGCACTAATGAGTAAAGCTTCACATCAGCAAAAGCAGCCAGCACTGCCTGAGCAAGCCTAGGGACCCAGATCTGTGTAAGCAGAGAGAAAACTGTACTTGCAACAAACCAAATTAAATTCCAAGTTCTAAGAGAGGACCACTGAATTAGTGAATGACTGTTCAGGTATGAAAATAGTGATTAGTGAATATTCTCTGTAGATTGTTATGATTTTAAAAAAGAAAGGGTCCTTGGGTAAGTCTAGTATTTCTGCCAAAACAGAGAAAATCTAAAGTTCAACTGAGAGCATTGAGAGATGGAAAATAGAATTCATTGCCAGTCATCTCCAAGAGAAATCAAAAGGGACTGGTGTTAGTTGTTGTGAGTTTAGTACAAATATGTATTGTTAAACACTTAGGCAAACTGAACCACTGAGCAATTATGATGTAGTGGCAAACCCTATCAGTCTGAAAGTCCAGGAGATTGATGAAGGCCAAGAACGATCCTCTGCAGTCACAGGCATCAGTGCTGTGACTGGGGATCTGTGAGTTCTGCCTCCATGGCAAGCACGTACTTCATCTCTAATGCCAGACTCAAGGCTTTGCATTTCACCTGGGCAATGATAAAAATACTCTGTATTTAAATACAATGCTTTTACTCACCAGCAGCTGAACATCATCCTTGCCCAGCAGCTGTAACACTTTGTAGATGCTTGCAAAGATCAGTGGGTACGAGTAGCCCCTTAAGCTATTTGCCCATTCCCAAGTCAGGTAACCATAATTATGAACATTAAGGATCACGAACAACTGAAACGAAAAGTTTCACTCGAGCTGTCCCGATCATTTCCTTTCGGGCCAGAAGCATTGCGGTATTTATTGCTGGTCAAGCCAACACTTTACTGCCGTGAAAACCTGTACCCGGAGCGGGGAAACCCGTCCCCGAGCCTGCAAACCCGTCCCCGAGCCTGCAAACCTGTCCCCGAGCGCTCCCCCGCTCCCGGCACCGCGGGGGCCGCGTCCCCTCCGTCCCGCGGGGAGCGATGCCGGGAGAGCGGGGGCCGCGGCCGGCGAAGGATATTTGAAGACCATGCGATGCGCCACCTCCAGCGACTGCCAGTACTCGTCCGGGACGAAGCTGGTCCGGACGAGGACGCAGTTGAGCGCCCGCAGCGCCACGGCGAGCGCCAGCAGCGGTGCGGGCCCGGCGACACCTGCGGGGGGAGGCTGGTCCGTCACGGGCCCCTCCGGGGCCGCGCCCCGGCCCTCCCCGCCCGGCCCGGCCCCGCTTACCGGCGCCTCGCTGCGCGGCGGCCCGGCCGGGGAAGCTGTACAGCGCCGAGCGGCGCTTACGGAGCCGCACTGCCTCCGGCATCCGCACCGGAGCCCGCTCCGCCGGGCATGCGCGGCCCGGGGGCGGGACAGCGCCGCCACTTCCGTCCGGTCACCGCAGCGAGCGGGGCCGGCGCTCCGCGGTGTCCCGCGGTTCAGGTGAGGGCCGCGGGCCGCGCTGTGTGTCCGTGCCGGGTCGGAGCTGCCCGTGCCCGCTGTCCCCGCCGTGCCCGCTGTGCCCGCGCTGCCCGGGCCGGTGCAGCCGCCGCGGCGCCCCCGCAGCGTGTCCGTGAGCGCCGCCCGGCGGCCATGTGGGGGCGGCTGCCGCTGCCGCACGTGGCCGTGGCCGTGGCGCTCGGCGTGGCCAGCGGGCTCTACATCTACCGCCCGCTCTTCCAGCCGCCGCCGGGCCCGCACGGCCCCGAGGGCACCGCGGGGCCGCCGCCGGGCGCCGCCGCGGACAAGAGGCCCTGAGGGAGCCGTGTGAGCCGCGCCGCCCCCCTGGCGTCGTGCCCGCGTCCCGCCTGGCAGCCCGAGCGCCGCCCGCCGATGGAGATGGAGCCGGGAACGGAGTCACCGCGACCGTGGCCTGCCGGGGACTGTCCCTCCCGATCGCCACTGCAGCCCGGCCCCGCATGGAGCGATCCGCCTGCTGAACCTGTGCCCGCGTCCGTGTGTGTTCGCTACCCACCTTAAGGACGTGTTGACATGTGAATGTTGACATGCGTATAAAATTATGAATGTCTGAAAGTATGTCCTCATGTGTAAATTAATATAGTAACTCCAGGGAACTGGAAAAAGAAAGGCATTGTTGTACAGTTACATTTCATGGGTTTTCTTGGATTGCCTCTGATCTGACCCTCCAAGTGATAAATACCATCTTTATCTGCTTCTCATGGTTTCAGTTCTTAATACGTCAGTTGGGAATGCGGTTGTGGGGATGGCTGGGAAAAGAACTGCACCCATCGTTGTTGTCCTTAGCTTGTAGTCATACCTGTCTGTGTGTACATACACACATGTAGCACACATGCACATACACATCTTTAATTCCTGACAGTGAGGCTACACTGGCTGTTTAATAGATGTCTGCCCAAAAACCATGTTATACTTGGAGAAGAGCCTCAGCATGTAGCTCAGTAGGACAGTGTGACTCTTGCAATAGGTGTGGAGTAGTCTGACAGAACGGAATCTGAGGCTCGGGGAAAGTAGATCAGTAGGTATGTCGAGATTTCAGTAAATCTAAAAAGAAATCAAAACCAGCAGTTCTTGGGATGAACTTCTGTCAGGTTTTGGTTTTAACACAGAATCTTGTTTGGACAGCATGAGGGAAGAAATCCTTCCCCTGAATGTCTTTAAGTCAAGAATGATGTGATAGTGGGATGCAGTGGATAGACTTTATGGAAGCTGAGATGGGAGGACAGCAGGAGAAGGTGGACTGGGAGGTGCAGTTGTGTGCAGTAATTTTAGTTTGGACATGAGATTATGTGGGTAGTGCCTTTAAACTGGAAGAGGGCAGGTTTAGATTAGATATTAGGAAGAAATTTTTACAGCGAAGGTGGTGAGGCCCTGGCACTGTTGCCCAGAGAAGCTGTGGCTGCCCCATCGCTGAAGGTATTCAAGACTACGTTGAGTGGGGCTTGGAGCACCAGTAAAAGGTGTTTGCCCATGGTGGGGGGTGTTTGGAAAAAGATGGTCTTTAAAGTCCTTTCCATCCCAAACCATTCCATGATTCTATGAGGAAATGCCACAAATCTGCCACAAAAGTTCAGTGCAAACACTACTGCAGTGACTCCAGCAGCTTCCTTTATTTACAATACTACTGTATATTGAAAAGGTTATTTTGTAGAGGTGTAGCTCAAGTCTGGTCAGCACTTTCTTCGTAAGTGTACTTGTTGGAATTGTCCATAAAGATGGCAATTGATTTTGAAAAGGCTTAAGGAAGAGGGTGTCTGGTGCAGATGGAAAGGGTTATTGATGCCACTGAGTTTCAGACTGTGCTTGCTGGATTCTTGAGACTGCTGGATTTAAAGAGAGCGGAGAGGACTCTTGCCAGACAGGCAGCCAGCAGGCGGCAGGAAAAACTCACTAAACCCGCAGTGGTGGGCATTACCCAGGCACCGCCGATTTTCTCTGCTTTGCCTCTCATGAATTTTTATTCAACGGCGCGAGATCTTCCAGAAAAGCGAGGCGGAGGAGAAGGGCAGAGCAGCCAGCCCGCTTAATGACAGACGAGCATCGCCCGGCGCTGCCCCAGGGCCGCGCCCGCCCAGGTGCCCGCGGCGAGGGGAGCGGGGCCGGGACACGCCGGGGCGGTGCTGCCCGCCCCTGCCCGCCCCTACCTCGGGCCTCACGGGAAGTGATGTTGCCTTGACGGAAAAGACACGGTTGCAGCCCGAAAAGGGGCAGGTGCGGCGGACGCGGCGCTGCGAGAGCCCCGGCGGCGGGGGAGGTGAGCGGGGAGGAGGCAGCGCAGGGAGCGGGGAGGGGGTCGGGGGCTGCAGGGGGGCGGCTCCGCTGAAAGGGGTTAATAGGGGTCTGGGGATGGGAGTGGTCTGGGCAGGGAACTGGGAGTACTGGGGCTCCGTGGGGCTGCCCCACCGTCCAGCCCCGCTCCGCATCCCGCTCCTCCAAAGCAGCGCCCCGGGGGGCTTTAACAAAGGGAGATAAAATCGTGAGATAAAGGGGAAACGGCTGAAGCTTCGGCCTTTCAGCTGCCCCGCATGTGCTGAGCTTCACAGCTGCTGCGTGAACGCGATGACATTAATCCCTCTCAGGCCTTCGCCTGTAGCAGCTGTAGGACCTGCAGGTTTCCCACTGCTACCGATGCGCGTTTCTTTTTTACAAAAGAGAACTGGATGGCATGTCTGATTTAAATTTGAAAAAAAAAGGCTTTAAAATGGTAAGTCGTGGAGGAAGCAGTGTGCTTTATCTGCTTAGACAGAACTTAAATCTTATATTTGAGTATCAGCAGATCTGTTGCTTCTTTCTGAACACTGCATGTTTGTCTGACAGGCTGCTTGCTGGGAAGGTTCAGAAGGTCTCCTCAGCCTGATTTGCAATGCTTGGGCTAAACTAAGGCTTGGATGATCTTGGATCTAAAGAAAGCTGAGTCCATCAGAAAAGCATATTGTTTTTTCTAGCTCTGTAAGTAACTAGAGTATATTAATATATAAGAGGTATTTTTTATGGTGGGAGCAAAGTATAAAGGACATGCCTAGAACTGTCAAAACCACTCAATTTTTATCACTTCTTGGAGATGCATCAGGAATATTTTGAGCTTTCTGGTCCTCAAACACTTTCCCTAATGGTTAGTGCTTGTGAGTTTTTCATCAGGCTAACACATAGGTAGGTTTGGAGTTAGGAGTTCTAGGTGTTACTGGCAAGGTGATGTTTTTCTATACTTAAAATTTTTATCAAAACTCTACAAAATTTATTCTTGCTGCCTTTTCTTGGAAATTTAATCTTAGGTAGACATCTCTTCTCAGCCCTTCTTTCTCTTCATAGACTTTACTTCTGTGACTGTTGCAAGAATTTCCCAGCCAGGGAAAAGCATATAGTACAATATGCATTTCAAATGTTGATATGTAAATGTTAGAATAGTATTTGTGATGTTAAATGGATGTCTCAAAAGCATGGTTAAGATGATGGATAAAAGAACAGCATGTTCCTGTGTTTCTTGTTCAGGGTTCTAATTTTACATCTACTTAATCTCTTGCACAAAGGAGTTTGGGAGAGGAGGTGAGCTACGACTTACACGGTTTTATTTTTACAGTTAATTAAATTTCCCATCAGCACCCAGATATCTAAAACCAGACTGTTTGTTTTGCTACTATCATTAAACATGGGAACACATTATCACTTGGCTACACATTTCCTTTTCTTTCAAAAAGAAGATAAGGTGAGATAAAGAATTTTTAAGTAGCTTTTGGCTTTTATAGAAACAAGTATTAAGAGCAGTAATCCTTGTGTGCCTTTGAATTCTGGGCTGTTCTCTTACTGTCAGGTATCTGCTATGCTGGTGCAGATCAACACCATGACTAAGAGCAGCTGGTCATAGACAACAGAGGCGTAGTTAGAATTTAATTTAGAAATAGACAAAATTGGCACTAGAGATGGACTATAAAGAATGACAACTCTTGTTCCCCTGTTAATGTGTCAGCAAATAATTAAGTTGCATTTAAAATGTATTAAATGCATGATTTAAATAGTTAATAATCAAATGTTCCCTTCTGTATTAATTGTACTTCATGTGTGATCTGGTCCTGCAGAAGGTTACACAGATACTTATAGCAAACCACGTGCTGGGCTGGGCATGTGCAGGTGCTCAGGAAGTTCCTTTCGCTCCTCTTGTCTTGCAGATACCACTCATGTTGCAGATACAGTCAAGTTTACAGCATTGGCATCAAACGTGGCTAAGAAGTTGTTTAAGTACAGCATGGTTTGAGAAATACTTACCTAAAAGGCAGCTTTTTATAGCAGAAACACATTTTTTTTTCTATCTATACAAATATATTCCCAACCAGTTTTCTCTGGGAATAGCATCTGGTTATGAGATTTCTTTTCCTCGTTTCTTTTGTTCCTCTTCTTAATCAGAACTGCATCCCTGTCAGAAGGCAGGACTAACTTGAATTGCATTAAATCAGCTGAGATCACACCCTTTTATCTTCAATGGAGGTAAAACCATAGTCCTAGCCCCGACTTTCTTTCCTGGAACATCCTTATATTGTTTCGTTATCATACGTAATACAGCAGAATTTACTTTTGATTGTTGTAATAGGTAGTCTCAGTGCCTGTGATTTAGTTTCCAATCTAATAAGCTTTGAAGATTAAGTTATGGCATATAGACTAAAATATGACATATAAGCAGCATAATTTTTTCCTGTGATGTTGATGTGGCTTCAAGGGGTTGAAAATGCTCTGGTATATGTGACAGTTTTGCATAGTACCAGGTGGCGGAATCCTTTCCACAGACTGGCCAGCGTTTTAGAGCTCACCTAACAAGTTCTTCACTATTTTAGACTACTGGAGGAAAAAAATGGTCCTTGCTTTTATGGCTCTGAAGATAATATCAAAATGTAAACCAATGCATCGCTATTTTCCTGAGTTTCCAAACCCATTTCCTGTAGCTGTTCCCTTTCTTTCTGTCTGATACTTTTACTGATGCGAAATGGGTAAAAATAAAGCATGTTAGAAAAAGGCACTTGTGGAAGACAATATGAAGACTGGTACTAAAGTAGCAAAGGGGAAGGAAGCAGCAATGAAGATGCAAACTTAGCAGGAGGAATACAGCTTTTCTAGAAATTTGTGGTTTGCGGTGGACAAGAGAAGTTGGTATATATGTGAGCAGTGTTTTTAAATTAAAAGTCAAATCTCTGGGCACTTGCAAATAGTATTTTAAAAACAACACTACTCTTCTGCAGTAATTCTTTGTATAAAGGCAATATGTGAATCTGAAGACTGTCAGAAGTATATGTAGCTGAAATATGCAAATAAAACACTGGATGGGTTTAAGGGTATAAAGAGTGCTATAAAGATCAAGTAGCTGATTCTAGTCTAACTTTGGAGTTTGCCATTGCAGTTTTACAGCTGTGTACAGCTGTCAGTTTAAAAGGTGACAACAGGATAAAGAAATAAATAGCAAAACAGATAAAACCCCTAAATCTTGAGTAATACTTACTTTCAGGTAAAATGAGCTCCATGGGTAGAAGTAAAGTCTTTTATTAGACTAGCTTATTTTGTTGGAAAGGATAGGTAAGGCCCTTCCTGGTTTGAAGTAGAAATGGCAGAATGCAAAACAAAACTGAAAACCGTTGATACACTATTTTTATAGTACTTTTATTAAGCATATGTCATTAGAAGGTGATGAAGGTTCTCTTGGGAGAAGTATGTTTGCTTTAAAGGCATCCTCCTATTTCTAATTAAACACTTCAGAGTGGCAGTGCTGTCACAGGAGCTGCTGTACAGCCATGAAGGGGAACAGCATGTGCTCTCCACAGTCAAGCCAGTCTCCCTCTGAAGGCCTAGCTCATTATTTTCATAACTGTGGGATATTTCATTTGGTCTCTTATCATTCAAAGAGCTGTAAGGAGAACAGTTGTGCTGTGGACTGAAAGGAAGAAACCAATTCTTTCCAGTAACATCCTTGGAGAACGGGAATATTTGGGCTAGACTGAAGGCTGCTATTAGTGATAAAGACTAATAATGCGTGTATGTTAGGCAGGAGGGAAAGAAAAGCTGATTTCTTTTTATGATTAAAAACTGCAAGGTTTCTGTTTTTCTAGCGTGTCTCTGCCAGTCTTGCTGGTATAATCCCTGCTGGTAATTGCATGACTGTCATGGAGTGTGGTGGATTTTGAAAATTTCATGATATCACTCAAAGCTAGGTAATTTTGGGAGTTGCTCACGCTGTGAAATTGTTTTGTGAAAGGTTTGCATGAAATGAATTGCTGTTATTGCCAATGGTCGGTGCTTTCCAAGTCTGCTTTGAAGCCTAGCTAACATTCAGAATATGGATTATGGCAAAAAGTAGGATAATTGGGGTCTTTTTGTTTTTTTTTTTTTTTTTTTAAACGCAAAGGTTAATCATAATTCTTCTCCTCCCAGTTGTTTTGTTCCAAACCAAACTTTATGCATGGCTGAGTATGACCCAACATACAGTATGAGGTTATGTTCTAGCCCTGCTGGTATCATTCATTTCCAGCAAAGTGTTTCTCATCCTGCACTTTCAGATCCTGTGCACATGCTCCACTGACTTTCTCCTCTAACAATGATTCAGCTTGACAGGTCTTTTCTGTTGGGGCATGAACTGTCTGACTATACTTAATTTTTCCGTATTTTTTCTTGCACTGGAATGGTGTCAGGATAGAGATCTCTGTACAGGGATGGTGTCAACCAAATTTGAAGATAGTACTGTCTGATTTGATTGTATTTCTTCTGAATTTGATAGCAACATTCTCATAATTTTAGTTTGGATAATGTAGCCCTAAATTGGAGTTGTTAAAGTAGTATTTTTTAATGTTCTTTATCTATGAACTAGAAGAGGTGACTATAAATCTGTATTTGATAGTTTTCTAGAATTGTCAGTTTGGATATAGCCCCCAATGCCCAGGACAAGGCCTGAGATCCTGCTGTGTGTCTGTAGGAGCTGCAAAACAGACTTTGGAAGGCTTGTAAAAAGAACTGGCTGCAAAAGTAGAATCATGCTTTTTAGTAGATTTTAAACCACAAGACAACCCCCCCCTCCAGATTTGAACTGCTAATACAACAAAACTCAACTACTTTTTATTCTCTATTCACTCTTAATAATACATATGCTTAGATTTCATTCACATTTAAATAGGAAATCTCTTTAAATCCAACTTGAAAGTAAATGTAAAATTGAATGACTGTCCCAGTATGTGCTGCAGCAGGTACAACTTGGCCAGCTGGTGGGTGCCCCTTCCAGAACAGGAAAGTTGTAAGTGCCAGGTTTCAGGGCAGGCAGACATCTGACTCTTTCCTTTATTCAGCTGCCAATTTTTCACAACATGTGTAGGAACTTTGTGGCTTCTTCCCCTCTGTAAAGGAGCATTAAGCTGATCAGCAGATTCAAATGTTGGGAAGAAGGCAGAAATAACAGAAATTCAATGTCTCTGCCCCTCTCTAATAAGCTTTGTTTCCTTCGGAAACCAGGCTAAGAGGCGTGTCCTCATTTCAGCTTTGTTTTTTGCATTGCAAATTTGGAACTTTGCTCCAAGAAGTCCTTATGCATTCATAATCTCCAGTGTGGTGTGTTGAGCCTTAGGGAATTTTTCTTCAGGCTGGCATCCTGAGGAATCTTGAAGAATGGGAGCAGTAACATTTTTATTAATTGGGAATCACACAGGGAATGGAATAGGGCCAGTGGGACTCAAAGACCTACTTTGGTAATGTACTCCAGAATCACCTCGTCTACAAGCCCACCCATTCCTCCTGCACACCCTGAAGGAAAGCAGATCAACCAGTCAGGTTAGTTCACCAAGGGAGGCACTATAAAAATGGGAAAATTAGGGCGGTCTAATGTTAATGATGCTCGTGATTTAAGAAATGGTAGAGAAAAATATGTGTCACAGGTGTTTAGTTAAGTTTCATGTACTTCATTGCATGGAAGATCAAACAGTAATACACAGCAGAAGCAATACTTTGCTGTAGCTCAGAAGGAGCAGACTTCTCTGTCTGTCACATAGTGCACATAATAAGCCTTTCCATTTTTCCTCCTCCAAATTTGTAGTGGTAAAAAACCACTGTTGACAACTTATGAGGAGAAGGAAGGACCACTTGCCCTATTAAGTAGATTTACAAAAGATGTGAACAGGGTCTTCTTGTCCTGGAAAGAAAACCCAGCTCTGCTGAGATGAGTATTAAAAAGCAGTGTCTTTCACTTGGCAGTGACATGTTGGATCAGGTAGTGGCAAGAAAAAACACATCTCAATTAGGCTTAAGCATGAATAAAAATATGAAAGAAACTTTCAAAACTGTGTTAATATTACAGGAGTGTAAAGCATTGAAAATCATTTCTAAGGAAGCTGTAATGCACTTGTTTCTTTAAATTGGTACAGCAGCTTCCTGTAAAGCTATGTTTTTTAATTAAAAAATACACTTAGTCATCAGCCCTTTTAAGTAGATAAAGATCATTGATCTAAAATGAGATCTGTAGCTCTTCAGAGTGAAGATGGAGACATCAGATTACTAGCATGTTTTTACAGCTTCTTACCCAAACACAGGGCCACTGGTGTCTGCAGGCAGTGCTGTTCTAGGTGTTCTCTTCATGCAGTCAGGCACCCACTTCACCAGTCTTAGAAAATATGAACCTACAGGAGTCTCACAGAGGAGCTGTGGCATGTCTAGTAATTCATCCATCTGTAGGTGAAATACTCCTCTTTTGAGTACAGATTATGGAATTTGAATAGTGGGAATGCTGCCAAGATGTCATTTTCTGTATGCAAAGGGATCAAATCTGTTCATTTCAGTCAGAATGAACAATCATGTTTGTTCATGCATGTTTTAAATAAACTGTTTTTCACCGTCAATTGGTGTTTTAGCATCTTATGGACCAATGCTTTATCTCTTGAAATGCTAAAAGAAAGCTCTGTCACAATTACTAGAAATTGCCTAAATTGGCTTACAGTTGAAAGAACAAAACATGGAAGCTTTACTTTAATCTATAGAATTGCTAAATATTTAGCAGATGTGCCTTTCAGGTAGCAGGAAGGCCTGTCTGACCTTTCATTTTAATCACTGAAGGGATATTTTTTTCCTGATTTGGTTCTAGCAAAGATCAGCTATTACAATTCTGGTGTGAAAGTTGATCTTTTGAGTGTGGGCTGTCTTTTAGTTCTTTTTTTTTTTTTTTCCTGGAAGGATATTGGTGAGAGGAAAGCAGAAGAAAAATTCCATATAAAGGATTTTGTCTCCTCCTTTAGGATCGTTTTAGTCTTTCAGGTCTTGAGTTACTGGCACGTTACTGTATTTATCGACTGCTGTTGCAGTAAGTAGCAAACTTCAAGGAAACAACTATAATTCTGTTTTAGAGTTGTAGGAGTGTACCTGTACCAATTAATACCTTCATATTTTTTTCTATTTACTTTTTTCTCTTGCTTCTTTTTGTATTTTGTAGGGTATTTTTCTGTGCTCTGGCCATTCTTGAAGTTTGCTATCATCTGTGTGTCCCAGTGGCTGCTTTTCCCCCCCTCTTGCATTTTTAAAGTTTCCTCTTTGATTGCCAATAGAGGTTTTGTGGCACAGATCAGATTTGTGGATGCCAACAAATAAAATTACCCTTTGCTGCCTTCTGATTGGCTTTCATTCCATAGACTCATCTAAAGAATGCACATGTGAAAACTGTGGATGTTGGTAAGAGCATGGTGAGTTTTTAGTGTGTGTTGGAAAAAACCATTACCTGCTCAGAGTGCTGAAGAGGAGATCTCCACCAGAGTTGGGTAACTGGGGAGTGGGGAGAGCAGAGGCACTGCCTGGCATTGGTGTTAGGCACAGCTTTTGGCTTTGAAAACAGAGATGTGTTCTGGAGTATTATTTGAAATGGGCTATTAATAGATCCAATTCTGCTCCTATTTCTCTGTCCAGTGGCAGATCTCTTAATTTCTGCAGACAGGTAACAATCCAGCATTTTCTAGAGGAAACACCTGCTACAGGACAGTTTGGACACCTGCAGTTTTTCTCAAGAACATGGAATGCATGAAGGCAGATATTCTGATGCTTGCAATGAGGAAAACTCCACACTGTTCACTGTGTTTAACTCCTCAAATTTCCTCCTAAATTCCTAGGCCTGTATAGCATAGAAAATTTTTACAAGTAGACCATAAATTCCATGCATTCAGATCACCTTGTTCATACAAGTTGTTTATTAAGCCATTGGGAAGATTTAATAACTAAATAGGTGGCTGTTCCTTTGCAGAGCTGTAGCTTCAAAACTACATTTCATAGTTTCAAGACTTTACTGGTGTAATTTTGATCCCCAGCATAAATGAAGATGATGTCCAAGCTCTTCTAACCCCCCTAAGGTTCGGGGAGCAGTGAGAGGAAGGCTCACCTTGGGCTGACTGCAGTGGTTCCTGTTCCAGCTGCTGTAGGTTTGCATGTGTGCTTCCTGCCACCACTGCAGGGTTGGCTCAGCTGCTCCTGCAGCATTTGCTGAGAAGCTGAAGAAGTGTTAGTTTGAAAACAGAGTCTATTTGTAACCCAGCATTGATGTCCTCCCATCTGAGGGGAGGACTTGAGGCCCTGGGTTTCAGTAGTAACTCTGCAGTTTGAAATCAATGTAACTTCACCCTCAAAAGATAAGGTTTATTTCAGCTGTACCTTTCTAGCATAGTCTTATTGTTTTGGAAGAAGCCCTTGCCTGGAAGGGGAAAGGGAAAATTAGTTGGTGTTCCTCACACCAAGTTGGTAAGAGGAAAGTTGAGCAGCCTCATTTCATCCTGAAATAAAAAGTCTGGGGATTATGAATTATATAAATTATGAATTCTGATTTATGAGTTGCTTTCCCATTAAATATGGAAAAAATCTTTCTGTGTGGAAGAGTTTGAACTGCATTTATATTGCTGGTTGAGACTTCCAGACAGACAGCGTGTGTAGTCACCCCCCAGAGCTGTTTGCAACATGGCAGAAGAGTTATTGCTTTGTCTGTCAACACTTCTTATCCTGTTCCTCCTTCTGCACTCTGGAGCAGTTACCAGAAATTCTAGGGTGCTTGTGGTCTGAAAATTTCTTCACAGTTAAGCAAATGTGCTGGTATTGATCAGGGAAGCAGTTAAAGCTTAAAAATGTGCACGTTGATGAAAATTGAACACAGTTTTTTTTTTTTTCTTATTGCATATGGAAGCAAAAAAAAAGGCACTTCTATATTCTTCTAAAACTGGTGAAATTTATAGAAGATTGAATTGAGCCAAGGATGGTTAAAGTTTTAAAAATTACAACCTGTAACTAAATGTCAAATAAATTGATTTTAGTTAACTCTGGAAAAGTGCTAAGGCAGGGCATGAAAAAGTGTTCCAGCTCTGTATAACAGAACTGAGATGTTCACCGGGGAAAAGACAAGAAAAAATTGCTTTGATTCACATGAAAGGAGATGAGATAGTTGAGCATTGAAACAAGAGAATGAAGGAGCTTCTGGAGTTGTCTTTGTTACTGGTAGGTGAATGCATTAAGGGTATGTTAAATGTAGCAGGCTGTCTGCGGCACTTCTTAAATTATAAGATTGGAGAGTAGTGTTAGAAACCTTCCTGATTTCCTTACTTTGCTGCTCTTGAAGCACCGTGAGAAAAGAAACTGAGACAAGAAAGGGTTGTGCAAGGTGAGTCATCTGTAAAACCTTGTCTGCTAAACCTTCCACGGTGAGTGCAAAACTCGCTTTGTCTGCACCTTTCAGTCCTTTGCTGTGAGCATTTGTACTGTCCAGGGTGTCTGTGAGGGTGGATGAGGCTTGTGGTGTCTGCAGGTGGCTGTGTAGGTCCTGTCTCATCCCTTGGAGCCAGCACAGGGCTCCCCATGCAGCGAGTGCTTTGGTGCAGGCACCGGTGCTGTAAAGGGGCCAGATGTGTGAGTCCTGCCTGTTGGGGGCCTGTTGTTCAGAAGGAGTTGGTTTACATGTTAAATCAGTGACTTTATTTTCTTGAAGTTATTTAAATGTTTAAAATGTCTGCATGTGTCTCTTAGGATTGTGCAGGGACAGGAGCTTGCCTGTTTAGTTGCAATGGTCCAGAAAGTTTCTGGCAACATCATCACTCTGGTCTTCTGTTGGAAGTTGTTGCCATCCAAAGTGGTTCAGCAGAAAGGAGTGGACACGGAGGCCTACAAAGCCCTGTAGTCCTGCTGCCACTGCCCTCCCTCGTCCTTCCAGCTCCCTCTCACATGGTCTCACTCTAGTGCCTGTGCCAATTTTGTTATCTTTAACTTTTCCTGCTATCTGTAAAGGGTAAAATAAAACCAGGCTGATATAAAACCAGTTTGGGGAACTTTCAGTGTTCACTGTGTTTCATTATAGTAGACTACTGCATTTGCTGTAATTTACTTTTTTTTTTTTTAATAGAAAACTTTGAAAAAGTTGCAATTACACACTGCAACTTCCTCTCCTTAACAACAAGAAAGAGGAGGGTCAGTAGTTGGTGCAAAAGTTGAATGTGTATTACCTGGTTTAGGGAGATCTAGTTAGCTACATTGCTTGGTTTTAAAAGGAGGAAAAGAAATCACTTGATCGGTCAGCAAGACCACATGACAGGCAGCTGAGTGTAATTAGGTGGGGAGGGTGGTTGTGTGGGGCTTGGCAGCTTCCTACATCCGTGCAAATGTTAGAGCTACTAGTCTGAACTACACTGTCTTGGTTTTGTTTTCTTTCTCTGCTGATACTACCTGTAGATGAGAAATAGCTATTTTTGCATGACTATGGTATTTGAGACATCTGAGCTGTGTCAGGAAACTTGTCACTGAAGCACTCTTGGAAAACTACAGATCTATTCACAGCTGTTAAGCATAGGTATGTAAACATTTTCTCTTTTTTAGTCATTCTCATAAGATTTATTGCATTGCTTTCTTTGAGCTGACTGTTGTGTGCCAGCTATTCCTCTGTTAAGATCTTTGAAACAGTGTCACTGTACTCAAACAAACTGCCTGGACTACTTTGATTTTGAGAGACAGTTCAGCATTGCTGCATTGTCATGTTCTAGAGGGAAAAGTAAACTTACAGCTGGGGAGTACACTGGCTTATGTAATACATAGGCTTTGGCTTTAAATTACAAAACGGCAGCTTTTTTGGTATAGATTTAGTAATTGCTTTTCACAAATAAATTGATCAGATTTAAAGACAAACTAGGGTAAGTTTATTAATCAAGTTAAATAGCTGCAGTGACCAGTATCTGGATTCAGCAGCCATAAGATGCCCATTCTGGTTCCAAGTCATCAGCCTACATTTTCTTCTGTGTTAAGTCAAACTTGTTCTGCAGTTAGAAGGTGGAATTAGACCTCTGATAGTAAAGTGTGCTGTGCAAGTAACATTCATAATACTGAACAAAGTAACTCAGGATTTTTCAATGTTGCAGTTCTTGAATTTTTTTCCCCCTCTATTTCTTCCTCTGTTCCCATCAGCATTTAAAGATAAATTATACTCAATAAAACAGTCCTTTAGAATGGTGGGTTTTTTTAACTGGGTTGTGCACCAACATATTTGTTCTCTTGTATACTAAGTGGATGATAAAAAGAATAGAAGTGGTGTGTTGCACAGTCTGTTGTTTTTAATTAGCAAAAGAAATTGAACAGCAAGGAACCATGAGAGCTCATCTAGTTCACATTCCATGTTCAATCATACAGTAACGAATTGAATCTTAAAATTAATTATGGTAAAAACAGTATGAGGGTGGGATGTTATTACTGCGCTTAGTATCTCCTTTGGAAGAAACTCAGAATGCACATATCCATCTGACTAAGTCATTCCTTGTCACCCCAAGCATGAATTTGTAATCAGGTATCCTTTCTAGCTCATGTGTTTGCCAGCATTTTTCTAATCATGGACCAAAACTCCAGTTTTTGTAGACTGTATATAACCAAAGAGGAGTTGTTCAGAGAACAGAAAACAGTATTCTCATCCACTTCTGTGGGAAGGTCACAAGGCTTTCCCGGGGCTTTTATTGATGTCTATCATAGATTATCTTAAGATGAGTTTTCTAGTCCTGATCATCACCAGTTGACTTTTGTCTATGAGAAAGAAGTGTGAAATTCATAAATGCAGTTAAATAAATGTGTTACTGCTGTTTCTTTGTAGTCATTCCCAATGTATGAAAAGATTATATAAAATAACTGGGAAAAAGGATTTTTGTAAACATTGATGCTTGGCTTAGTGTTTTTGTTTTTTCTGTGCTGTGCTGGATTGTCATAGGTGCTTCATGGTAATTTACTGTTATATAAAACTTTCAATTATTGCATTACATATGCATTTTGAATGTGTGTTACAGAAACTACTTTCTAGCACATTTAGGTGGTGATTTCTAATAACCTAAGTTGCCTGAGAATTAAATTTTGATAATGTTCAGATTCTGTTGTACAGAGCAAAACAATATTCTAGCATGTGGTGCTGTCACCTTTACCCTCACCATACTCCCATGGGATTTCAGTATATTTGCATGTTTCCAGCATATCTTTTATTTACAACACTGTCTTAAAATATCCTTAGAAATTAAGCCTGGTAAAAACAAACTGGGAATCTACTTCAGCTAGACTTCTTCAAACATGTCACTAACAAAGGCATTGAAGAGAAATCGTAATTTTGTTTGCCTTTAGAAAAAATAGAAAAAAAGAAGACCAACAAAAATTCTGTAACTGTACAAAACTTAAAAGAACAAACTCAAAAAATCTTGAAAGCAGTTAATGGGAAAAGATCTGCAATGTATCCTAGTACAATGAGAGAAATAAGCTTTAGACAACGGGAAGGAGAAAAAGGAGTAACTTTTATTTGATCTGAAATGTTTTACTTCATAACTAGGAAATAGTATAGCTCCTGCTTTTGAACTTTGTTTAAACACTGTGTGATAGGGATTAAATGTCTTGAAAAAAAATCAGTTTTGGTACACCGTGATACAACTGTTTGTAATAAACAGAAGCAAACTGGGATCTTGGTGAGGAGGGAATCCTCTGGGAGTGAGTGGGTTGGGGTATGTTATAGCTCCACTATAGGCACTGCAGCTGTGCTGATTAGTGCAAACTGAGATTTTCTTTTTTCACATACTGAATTTGCTTTTATTGGAGTCTCATTACTGGATTCTTAGTTCCTTCTATAGTAAATCAGATGCATTGATTTAAAATCAAACCAAACACTGCAAGCCAAACGTAGTCTTTTAATAGAAGGTGAAACAGCAGCACCTACTTTATTGAGTCTCTTCAAATAGAAACTCTTGTGGGACAGTATCATTACATACTCCCAGTTTCTTGTGACTTATGCATAGATGAATAGGTTCTTTCATATCTGCTTACCCTTTATATCCCATTCTTCATTTTAGAGGGTTGATGCCTTTCTCAGTCATAATGTAGAATGTAAAACATTGCAAGCTGTTATATGAAGTTGGTTTGTCAGTTTGCATGAGGTTTTTGGGTTCTTCATAAGTATTCAGTGTTTATATTTGGTGTTAAGCCAAGACAGCACAGTCTGTATCCACTGTGGTGTGATAACTGCACACGCCTTTCCTTGACGCAGTTTTCTACAGGGAACTTGCTCTGCTTGGATCAATTAGAGCAGTCTGACTGGCAATTTATTTTCTTTGCATAACTTTATATAGTTTTTTTCTGGAACTTGGGTCATAGAAGTGGTTGTTCTGTAAGCCTGCTGCTGCTAAGCTATTTATTAGCTATAGCAGAACCATTCTGACTTTTAATTGAAGACTTCTGAGGGGAGAGGGAGGAAATTGCCTGTTACTGTAGGTCAGTTAAAGTGAAACTATGCTATGTCTGCAGGAAATGTTATGAAAGAATTTAGGAAGGCATCAACAGCAGGAAAAGCTGGCAACAGCTACCAGGTTACAGCCAGGGGTGTTACTCTACAGCCGTCTTGGGGCCCTCTCTGCATCTGGAAATAACTAAAAGGAATAATATGGGCAGACTGTGGCATTACACTTTGTGCTGCTTTTTGCTTTCCTTGCAGGGCTCATACATACCTCCATGACAAGAATGAGTATAAGAAATTCTAGTTTGCTGTGCTCTTTATCTGAGCAGTCTTTGCTGTATATCAGGATTTAGCTATAATTCATGCTGTAATATGGGATTCTGATCAGAGCAGTGAGATAAATAGTGTTGGCTACTCAGGTTGAGAAACAGCAGGCTGTTTGAATGGAAGCTTTGTGTTGTGCAGTTCAGCCTGCTTAATCGGTGCTTCTTTTGAATTATGCCCTCCCTGAGGCTCTAGAAAAGAAGCTGTGCTAGGAAATGAATTGAAGCAAACCTTTTGCCAAAGCACTGTCTGGGTATTTTGGCAAACTGCAGGGCCTCAGTAGAAAGCTTGGGCAGTGTTAATACCTTCTGCAGTTCTGGAGCAGAGGCTTGGTTTTCAGTCCTTGAAAAAAACCCACCCAAAAGCTGTAATATCGGCTTTGCTTTGTTGGAAGAGTTCAAGTGACACTTGTGAGCCACAGGCATGCTCGAAATGGCTGTGTCTTGCTGTCACAGATGAAGATTTCTGTGAAGATTTCTGTTTTACTGTCACACATTAGTAACTTCCTGAAGAGAACAGGTTGTGGCCTATTAAGTACTGCCTATTTCAGGCAGAAGTGGTGTTTTATGATGTAATGGACAAGTTCAGTTATGCCCAGAGTATTCTCAGCAAGTTATTTCTAACCTTTTCATAGCATTTATGAAACATGGAAGTGTCACATATACTTATGATTTCCAGACATGTTTACTAAAAAATCCTGCCCAATACTGGCTGAAAATATCTCTCTCAGACTGTAGCTATTACAGGCTCTGAAATCAAAGGCTTAGTTCCTTTTTGAGACCTCTTAGGAGCAGATTATTCACAACTGACCCCCATTTCTCAAATTCTTTGAAGTGTCATGCTGCCAACCTGCAGAGCCCTGACTGTCCCCACATGGCAGCACGATGTGGAGTAGGCCCAGTGAGCTTGGCACCTGCAGGGGTGCTTCTGTCAAGATTTTATGGTTTATAAAAGATTGGGAAAAGTGAATGCTAGCTGTGAGCCTCAGTTTTATCAATCTGGATAGGATACATCCTTCCCCTTCTGTCCATGTGTATCACTTCCCTGCTTAGCATCTCTGACTGTCCTGCGACACTGGATTGGAGATTACGGAGTAGAAGGAATAACCTTTTCCAGTTGCTGGACAGGGTTTTTCTTAACTGGCAATGTTCCTTGCTTTCCCAAAGATAACTACAAACTTCTTCTGTTCTTTTGGCTAAATCCATTTAGGAAACCCCTCTGATTAAATATTTGCACAAATAACTTTTTTATTATTCCTAAAGTAATGCCTGATATCTGTAGACAATAGAATTTTCCACTCATTAGAAATGGATATGGATTAGTTTTTCAGTCAGTAACTTTTGATGATCAGTAAGTTTTCTGGGGACCAGGATGTTTTCACTGGTTGCTGGAAGTGTGATCTGACACATCAGTCCTGCTCTAAAAGGCCTTGTGGTCAGCTGTTTCCAGAATAACTTCTGAGGGACTTAAAAATCTTTGGTGATCTAAGTAGTGAGAAAACATTTGACTTCCTGAGAAATAAACAGCAAAACCAAAATGTAAGAAATCCTCTATACTGTGACCCCTGTTAGTTATGTTATAGTTAGGACAGACCGCAATATTCCAAAAAAGCAACAAGGCTAAAGAATGATAGCAGCTGCCAAAAAGAGAGTAAGTTTTGTTGCATCTTCCAATAAAAAACCAGAGTTAGCAAGGAACAGAGTTTACCTCCTATGAAAAACAAAAGAAACCGATATTTCCCAATCAAAGGATGAAAAGGTGGATTAAACTCTGCACTGAAATTCTTTCCTGCCTCACCCCTTTTTAAGCTCACCCACATCATGTTATATAAATGGTGCAGTTTTATAGCCCCATTTGTATCGTATTTGTGCGGGCTCCATTTCTGTCTAACAATGACTAGGCGGTGTCTTCAGGTTGCCTGTTGTCTGACCCTCTCCACTGACTTTTAATTGACCTGATCATGATAATTTATTTTTGCCAGATCATGTCCCTCTAATGTAGCTTGTATCTTGTATCCTTCATAAGCTTGGCAGTGTGACCTCTTGAAGAATTATTTTTTGTGTTCTAGGTATCTGGTCTATGAGACAAGGTGGAAGATAGCTGAGAACTTCCCGTTCTGAAGGAGGAGTGTGTGTGTATATATATATATATATATATTTGTTATTTTTCTTAAAGAACGTGTAAATATTTTCCTCTGGCTATTTACAGTGTGTGCTTTAATGGGCTTAAACAAAGAGGCTGGTCTGACAAATAGGTGTTGCAGCCTACTGAATCACCCATCTAGGCAGAGCATAAAATATATTTTCTTTAGCAGGAGTATCTGCACATTTTCCTTGAGATGCTGCTTCATTCATATTCTACTTGCACGTACGAAACTGCTTCCTTTTTCAGTTTTTAGATTTTTAACCTTTTTATTCCTCTTATTCTGCTTTTTTATGTGTTTGTTTAGTCTAGCTGTCTGCTGGAGGTTTTTACCTCCTGGAAAACTAAATCATTCCTTAAAAGAAAGACTCAATTCTTATGATACTGTATAATCCATATTATCTTCCCCTTTATCCTTCTTTGGCTATTTCTGAGGGCAGAAATAGAAGTTTACTCTTTTTTCTGACCCTTCTAGAGTTGAAAGTGTTGCTGAATGAGAGAATGGTCAAACTCCTGGATATTTTTCTCCAACTTTGTGGGTGAAATCCTGGTGGCTCCTGTTTTGTCTTATAGAGTTGGAAACTCTGTAAATCAGCGTAGGACTGTCATTCATAATTCCCTGATACTGTCAAGAGCAGGTCCAGTGCAGTGATACGTTACAAATGTTAAGGTTGGGCTGTGAGTAAGCGGGGAGGTGGATCCCAGAGTGGTCAGAATTGTCACATTAAGGAAGGATACCAGGCATCACTCTGAATTGCTTGTTTTTAAGTCAGTGGAAAAGCATGGCATGTTAACTTGTAAGCCATCGTGGCCTAATGTATTTATTAGAGGAAGAATTAAGTGGTTGAGGATGGAACAAGTAGTATGGAATTGTTTAAAACAAATTTAAAAATTCTTGCTTTATTTTGCCCAGTCTGCTCTGGCATTTATTTGCATTATACAGATGTTTGCTTCTGATGAGAGTGCAAAGAGGTAACTCATGAGGCAAAAAGCTCTTGTTCCCAGGTCCTCTGAGAGAGTTCAACTGTTTCCATCACATACCATTACAAATCATTATTTCTGTACAGTATTTTCTTACCATGAAGCATGGAAATGTCAGAAACTGATGAGGGAATAGAGATAATGCTGTGCTTTTTACAGAGAAGTTGAAACCACACAGAGATCTGTATGGGGAGTGTTGGACTATCATCTGCAATGTTCCTGGGTTTATTTTTAATTTTTTTTCCAGGTCCATGCTGCTTTTTATTCCTTTATGTAACTGAGCCATTCTTTGAAATCCAGCCTCCTTTTTGTTGGTTTGGTGATGCTGAAATGCAAATACAGCTGCAAAACTGTTTTTTCATTTCTTTGCTTCTCCATTCCTAGTTACCCCTGGTTTTCTGGAAACAAAATCCAGAATCTGCTGTTTTCTTGCCCAGCCTGTTGTGCAAGGTTCTCACCACATCTGCAGACCTGTTGCTTACCTTTTGTGCCCCCTTTCTGGGTAGGATCATGATTTTATGCCTGGCATCTCCCATTATAACTCATTCTCACTGTGCTTTGTGTGGCTGTCAGTTCCTCTTGCTCTGCAAAATGCTGCAGTTGCAGTGATGCTGACAAATTGTCATAGAGCACCTTCTGCCGAGCTAAAGTGATGTCAGCATTTAGAGGCTAAAACCTCACAGCCTATTTTTTGTACCTATTTTTGCAGACTCCTTTATGTACCTTGACCACCCTTAAAATTACTTAGATCTTTCCAGGAAAGAGACAATCTTTAGGCATTGATCCTGCAATTCCTCTACAGATGAAACCAGAAAGATCATAACAGTAAAATGTCAGGTAAAGCAATTGAGAGTAACCAAAAGATAAATGCTTAGAGCACCTGAAACTCTTCCTCTCCTTTATGAGAGGAAGGGTTAAGTTGCTTCTTGTTATTTATGTTACAGAAAAGCCCCAGAAGTCGCAGAAAGTGTCATTTTGGCCACAACTAAAGCAAGCCAGGTCATATATTTTCCTAAGAAAACAAAACCAGTGCAGCTCAGAACATTTCAGTGAAGTGCTTATTTATTAACTCTCTTTCTCCAGCATAGCAGTTACTTGAGTTAATAAAAAAGTATTGTCATCGTTTGCTTATATTACATTTGTGTATATCTGGCAGCTTTTAACAAAAGGCACTTCTAATGAAGTGTTGACTAAGCAGGAACATGATTTAGCTCTGTCCCTTGTTTCGACAGAGCTGACAAGTGTCTGGTGGTGACCAGTTCTTCAAGCATTAAGGTGCTGCTGGAGCCTTGGAGCAGGGTGAGGCCGTTCTCTATGCTCACCCACGCTAGGCAAGAATGTGGTTACTGCTTTGCTGGAGTGTCATGGGAGTGCTGGTGTGACAGGATTAGTGAATTTACAGGTCCAGATCACTTTCTCAGTTCTTCTGCTGTGACAGATGACGTGATACATGAAACAGCTGTTGAAGTTGTTTTAAGGTTGTGTAGTGCCTGGGTGAAAAACTGTTGCAGTATGAATTTATGGGCACTTGCAGAATGATCAAATCTGTCCAAATACATTATTGCCATGTGCTTGTATTTACACATTATCTACTGAGAGATCTACAGTATCTCCCTTTTCTGTCTGTGTGGGATTTGGAGTCCTCTTCCCCCAGTGTCCATGTCAACCCTCTAATCACAAGCCTGCAGCCTCTACAGCAAGAAAACAGCAGTTTACATTAAAGACTGCTGTATCCTCCTCACACCTGAGATAAAGGATGTAGAGCTGTGAATGGAACTGAACAGCAGTGATCCATATAATCCAGCATTAACGCATTTTTGTATGAAGACCCTTGTTAGGAACAGTGTAATTGTATTAAAGTGTGTGGGTGGTTTCACAGAAACTTTAGATCTGCTCCTGGGTAGGCCCTGCACAAATCTCTCTTGAAATGCTGTTTGCCTCTAGGAATAAATGGGACATGTGAACTGTGTAATTGCTTCCCAGCCCTGCTGTCAGGCAGCACCCTCCTTAGACACAGAGACATGAGGCACACCTCTTTATCTCTGAGCACCCATCAGCTCAGTGCAAACAGGTGACACGTAAGCCTCCTGGCTGTGTGCTAAGGAGGTGGTGCTAGAAAAATACTCCTACTGAAAGTAATATCTCCAGTGTGCTAACTATTCCTATAGCAGAGTTTGGGGTAAGTGGTATACCTTACTTTAAATTGATGTGCTTGAGGACTGTCTGATTAGGGGCATACACTGTATGTGTGTACATGTTTTTATTTGCAGTTCAATTTTCTTTTTTTTTTTTTTTTTTTTTTTTTGCTTCTGCTTTCATTTATTCACCTCTTTTGCCTTCTTCCTTTTTCCTTCTCCTCTCCATCAGCTCAGTAGCAGCACAGTAGTTGCATGTTCTGTGTTAAGGCCAGTTCAGGAAGCATATATTCCCTGTTCCCATACTGCATGGGGGAGAGCCTGCATGCCAAGCCAATTTCCTTAATTCATACAGAAACAATACTGCCGTGGTCTGGCATGTTTTATCACACAGTAGAGTTGTGATATTTGTGCCCTGGAGGAAAAAATATGAGCCTGTTAAATTTGATGCCTGTTAATGGGAGAGTACCTCGGACTAGGAAGTCCAGGGAACAAGAGGAGCATTTGCTTTGCACGGTGTCCCTCTGTGATAAGCCACGGTCTGGATGTGTGTGTGTGTATGTGGAGGCTCCAGAGCAGCAGCTGGACAGGCACAGCTCAGGTGATGGCTGTGTGGGTCCTGCCAGCAATGGAAAAGGCCGGTGGAGTTTTTCCAGCACTTGCTCATAGCTCCTGTCCATCCGCATACCAAGCAAAATGCAAAGCCAGAGCTGAATGGGATTTAAGGAGGGATTTACAGCAGGCAAAACTGTGGAGCTTAAAACTGTGTCCATTCCTGATTTTAATTTTTTTTAACCGAGGGGTTCTTACTCTTTTGAGCAAGATTTGGGAATGATTTTCTTTTGATGACCTGATGAATTCTGATTATATCATCAATTTTCTCTGACTCTTCTACCTACTCTCCTGATATGCAAGGTACAGGAATGTGGAAGGAAAAACTGGGAAGTGTGAAACTATAAGGCTTAATTTAAAAAAAAAAAACAAAACTGGAAGGAAAAGATGGGATGGGGTTTTAGTGACAGGGCCACGACTTTTAAAAGCTCCACAGCAGTTTTTGCTATGAATGTACTTTGCTGGGAATATGTTCTTATTTCTGTTATGTGGAGCTAGATGTGTCTGAACATTAGGACTGCAGGTCTCGGAAGAGGAGGGTGGAGATCACTTTTTAAATATTTGTACAGGGAGGAGGACAAGGCTTGAAACTGCTATGAAAATAGCTCTTTGCATGTCTCCAAGGATAGGTTAACTGTGCAGGGTTTCACAAGAACCACTCCCTGGAGATATTTGAATAATAAATTGACATTATGGGGTGCAGTGAGAGGTGTGTGCATTTCAAAAGCAAAAGGAGAAAATTTCCTTCTCAAGCAAATCCTTTAGAAGGCATTTTTATGCCCTTCTTGTGAAGGGCTCCTGGTCTTTTATCAGTCCTCTGGAAATTGTATTTGTAACCAGCCATAGGGAGAATTGAGGTTTAAGTGGGCTGAATGATGTGGCATGTTTGGACAAAGAGACAGTACAAATCAGATATGACACTAGGAATACCTTTAGGTTTTAATTCCCCAAGGTCTAACCTTGATCTCTTTATTTTGGCCAGAGCTTTAACCCAGCCCTGTCCAGTGGAAGGACGCAGCTGAAACATAACAGTTCCCTACAGCTCTATGTAAGAGCTGTAGTGCCCTTCCTTCCTCTGTAGTGTCTTGCACAGGGTGCATGATAAATTAGCTTTCTTACAGCATAAATTAGCAGTGATTAGGTGGCACTATCACTTGTACATTTAATTAAAAGTATGTTCTACATACCTACAGTTGGCTAACACAGTACCAACAAGACAAGGCAAATACCTCTGTACAGGTGGGATAGCACAGTAAAAGGCATGAAGGTAGCTTGTCTTTGTGTAATATACTGGCCCTGAGATTTACGTTTAAGTCTTTTAAAATAATTAATTTAGGGATATCGAAGCTGAAAGAACACGTGCTTAAGTAGAGGGTGACCTTACACAGCTCTTTGCTCTTGGAGAACATCTGAGGGCAAAGGAAACACCATGTAAGAGATGAAAGTCTGAATCAAATGCAGTCTTTAGAAAAAAAAACTTCTTTGTTTATTTTTAAACTATTTTTCCCTTTCTTCTAGTGCATTTCAATGAAAAGACTTTGTAGACCTACAAGGTTTGCAGTCTAGTTTTACTTCTTTTTCCTTCCCCAGCAGGGGACAGGATTTAAAAAATGAAACAAACCCCTCAAAATCACTTTTGCTGATACATGTGAGTGTGTCTAATGGATCGGGGTTTTTAATTTCTTCTAAAAGTGCTCTTATGGCAGTGTGGCTACCTGTTCAACTTGCTTACTTGAACATGCTGCTCCTTCAGACTTGTGTGGTGGATGCAGGCCTGCAGTTGTGGTGAATTTATGTGAAATGCTCACTGATGACTATTCCTGCAGCGTTTACCCTTGCAATCTTCTGCTCTATTGCAAAACTTTGGCTAAAACACAACAAGGGGAAGTGAATTAGCTGGCTGTGGGGTAGTAGTGAATGTGAGCTCTGTCACCTAAAACCCCTTTCTTGCAAGTTTTTACTGTCATTGGTGGCGTAATGTAAATTATGCCTGGGCTGGGGAAAGGGAGACTTCAGCACTGAAAAAGGAAAAAAAGTGTCAGATGCTTTCTACTGACTCTTTGGAGAGTATCTGGGGTAAATCTGACCATGGTCTGCATTTGATTGTGGTAAGGCCAGCCATGGCTGAGTCAACTAGTCACAGTTCTGTGACCAAGGGCAGGACTAACACCGAGGTGAGGCTTTAGAGATAGCTTTGGTTTTAGCTGACTGGTGGTGATTGACACCCACATACTGGAGATACAGCGTTTGTTCCAAACCTCAAGCTGTGAGTTGATATTCGAGAAATGAATTGGTGTTTTGCCATTGATGCAAACTACTGTAGTGTTTTACTTGAATAACTTTTATCTAGTTCAAGCTACAAGTAGTTCCTAAAATACTTATTTACAGTTGAAACAGCAGATTTTACTCTTTTAAAATTTTATTTCATCATCTAATTTTTTTGTATTTTGGTATCTGTTTTCCTCCTTCGTAAGAAGCAATTTTATGCCAATTTTATGTTGCTTTTAGAATGGTTATTTTAGGCTTATCTTTTCATGTTCTTGTCTTTGAACATGACAGAAGGCAGCTCTCTACTGTTTGTTTTGGGGGAGGAGAGGCTCAGTAGCTATTCAACAGGAAAGTACCAATGCACTCACATCAGCCTTTGTAGTACACATGAAATTTGCCAGTGGGTTTTATTACACATTCTGTCTGCTCCTGCACATAGATCAGACTGCACATAATATGGTTATTTTTTCAAAGGCACTAAAAGGAGAAAGAGAAATTTCTTGAATGTGTATGAGCCATGGAAAAACATATGTGTTGTTTAATGGCAATTCAGGATCAAGATTTAGTTTGAATGATTAACTAGCATAATGATAAAAACTTTAAAAACTGAAAATTGTTCCTCAAAACAAAACAACCCAACAACAAGAAAAAGCTTTTTCAAGACTGAAAAATAGCTGTTAGTAGAAAATTATTGTAATTTTTATTTCAGTATAGTGCGCAGTCTGGAAAAATGTGGGGTTTTTTGTATGTTAATAATGCCACAGTGAGAGTGAGGCCAGAATTGCGTTGCTGGTATGTTTAAGTAGCTTTTACAAGCTTCCATGCAGATTAAAATCAGTTCTGCAGTTCATGTTCTATGTCTTGAATACTTTGACCTTGATTTTCAGTCTTTCCTGAAGAAGGTAGAATTGTGTTGCCTTCTCTTTCTAGTAAGAGGAATGTAATAAAATTAAAGATGCACTTTTTCAGTCACAGCTGAATTTGCTATTGGATTGGTGTAATTGAGAGTTGAAGGTGAAGCCAGCGTAAAGGAGTACAGAACTGGTCCCACTGCTGGATGCTTTGTAGTTCAAACAGTGATTTGTATTTTAAACATTTGTCAAAAGAAGCCCTGGCAGAGCTGGTGACTAACTCATCCTTTTTGCTTTGCTTTTTAAGGTGCCTCCTGAATTCTCACTATGTCTGATGGGGACTATGATTACCTCATCAAATTTCTAGCACTCGGTGATTCTGGAGTAGGAAAGACCAGCCTTCTTTACCAATATACAGATGGCAAATTTAACTCCAAATTTATCACAACGGTGGGCATTGACTTCAGGGAAAAGAGAGTGGTGAGTTTTCACGAGGAGTGTGTTATTTGAAAATGGTGTCTATTTGTTAAAAATCAGACCTGCCCATCCCTATGTGCAGGCATGTAATCCATAGTTACTGTGTACTTAATCTTGTGACGAGATAAAAGCCTCATTTTGCCTGGTGATTTTTGTTATTGTTGAGTGTACAGACCCATTTCCCCAAAAGTTAAAGAAGAGCTGATTCTAAGAAACCACTTAATTCTGTTCAGCAGGTGTTGGTGGGAGTGTCTGCTCCATGAATTGTGCACATAATATCTGGAGTAACACTTTCTTTGTTGAACTCCCTCCACAAGGAAGTATGTGAACTGAAATGGCCTGTGAACAAAGGCTGTGGTGTTGATTTTTAAAACCATTTTATAATGTGGATGAAATGGGATAGCATGATACATGCAGATGATCTGGCTTCCTAAGCAGTCACCACTGCCAGAGAAGAACTGTCAAAAATAAGGTTTTGGTTTTTTTTTTTTTTTAAACCTGAGCTGCTATTAAACTAAGCAGATGCACTTTTGATATGAAGCTGAGCAATGTGTTATGATAACCAACTGGATGCTGGTCCTTACTGCTCTGGGAAGTGGAGTTTGCACAAGTTGTTTTTTTATTCTCCTGTACAAGTATTAAATGCCTGATGATTTCCCAAGTGTTCAGAAATCTGGAGAGTGCAGGAGGCATTGTGCAGACTGGCTTTTGATGAATGACATGCACCACAGTCATGCAAGGAGTAACTATGTTAATGAGAATGCCAAACTGGTCTCTTGAATAAGTCAGTATTCCTTTTGTGGGACAGTAAACATGGTGTGTTTGCTTGATCAGCATTTGATAACTCAGGATAAGATTTAGGTTTTCCAGCCTGAATTTTTTAATCCACAAATTCAGCAAGATTATGTATCTTTAAAGGTATGTTTGTAACTCTTGTAGTCTTAGGTACAATGGCAGTTGAAGGTAAAGAAGATGACCCAACATGAAGTTTCCTAAGCAAGAAATGAATCTATTTTTATCTGATCCTTCCAAGATTAATAGATGCCCTTATCTATATTTTCATGCTGAGTAAACTCTTCAGCTTTTATTATTATCATGCAATTTCTACTCTATAAGATGTGATATGATAAGATCTACCCTCAGCAATTTTCCAGCAATCTTTTGGCAGCTAAGAAGAGATGTCATTATCTCCATGAGTCTGTTTGCTAATGAGATTCTGCTGGTGCCAGAAATACATTGCCAGATTGCATTGTTGCTTTCTTATATTTTCATTTGAACATGATACAGGATAATAGTAAAAAAACCCCATAAAATCAAAATATTAAAATTAATCTTATGGCTGCTCTGGAGGCCATGGTCTACTGGAGACTGCTTTTCCAATTCACTTTTACCCTTATTTTTAAATATTAAATTGGATGCAAAATTAAAATGCTACTTATTTTTTTCTTATAAAGCAAAGGGATTGAGTTGTAGTTGGGATCTTTGCATTGGCAGTGCTGCTTTTGGTGCATTTAATGACTTCAAACATCAGTTATTTTTTGTTCTGTAGCAGCTGGATTGGTAACAAATTTCCCTTTTTCAGGTGTATAGACCCAATGGGCCAGATGGTGTTGGAGGCAGGGGACAGAGAATACATCTTCAGCTCTGGGACACTGCAGGGCAGGAAAGGTATGACTGAAGATGGGAACCTGTGCTTACTGTAACAGTAATGGAAAGGTTCCTATGAATACCTCTGAAATTATAATTTACAACTGCAGAACAGTAAAACTGTAATTCTTGGCTTTTGTCTTTTTAAAACTTTCAGTTAACTTTCTTCATGGCCAATATAGATGATTTTAAAGCTTTTTCAAGTTTTTCTTAAATTTCTGTAAGTATGTTGAGGGCTTGGGAAAGTCAGACAGGTAAAATCATCTCAAAGGATTCTTTTCTATTTGCCTATCAGAAGACTAGAATCCATGTGATTGTTAGTCTTAAAATGAAGAACTGATCTGTTCAAAGTTAGAATTTCATTATTATTTTAATCTCTGAATCTTGATCAAGGCATGCTTTATAGTAGAAGCCTTAGTCTAAGTCACTCCAGTCTCTTTGACTCCTTAGGCCTTGATTAGGCCCCAGTAGTGTTAGCAATTCCTGTTACACAGTCCCTGCATCAGCAAAACAGTTATGAATATTTCATTCTAGTTAATTCAGTCTTAAGTTACCTCAGGTTTATGACTGCATGCAATTATGTTTTCAAAGTAATTTGTCAGATGAGCCAACTAATTTCACTTTGCTGGTCTAGGTTTCGTAGCTTAACAACGGCTTTCTTCAGAGATGCCATGGGCTTTCTGCTACTCTTTGATCTGACAAATGAGCAAAGCTTTCTGAATGTCAGGAACTGGATAAGTATGGCTTTCTTTTTTTCTTTCTTTGCATGGGTGGGGAGGGGGTTATGTTTGTAAATGTGGAGTTTCACTGAGAAATAGAACTTAAAATACTGGTTTTTGTTGCTTTTTCAGTAAAAGAATGTAAATGTTGCATTCGTAATTGTAATAGCTGCTAGTGATGGCTTCTAGGGCTTACCTGAAATTCAGCTTTGCCTACCAAACTTGAATTTTAAACTATAAAAAGCAAGCCGAGAGAACATCATAGCCCTGGCTCTGGTACTGTTCAATAATTTAAGATTGTGGAAAGCCCATGCAAAACTCTTATTGACTCACCTGAAGCTTTGTCAGCAAAACTTAATGGAAGGCAAATGTTCCTGGTCTCGTATAAATAGGCAAAGAGGTTTCCAAACTGCATCATTCATAAGGAGAGGGCAGTATATCCTTTCCTGGCAGCTCACTGGAGATGCTTAGTGAGCATAAGTCCTTAATCTGCAAATACACAAGTTTCTGTGCTCAGTTTGTCAGACTTCTGGTTTTTGTTTTTTTTTTTTTTCTGGATTTTTCACTGGGTGGGTGGTAGTGGGTGCCCATCTGTTCCCTGGCTCCTGAGAGCAAAGCAGAAGTGCTGTGAGCTATCAGAGAACACACTTGTTTTGTGGTGGTGTTCTGAGTGAGCTCTGTGTTGTGACCCCTGCTCGTGTTGGTGCTCTCAGGTCAGCTACAAATGCACGCGTATTGTGAAAACCCTGACATTGTGTTATGTGGAAACAAGAGTGATCTGGAAGACCAAAGGATGGTGAAAGAAGAAGAGGCTAAAGAACTTGCAGAAAAATATGGGTAAGTAACTTCCTTCCAATTGTTGCTGTCTTTAAAAGCAGAATGAAATGTTTTCTGTAACGCTTTTTTTCTGCATACTGAAAGATGGCTGTGAGAATAAGCATTTTAGGATGTTTAACTGGCTGCTATGATATCTTTTTTTTTCTGTTGGAGATTAATGTGTTCTGCATTGCTAAAAAGTAAATACTTAGTATTGCAATAATCTTGCACTGGAGATTGGTTAATCTTCTTTCCTTGGCAGTAAACAAAATAAATTTTCACAGACATTCTGGAAAAGAGATAGAATTTAGCTAGAGAGGCAGGTGAATAATGGGTTCTTAGCTCTTGCCTGTGCTGAGGCATCTGCACTCTCATAGATTCCCAGGAAGACTGAAAACTGAGTCAGACAGCAGGAAGACCAGGGTAGCCTTGCCCTTCCCCTTCCCTGCAGGCACAGGTCATGTGTTCCTGAAGGAAGTATGTGAAATCTTTGTTCCTATGAAATATTAATTAACCCCATAGTACTTTTATACCCCCTTAACTCTTTCATGGGGCTCATCTCCAGATTATGTTTGCATTTCACTATGAATCAGAAATGCACTTCTGAAGGAAATCTTCTGATGCTTTTATTGTGGTTTGATTCACATGGTGGAGCAGCTTTCTGGCACATGAACTGGATTCCTTCTCAACTGAAAACTGAACTACATGATGTGCTCCAACCAGTAATCTGTGTTCAGTCTGGAGGAATAGATGAAAACTCCACAGTAAAGCCCACAAAACATGCATGGTGTGAGCACTGGCTTCTCAGTGCAAACTGCCTTGTTCTGCAGCTCTTCTCCTGTTGTGTCATGCTGGTTCCATTCTTAGTGTGACTATCTCTTAAATCTTTTTGCAAGTGACTTCTGGAAATAATTTATGAAATATTTGTCTTTGTGGCTGAAAATGCCAACTTAATTAAGGAATAGGGAGCTAAAAGTCAAGGTTGTGGATCACATCCAATCCTTAGGCAGTTACAGAGTTCTCTCCCCTGTAGAGATGAGACAGGATAGCTGCTAGGAATCATTCTCTCCTGAGGGGAAGCAAGATAAATCCTGCTACAGTGAACAGTTTTCTGGTAAAAAAAGTGTGAGTGAGTATCCTCTTTCTGTTGAAGGGCCTTGTACTGATAAGTGATGTATTAAAAATTGATTGCAGCAGACCTACACACTGAGACAGTAGATATTTTTTAGCACTCATTGAGTCTTGCAAGTTAAGTAAGAAATACTGAAAATTCTGAAGTGATGATCTCAGTTTCCTGGGCAGTAACACCAGTGTAGCCTCTCACTATGGGGACCACTAAGTGCAGCTGGTCACAGCCTTTGAATCTGCCATTGGAACATCCTGATCCACAACAATAATGAAAATGAGCAATGTATTTTCAATAACAAGGTGCCAAAAACTTTTGTTTAAAAAGACATAGGTGGTCTGAGCACTGAGATTCTATGTAAGAAAGTTCAGAGTTAGGATGTTAGCAGAAGAAACAGTCACCCTCTGCAGTGATAAGGTACCACACTGTGAGTCTTTACTGCCTTGTCTGCAGAGGAACAGCCATACCAGCAGTCCCTCTCTTGCAATGACTTCAGAGCTGATGTGCATAGAAATCAGTAAGGAGTACACTTAATGCACACAAGGACATAGAAAATAACAGCATCTCTTTCAGGGAACAGAGCTTAAAAAAAACAGACCTCAGGAGCATAACTCATACTGACCAGTGCCTCTGTGAATGGTAGGCTCCATTAAAGCTTACCCTTCTGCTCTACTTACAAAGACAGCCACTTCATTAATTTCTTTTGCGTTTCAGACCAGAGCACTTAGAAATCACACGAAGGCGGTCACTGCTGCTCCATAGCAGAAAGACACTGAGTATGTGGCAGTAACCTGTCTTATTTTGTTCTTCTGTGAGTATAAACTGTGTGATGCAAGTTTGCTTTTTTTGTCTTCTGCAGAATACCATACTTTGAAACCAGTGCAGCTAATGGGAATAATGTCAGCAAAGCCATTGAGACTCTGCTCGACCTCATTATGAAGCGCATGGAACGGTGTGTGGATAAATCCTGGATCCCTGAAGGGGTGGTGCGTTCCAATGGGCACAGCTCTACAGAACAACTCAATGAGGAGCAAGAAAAAGGCAAATGTGGCTGTTAGCCCAGATACACTTAAGTTTGATATGTATGATATAGTACAGTTGCAGCTTAACTGTTTAACTTATGGACAGATCACATTGTGTAGTTATTTAATGAGCTATATTAATTCTTGATACTAATTTTTGTTTTCTGCTCTCAAACAACCTTGACCTTTGCTTGCAAGGTATGCAGTTTATTAGTGATGGGACAGAGGATTAATTTCGTGTAGCACTGGATATTCCTCTAATTCTCTGCTTTGGAGAAAAGGGAAGGAAAGGAATTTTCATTACTAAATTCGGAAACATCTCTATGGGCAACAAGAAAAGGTAGGGTTCTGAACTGAAGGGTTTTATTTGCCCTTTGAAGGCTCCAATAACTACACAGACTAGGCCTTTAGATTAGATACTGTGCCAGTCTTTGGTCTCTACTAACAGCAAGCTTGCCAACATGGTTCTTGGTTTTGAACAGAAACATTTAATCAGTTCACCAATCTGTAACAATCTTAAAGAGCAAATCCTGTGTTTTCCACAAAAGCCTGTGAGTAGCTTCTCCTTGCTCTCTCAAATCATCAGTTTTTAGTGATGAAAACCAAAAGAAAGCTATTCAGTGCAGAATGAAAAACTCCAGAGTAGCACAGAGGTGCTCATGGAGAGCACTTGGGGTATGTCATGTACTTGAACATGTAAACTACAACTGTACTATATAAAACATATCCAACGCAGCCTGTGAGACCTCCTGACAGCATTTGAATTTCTAGAACACGCAGGTATATATATTTATGTGTAAGTGGCATAACTGTGCATCTGTTATGTTTCTTTTATATTACCATTAACAAGAATGTAGGCCAACCTGCATGTCAGCAGAATTTCATCAGAGCTGGTGCTTTGCACTGAATTTGTTTTATCAAACACAGATTCAGAATGTTTCTTCAAATTTGGATTGAAAAATGAATGATGATTGTCTTCTGGTGAGATGCAGCTAAGAGACTAGTTCTGTAGATCAGTATTTCTATAAATTTATAATGCTCATTTTATTTTGCCAACCTTTATGTCCTTTACATCTTGGTTATCATATATTCATTTATGGCTTGTTCATTTCCTTTAGGTTGTATTTAAAAAAGAATAGAGTTGCTTTTCTTTTTTCTTCCCTACAGATCACACAAATGTCAGTTTTGGTTTCAGTGGATCATGTTACTCTGACAATTTTTATTTATTCATAAAACCTAAGAAAGAATTAGTATTTTTTGGGTCTTTTTTCCAGACTGATTTATAAGATGTGCCTACCATACTGATTTCTATCCTGGCAGAGAATGTATAACTGTAAAGTATTGCCAATTAAAGTCATAATATGCCAAATTGAGTCTCATTACAGACTTTCCACAGCAGTTTGTTTACAAAACTCCAAAGGTATTGCTTCTTTAGAAATTATGTATTTATTTATTTAAATATTCTAAGTACTGCAATTTCAGACAAGTATTAATACCACTTATAAACATGAATTGCAGCATAACAAGTTTTTTGAAGGAAGGACCAAAAATGTTTCTAGAATAGGAGCTAAGAAAAAAATATACATTTGATGTAGCCTCTGGTTATATTAATTAATACAAGAAAAAGTGTTAAAACTTGGTTCTTAAAATATTTTACGCAGAAATGCATTGTTCTTTAACAAACACAACATGTAAATATTAGATTTTTATCACAGCCTACACAGAATATTTTAAAAGTGCAATATAATTTGACTGCTCTGGAGCTAGGACAGAGATAAAAGCAATTTATATATGATTATAGGGTTTGGTTTTTTCTACTGCACAATACCAAGATTCTAAAATGCTTGTAGACCGGGGTTACTGTAGTTTATCTCAGAGTGCCTTTTGAAGTTACCATCATGTCTCTGACCAGTAGAGTAACAAACTCTACTGTAAGACACAATACATTTCAATGTACTTCAGTGTCTGAATTTCTTTTGATGTAACTCTTTGCTTTTCAGAGGGTTACAGTGGAACTTTGTCATGCATTAACTTTAATGGGAGTTTTTGTGCTTATACTCCATCCAGTACCTGAAAACTTTAAGGATTATTGCAACGAACTACTGAGCTAAGTGGCTACTGAAATGGTGTAAAAATATTTCCTTTGGAACACTTATGTTTAAATTGGATATGAAATATTAAATACTGGAACTGTCATTTTTTTGTCAAGCCTGTTATTTGTAACTATTTACAAAGAGAGTCTACATAAAATTGCTTTGATGTCAGCCTTTGAAATGTGTCATAAGATTTATCTCTTTGAATTAGTGTGTGACAAAACTTTTTTTCCCTTTTAAACTCTCATGAGAAATCATGGTAATGTTTCTTGACAGTAAATTACACTATTCTTAGTAGTCTAGTACTGGTTTTAAAAAACAAAGAAAAAAGAATTCTTATGTGATGAGAAACTGTTATTTCAAGAAAAGTTGTTTCCATCCAACGTCCGATGAAAACACTGATTTGTAATGGAACAAAGTTTAGGAAAGGATTTCCCTTATATTTCATTGTCCCAGGATTTCTTATTAATATAAAATAGTTAAACATTCCTGATGTGAACTTTGCCAGCATTGTTGAAGTGAGCTGTGACATTTCCTGTTGTCTTGGTTCAGTGTCAGTCTGTCCCTCTGCACTGTCCCTGTGTGTTGTGGGGATTTTTAGTTCAAATGCGTCCACGTTCTGTGCTGTGGCCGAGGTACTTCCTGATGTTCCCCTCTTGCACTGACCAAATCCGTCAGATGGGGGCCTGATGAGTCCTGGGAGATGTCAGAAGGAGCTCAAACCCACAGAAGGCAATAGAGGCGTCAGTTCTGTACTCATAAGACATTCAGAATGCTACCAGTCTGTGCATGCTGCATGTTCAGAGCAATGCATTTTGTAAAGTCTATTGCTTCTACAAAGGTAAGGAGCCTGATTTTTCAGAATAACTGCTTCCATCAAGAGCAGTGTGTATTTCCAGGTAGGTTATGATATCCTGGAGGACACTGTTGCTATTCAAATGTTCCTTGACAGGCAAGAGAATGAGCTGAACTAAACCTTTTTAAGTTTAAAAAGGGCAAATTTGACTTGGTTTTCTGTCTGGGCTGGAATAACCCCATGCAGTAGCATTAGCTAAAAAAATATTTTTCAGGAAAGGGGGTGGTCATCCTGTTCCAAAGCAGACTGATCAAAAGCCAGAATTGTGCCACTGTGGCAGAGAGGACCAACTGCATGTGGGGCTGCACTAGTAAAATGAAGGCAGCAGGTTGGGGTACTCAGTTTTCCCTTATCTTCAGTAATTATAAGACCACATCTGGAGTTCTGTGCCCTGCTTTGGACACCTCAGTAGAAGAAAGACTTTGACACACTGAAATGAGTCCAGTGGATGCCACCAAGATCAGAGGGCTTAAGCACAAGGGGTAGGAAGAGAGAGAACAGTTTGCATGACTTTAAAAAGAGAAAGCTGAGGGAGACCTTTCTACTGTCCTGAACTATCTAATGACAGGGTACAATGGAGATGGAGCCAGACCCATCTCAGAGGGCACAGGGATAAAAAAGGGCAAGAGATGATTTCTGTAGAAAATTAGGATTAGGAAAAAATTGTCACCATACAAGTGGTCAGAAATAGGAGCAGAAGCCAAGAAAGGTTATAGAATCTTAATCCTTAGCATACTAAAAACTCAACTGGATGTGGCCCTGAGCCACCTGGTATTAATGTGTTCTGCTTTGAGCAGGGTTGCTCTAGATGACCTCCAGAAATGTCTTCCACCCAACAGGATCATATGCTTTCTGACCCTTGTCCTACAAGTGCATGTGCCTTACAGTTGTCCTATGGCTGTATGACAGTTTGCATGAACTGCATGTGACAGTTCTATTACTCCATTAGAAAACTTCTACAAGCATGTAAATACTTGCAGATCAGAGCTTGGCTCTGAGTTTAAGGTATTGGGTTGAGAAGTTTGGTGGAATAATTTTTGCTGTAGTACTCTTGTGTCAAAAATCAAACAAATAAGCCACTTGGTTTGCTGCAAAATTTCTTCTTCCAGCGAGCTGTTTTTCAGCTGGATACCCAGTTCTGTCTGTGAATGACTATTAATGGAGTAGAAGGACATATTCTTTTTTTATAATTAATCTAGACTCTGGCTCCAGCAACCTTCCATCTATATTGCCTTTTAGATCAGGAACAAGCACTTCAAATTGACAACATAATGGCTTGTACTTGAAGAGGAGATTAGTGCCTTGATGTGAAAAAAGGAGCTGGGGTGGAAAATCCAATTGTAAATGCTTGTAATATCACTGCGCTCTCACATCCCATCTGTCTGCTGGAGGTGTTGGTGAAAGTCTGTAATCCACATTGTTTAAATTGTAGAAGCCACCAAAGACTTCACAATAGAGTACTCTGCCAGGAAAAAGCTGTCTTTGGTGAAATAAATACAGCCCATGGGGAAAAAAAGTCACAGAGGCAGGAAACTCAAAGTAATCAAACTGAAAAAGGAGGATTTCAATTGCATATGCCAAAGCATAGCAGCCCTGGACCTAAGCAAACTTTTTTACTCTTTGGTTTTGCCTCTAGCTGTAAACTTGATGTCTTCATAGCTTCCCTCATAAAATTGCATTGTGTGTGTGCCTTTACTCCTTCCTCTTCTCTGGGTTGCCACCCTCTGTCACAGCCCCAGAGCCCCCGCTCCAGGGTGCAGCATGACAGTAATGTCCTGTCCAGTCCCATCTCCTCGCTGTCTCTGGGTCAGTTTGGAGCTGTTGTCCCTTAGGGCTGAGTGCTGGTCTCCAGTCATGTGCTTGAGCCCGTGTCTTTTGCAGTAGGATGTGGCTGAGGTCTGGTTTTCAAGAAGATTGGAGACAAGTTCTGTGCTGATAAGGTAAGTGATTACTGTGCTAAAGCAATTTTTCTTTCTTCCTTCGATCTTTCTTAATGCAGCACTGAGCTGACTATTTTTTTTTCTGTTGTAGAAACCAGAAAGCAAAAACTGCTCTAAAGGCACATGCAATTCAACACATGGATTTTTCACCAAATACTCAAATAGTTAATTTCTTTTAAATGGAGAAGCAGGAATTGTGGTGGTAAGGCCTTATGTGGTGAAGAAGATTTCAGACTCTGAGCTGGGACAGCATCCTAGATTGAAGAATAGAGAGAAGACCTGCTCCAATTCCAAACCGTTTAGGAAGGTACAGGGCCTAGCATTTAGGTCCTCTCACAATAAACAGGTAACTCTAGGAGAGGGAACAGAAGGAGTAATAGGTTCCTATATGGTGTGCAGAGCCATTCATTTTTGACAGTACTTCAAATTTTGCTTTAAAAATTGATTCCGCTGTAGAAGACATGGATCTTACAGGTATGAGAACAGAGCCAAAGGTGTTTTGCCTGAATTTTAGAGGAAATCAGCTGTAGACTCCCTTTCATTTTCTTGGATTACTGTGTTTATCCTTGTGTTAATACTGAGCCATTTCAGCTTCATTCATTTCTCACAGTTAGAACAAAATTTTTCATTTATAAAGAAAAGCTGGAGGAGCTTGAACACAAGCTGATCATTAAGATATGAATGTATGTTTCAGGGAAGTAGAGAGTCATTTGGGGAAAAGTCAGCTTACTTCTGAAGATGCAGCATTGTCTAATAGTTCGTTCTAACTTCCTTTCTGTGTATGGGGGTTTTTGTTTTTTTATTTTAATACTTTCATGAGCATGAGTATCTGTGAGTGTCTCACAGTATTCCCTCTGGTCAAACCAAAGGATGGACCACACTCTTGATGTAATGGATTGCAGCGGGCATCCATGTGGCTGATGTCTGCATCTGGTAAGTGAATATAGTTGGGGGGGGCAGGTTTGGGCTTATTACTCCTTTTATAGATACTCTTCTCACCCTTTCCCCCCCAGTAACCTGTTTGTGTGATGGTTTAGAAGTTGTGGCTCCAACCAGTCAATAAATGGAACTTTCTTACAGTAGTTGGAGCCTGGTTGGTGGCCAGTTGGATATGAGTCATCAGTGCCCTGGCAGCCAGGAGGACCAGCTGTGTCCTGGAGGGGCATCAGGCACTGTACTGCCAGCCTGGTGAGGGAGGGGATTGTCCTGCTCTGCTCTGCACTGGGGCAGCCTCACCTGGAATATTTGGGGTAGTTTTGGGCACCACAGTATAAGAAAGATGTAAAGCTATTAAAGATCATCCAGAGGAGGGCAATGAGGACGGTGAAGGGAAGTCATACGAGGTCATCAGAGGTCACTGGGTCTGTTCAGCCTGGAGAAGAGGGGACTGAGGTACATTGCAGGCACAATTTCCTCGGGAGGGGAAGAGGAGGGGCAGGCACTGATCTGTGCTCTGGTGACCAGTGACAGGACCCGGGGGAATGGCCTGAATAGTGTCAGAGGAGGTTTAGGTTGTATATTAGAAAAAGCCTCTTCATCCAGAAGGTGGCTGGACACTGGAACAGGCTCCCCAGGGCAGTGGTCACAGCACTAAGCCTGGAAGAGTTCGAGGAGTGTTTGCACTGACACTCTCAGGCACACGGTGTGACTCTTGGGGTTGTCCTGTGCCGGGCTAAGAGTTGCTCCTTGTGGGTGCCTTCCGTTGTAGCATATCCAGTGATTCTGTGGCTGGCAAAGAAAGCCCAGCAGCGATCACTTCTCCAGACGCTCCGGGCCCTCCTCGCCCCCGCGCTGCCCGCTGGCTCCGCCGGTCCCTGTGGGAGCGCAGCGGCCGCGCTGCCCGGCGGGGCCGGCAGGGGGCGGTGGCGCTGCGGGGCCCGGCCCCGCCGCCTCCGGTCAGCTGAGCGGCTCTTCCGCGGCGGCGGGGCGGGGCCGGGCCGCGGCCATGCGGATCGAGAAGTGCTACTTCTGCTCGGGCCCGATCTACCCGGGCCATGGCGTCATGTTCGTGCGCAACGACTGCAAGGTACCGCCGGCCCGGGCCGGGCCGCTCCCCCGGCAGCCGGGGCGCTCACGGGTTCGCCGTCCCCGCACGCGGGCGGTCACGGCGGGGGCCCAGGGCCCGCACCGGCCGGGCCGCGGTCGGGAGGCGCTGCCGGGCCCGCACGCACCGCCCGGGGGTGTCGGCGGAGCGGGAGCCCCGACCCGGAGCGATGCCGCGCTTTGGCCGTCGGGAAGAGTGGGGGATGAATTATGTTTGTTTTCGGTTCTTAGTAAGAAATTAGACGCCTCGCAGAGCAATATGCAGTCCTCATGCTTTAATACTCTGATTTTAGGAAAGTGTTGGTTCAGGTAGGAGCAGATTGCACAGCTCTGAGCAGCCGAAGTTACAGACGCTGCAGAGGGAGGCTGATGGTCTGTGTTCCTCGTGGTGCTCTGCTAAAAGTGCTGAAAGTCGTAACTCAGGGATCTGATGTGACTCACCCAGTTGAGGCTGTCACAACAGGACGTGCATAGCGCTCTGGGCTTTGCACTGCGGTGACAATTCCGTACATAAAACGTTGTGTATAGTTTTCCAGCCTTTGCCGTGACTCGCCGTTGTTCCTGCGGGGCGTTGGAGACCCCAGTGTGAAGTGAAGCTTACGCAAATAGCTTCCTTCCTCTGCTCAGACGTCAGGACACATCCCGACCGGGCTGTGCTGCTCGGATGAGTCACAGCTTTGGGGAGCTCGGAGGGAGATGTGCACCGACACAGTTCTGTTTACTGAGAACGGCCACGAGGTGTGTGTGTTTTAAAAAGACACCACAGTGGCAGGTTAGTTGTGAACAGATAATCTGTGAAAGAGACAAACCTGCCATTCTATTTTGCTGAGTTGAGGTGAAAAAACTTAGTAGAAAACTGTAAAAAAAAACCAACCTTAACTAGAGGTCTCATATTTTCTGTTATTTTTCTTTAGAAGTGACTATTAGATGGCAAAGGAGAATAAGGTTGTAGAAAACAAAGGGTTTTCAAAAACTCACAAGTAGCAGATGTAGTTTTGAGTATTCTTAAGTAGAGTCTGGCCTTCTGTAGAATGTGTGGAAAAACGGGGAAAGAAGAAGAAGGCCAGTTAAAACGTTTTAGCGTATTCTTTAACAGCTTTCAGTGAATTCAGCCCAGGACTTAACTTATATGCTTAGGACTCCTGTGGGGTAATCTTTGAGGCTTAAAGCAGAATTCCAGAAAATAGACTTCTTGTATGTGTGTGTGTTGCATTCAGTATCAGAGGTGTGAGGATTTTTGTTGTCAGGATGGTGCTGTATCTGAAAAGTGCTGGCAGCTGTATAAAATTGTTTATTCATGCTACAGGTTTGGTTTTATGGTTATTTTTGCAGATGATAATTCTCACATGTCAAGTATATTTTATTTGTAATCAGTTTAATTGTAAGAATTTGTGCATATCCCTGGCAGCTGTGAAAATGACTTCATAATGAAAAAACAATAATAGTGTTTGAAATAATTTTTGTTAATAGCAATATTTGCTATAAGAATACTGATATTTGAAAGAGGAATATAATTTCCCATGAATAGGATTGTTAGAGCAAGCTCAGTGTTGGTTACCATGCTTGCAGTGGAGCACTAATGCATGATTTAACTAAGATTTTTTTTTTCACCTCCCTTCTCTAAGATATTTAGATTCTGCAAATCAAAATGCCACAGAAACTTTAAAAGGAAGCGAAATCCCAGAAAGATGAGATGGACCAAAGCATTCCGGAAAGCAGCTGGCAAAGAGTTGACAGTGGTAAGAGTTGGTTCCCACTTTGCATTGGCACTCTAAAATGGCAGAAGTGTAGCCTCTTCCCATTGCAAATAGGCTACATTAGGTGGCTTAATACATTACCATTTAATTAGATGAGCTGAAGGGGTGGAAGAAGGGGAGGAAAGAGGGATTGTGGTTGAGAATGTGAGAGTTTTTTGGGAGTGAGCTATTCATTTAGCTTGACTATAACTTGGATCTTCCCATTTCAGCTTCATGGTGGAGGCCAGTATATCAGGTGTCTGTGTTGGTGGTCCTATAACTCATAGTCCAAGGCATTTGTTTTCCATCTACAAATCTTCTACTCTCTGTACATATCCATTCGATAGTTTTATTTCTGCCCAGTCAGATAATCTGAGTCAAATAGGCTTGTGACAATGGGAAATAACGTAGTTTCTAAGAAGGTGACTGGTAACTCTGCTTTCCTCAACAAAAAACAACTTTGGGCAGGAAAAAGTCCTCAGATAAAACTGGTCTAAAGCTAAGTATGCCTAACAAAAAAATTAAGAAACTGTTTCTCCATGTTCAACTCATGGTGGGGGCATTAGGGGATGGCAGCTGTTCCAAATACCACAGTGTCACAACTTGGCACATTTCAAATTATTGTATAACGTTTCAATATTCTTAAGATGAAATAATAGTTAGGGTTTTTTTTTTTAACCTTTTCAAAATTGCAGGCTGTTGAGTAGAACTTATTTGACCTGCGTTGAAGTCTTTCAACTCCACAGGTTTTCAATTTCGCCTTCCACCTGTCTAATCTATTCTGTATTTCCAGCTCCACATTGGTTTTTCTCTGTCTCCTTGTCTTGCTAAATAGAAAACAGCTGAGGGAGACGTTTCAGTAAATAGTTCTCTTCAGACAGATCACTGTGGCTCCTGACACTTTGAGGTCAAACTCTTCACTCAATTCCCTTCTAGTGTAGTAATCTCTAAAGATTGTTGAAGTCTGGGAACTGAGATTCTGGAAGGGGGGGCAAAATCACATAAAATATGTGAGTAGTGAATGCTATAGTAAGAATGTGTTGATCTAAATATGCTTCTGTATATGATCCATATTTACTTTTGCTTAATACAGGATAATTCATTTGAGTTTGAAAAACGTAGAAATGAACCAGTGAAATACCAGAGAGAGTTGTGGAACAAGACTGGTGAGTCATTCTAGAAAAAAACCAAAAAATAATTTTTTACCCTACATGAATGTATTTTCAGGAGACTTCTTAGAGTATTGATAATTCATAGTGATTGTATTTGAAATTACTGGAATCACGACCAAATTCTTATGTGTGGAAGAGGTTTGAGTTGTGAACAGGTGTGGACTTTCACTTGACATTTATTCTTTCCAGAAACTGGTTAGAAAATGAGGACCAGCGTTCCTGTATTTTGAATTATTATCTTCAAAACCCCTTAGTGGCTTTCCATTTTTTAAGAGGCTCCCAGTGTAAGCTTTTTGCACTGATGGAGTTGTTTCTTTGTTCCTGCTCGTTCCACTTCAGTTTGTTTCATGGAGTCAATTGCTATGAAATGGAAGAACTGCTTGTATAATGAATGAATGTCACAAAGGAGAAAGTGGTAACTTGCATCTGATTTCAAGTAGTTAAGAATTTCAGTTGCAGCTGAGTCTTCTGTAGTGATGGTTAACTGTAGAAATTATGTGTAGGCAGAAAAGTGGAAGCATAAATAAGTTTTAAAATACAGTTCATCGTAGCTGCTACACAGAATATTCCCTTCCTGCTCTTTGAAGAAGGAATAACTTTATATAGTGTAAGGGTTGCCTCTGGTACATAGATATTATGGAGTGTTGGTAGAGTTGCTCTGTAAAAATAGCATATATTTTCATCTGCAGGTGTGTAAGCACATTTAAAACAATTTCTGCTTTATTTCAGTTGATGCAATGAAGAGAGTGGAGGAAATAAAGCAAAAACGCCAAGCCAGGTTTATTATGAACAGGTGAGAAGTATTTGTATGGTGGGAGCTCTCACATGTCTGTATTAGGCAGCCTTTCCACAAACAGGATGTCATCCAAGTGATGGGGTGAAATAGTTTGAGTGGGCTCTACACTGCAGTATTGGCTGTCAAAGCAAATGCAACTTTTGGACACTCAATGATAGTAGTTAAATTCCCTTGTTTATAATACAGAGTTTTAGATTTAAACAAATTTCTGATCAGAGTTGATACAGTGCTGTTTTTTTCCTGGTTTTGTATATAGTATTTGCTTGAATAGAGTTTCAAATACTTTTAGTCTGTATTTCCTCATAGTAATAGTTACTCACAGCCTGTGCCTACCTTTAGCAAAAGATGTCATGCATTAAAATGAAAGCATTTAAGCTATCTTTTAAGGTAATGGAATCTAATTTTCCCCTTCCCCAGATTAAAGAAGAGCAAAGAGTTGCAGAAGGCAGAAGACATCAAAGAAGTCAAGCAGAATATTCACCTTCTTCGTGCTCCCCATGCAGGTGAGAACTTGCTTTACCTGGTTTACATGCACAGTTTTAGGATAAATGCCTAATTGTATAGATGAGTAATCCTGTGCATTTGTTTCTGTTTATTGGCTATGGAGAATAGCTCTTGCCACTAACTGTAAGCAGTATCTTTGTTCTGAATCAAACATTCCTTTTTATTTATCTAGTACTTGCATTCACCCTTTTCCTTGAGTATTTTAAGCTGCACCCAATCCTGGTGCTCCATGAGCTGCGTGTTTGTTAACCAACGCATTTATCTAAATCTTCCCCTTGAACTGATTATTTGGACTCAACACACTCTACCACTGATTGGTATCAAATACAGAAGTTCAACGTTGCTGTTTGAATATGTGAGATAATAGAGGAGGGTTTTTTTGTAGCTCACTGTGTATAATGCAACTTACATGAAAATGCTGTTTCTTGAGTAAGTTAAGATTTAAAAAAAAATTACTTTTAAAAATACAGGTAATGGAGTACTGGAGAAAAGTCAGAAGTGTTTCCATTAGTTCTTGTTTTATAAAAATTAGCAGTGGTTTTGTTTCTCCATTATTAGATATTAACTAGAATTCTCTTCTGTGTTTTTCTTCCAGTTTGCAGTATCTGTAGTCTAAGGTTGTGTATATATATATATATATATATATATGAAACAAAATCTTGTCAGGATACATTTAAACTTTGTTTTAATCTGTCCCATTTTTTTTGAGGAAAGAAAAATATCTGAATTCAAAAGACTAAATCCAAGTGTTTATTTCTTTGTCTTTGCTTATGTTAAAAGAATGGTGCACAATAGTATGTAGTACATCTGTTAGTCAAACACCAGCTGCCTTTTCAGTATTCTGCAATTCTAACTGGACAGGGAGCAAAATCAAATGTAAATCTTGAATTTTTGTTTTCCTTTCTTTTCCTTGTGGTTGTATTATTGGGAGTTAACAGTCTTGCCATCCAACACAGCATTCAGAAGGACTTAAATCTTCATGTAAAAACTAATTGATCTGTTAGAAGTAATGCATTTTTATAGTGCTTTGCAAGGTTCTGCCAGGCATTGTAAGCTGTATCAGTTTGTCATGGTAGATGAAAATACATGTTTGACTGCATTTTAGATTTTACTCATAAACAGCATCAGTTTTTCTGCTAAAACAATTCAATAGTTTTAAATGATGATAGAGGTTAGCAATGCATACCTTGGAGCTTGATGGTTTTGCTCCTAAATAACTCTTCAAGCAATATATTTAGGCTGTTTTGCCGAGAATAAACACACATGTTTTTCAAATAAGAAGTTACTTGGATTAGAGAAACATCTTCAATTTAATTTTTTTTTCTTTAAAGGCACACCAAAACAGTTGGAGGACAAAATGGTGCAGAAGCTACAAGAGGAGGTGCCTATGGAAGAAGACTCTTAAAGTGCTTTTGTTTTCTATTTATATCTGTTCAACAGTTAACAGTTCCCTACTGCCTCACCTGACATCATTCAGAACCACGCTTACAGTTGAAGAAAAAGACATTTTAATGAATAGTGGTCATTTACCATTTGGATTATTTTTTGATTTATAAAAAATAATAAATTGGATACTGGTTTGGACAGTTCTTAAAATTGTGCAATTTGAGAAAACCTTGTCAACATGATGGGGATGTTTGAAATACTATGTGCTCCTTGGAAAGTTACGCTTCTTCCAGATAACTTTTCCCTCATAATTCAAGGAATAAAATATGCTGGTCCTGAACTTTTTTTGCTTTGTCTGTTGTTCTTTCGTAGTGGTAAAAGCAGATGATGCTTACAAGGTGGGGCAGGATGTAGTATTTTTCATCGGTCCAGTGCAGTCCAGACTTGCTTCCACTCTTATCCTTGGGAAAATTCTTCTGTTTGTTAAGAATAGATATAGTGTTTGTTTTTTCTCCTTTTTAAGTCCTTCCCCAGGATTCCATTGCAGTTGACACCTGGCAAAGCTAACATTGATGCAGGAGTTAGGTTTGGAAAATGGTGATATCTGGAGTTGGACCTGCCATCATCCTAAGGAAATTCAGATCTACTGTGTAATTAGGCTGACTGAGATGCTCAATAAACCACACTTCAGACTTTTTTTACCTGACACCTAGGATCATTTTGATAGAAAAAATGCTGTTAAATTGTAAATATTTTGCATATTGTCATGGTATTTATTCGATGTGTCAACAGCACTGAGCACTTGCTGTTTTAAACTGTCAGCAGTTTATCTGCGACAATGTGATCAAAGAAAACTGTCAAAGGCATTTAGAGCTTTTGCTTTCTTGTCAGTGCTGGTTTTGCTGAAAAATAATAATTTGTAGTTCCACTGCAAACTTGGGTATGTGCTAAGCAAGCACTGGAAAACCTCCTTGTACCTACTACGTGTGTTGTGTAGTTCAGAGAAGAGTCATATTTGAACATACGTAAGGGGGCTCTGGGGAGTGTGTGAAATAAACAGGCATTGTACTCAGTTTTTTCTCTCTTGGTTTATGTGTTATGTTTAGATATTTAGAAAACAATGTATTTTAGTGAGAATTCTAGTAATAATAATTAACTCCTTATTTTTGTGAAATTAAAATTCTGTCATTTGCTGTTAAGGTGATGGCTGATAACCATTTTAGATGTACAGTATTAGTACTTCCCCTGTAAACTGTAATATAAATAACATCTGAGAAGCATATGGTAAGTTGCCCAGAAAACATGTCAGTGGGGTGAAATCATTAACATGATATAAATACAGTGTGCATGTGCTATATGTACATCAAGATGCTTGGGCACAGTGAAGGGAGATCTTCACAGAATGTTAATTAGTATGTTTATGGGGGATTACACAAATTAACATTTCAGCTCAAGAAATGTGAGGTTTTTTGCGTGGCCTGTTTTACTATAGTATATGATGTCCATAATCCTTGAGGTGGGATACTTCATCTGAAAATCTTATTATTTTTCTTATTTACTGAGTTTTAAAGATAGGATGTTCAGTGAGTGCCAAGTTTTAATTTTCTCCAAAAAGAGTAACATAGATCTGTGCAAAGCAGAAAAAGGTGATAAGCCCCATTGGATGTTATGTATTTATGTACAATCTTTTACTTCATATGAGTTTAACATTAAATAATTTATATTACATAATATCTGTAGTTGTTCTGTGCACCTATCTTTAAATGTACTGCCATAATTAACTGGTTTGTTGTGCTCTATAGAAATGTCTCTGTGGGATTGTTAACCCTTTCCTGTAAAGGTTTGTAAGGGAAGTAGTTACTGTTATTGTGCAGGAGCTGAGAAGAGCCATTTGGGGAGTACACTACAGCTGTAAATCCTTAACATCCTGCCAGTTGTACGAGTTGCTTAATCCCTGTGCCTCATTACTGCCAGTGTAACAGTATAACTGCAGGCAAGGGCTTTGGAAGTTAATACTGAGGTGTCCCTCTGCAGATGTGCTGTTTTTCCAAGAAGCAGAGACTTGCAGCCTACCTTGTGAGGATGTAGGAGGTAGTTGAGTTCAAAAATCTGTCATGAGTAACATGTTTACAGCACCTGTTCAGAAGGTGCCCTTGTGATTTTTTTTCCAGTTTAATTTCATTGCTGTGGTGTCCTGTTCTCTCTTGCAGTGATTTCTGCGTCAGCTGGAGCAGAGGCTGCTGAGACATCACACGGTGAGGGGGGAAGAGCTGCTGCTGAGGAACAACATGGGGCTGGTGAATCCTCCCTGCTGCATGCAGAGACCTTCATGAGGGGCAGCTGAGCTGCAGAGGAGTGATTTTTCTTTCTTTTAGGAGGCTGGCATCGAGTTTCATTCTCTTTTTGGTGTGTGATTGTCATTGTGGCTGTTCCAAACCCAGCTGCTCAGGGGAGGTGTGCGGGGAGCCACTTCTGCCCCTCCTGGGAAGCCTGTGGCATACTCTGAGTGACGCTGTCTCAGGAATAACATTTACTGCAGGTTTTGTGGGATGCTGAGTTAGTGAGAAAGGGGAAGCACTGTCTCTTTCTGTGCTTTGACCTGTGATTCAGATATGGGTCTGTCCACAGAGATGAAGGAACAGCTCCCAGCAAGCCCCTGGCAGGCAGGGTGAGTTCCTGAGGTAAAAGCCTCAAAGCTGCTCCTAAACAGCCTCTGTGCCTCATGGAGAGCTCAGGCCTCCTCTGCAGGCCCACCCTTTTCCATGTTTTCATACGGAGCAAGGCCTGGAGATACTTCTTTTTGCCTTTTTACCTTGGAGCATGGGTTGATTTTGTAATCCATTGCTTCTTACCTTGATTTTCTATGGAGTCTTTTCTTCTCAAAGTGTGATTCTGAGGGAATGACCAAAAAAACGAAGAGGTGGGTAATTATGGGATTTTGCTTTTGGTTGTTTTGTTTTTAAGAAAAAAAAGCAAATTCCTTCTCTCAGGCTTCCCTTTCAGTCTTTCCTTTATGAAAGGAAATACAGTGTGGAAAAAGTGAAAAACACAGCTTTCTGTATAATTAAACCATGCTGATTAACTGGCGATAAACTGGTGCAGATTTTCTTCACAGGAAATTGGGCCTTCATATAGTTTTGAGAGAAGCTACTTTTTAGTCAGAGATGTTCCTGGGATATCCTTTCTGTTTAGAGTACCAGCATGGTGGAGCCCAGCACATGTACGAGTTCTGTCTGTGTGCCTCACAAAGAAGTGTAAATCAGTTCCATATGTTGACGTGGTCATAGGTGTCCATGGCTGGAAAAGCTGCTAATAGATCCAAAGGCTTATGTCCCAGGAGAAGATATTTCAACCTCCAGGCTGTTCAATTCCTCAATTACTGTTCTGGCCTCAAAAATTCAATCTCCTTCCCCAGCCTAACTTATTTATGGGTTGCACTGAATTGTGACCAGGGAGAGCAGAAAGCCGAAATAAATCAACCACTGATAAAACTGTTTAAGCCTGCTTGTTGTCTGTCTGTTTTTAGATTTCGATTTAAAAAGGCCATATGCAGAGAAACGCCTAAGATTTGTTTTGTTTTAGTTGTATCACTAATAATTAGTCTTTGGTGATGTTTGCTTATTGTGACCAACTTGACCTGATTATAGCCACAGTGTTTTGAACAAGCAGAATTACTTGAGACTGGGTAAAAATAGAGGGAGAAATAATGATTTGTGGAGGTAGCTGAGTTGGAAGACATTCTTTGCTAGTTTTGGGTTTGTTTGTGTGTTTCTTCCTCTGACACCCATCCCCCCAGCTTAGATTTTTAATAGATATTTAGTTTGGTGAAGTCATTCTTGTTTCTTAAACAGCTGTTGCTTCACCTTTAAGAAGTACTTGGACAACATTTTTTTCTTACACACATATACCTGGTAATAAAGGTATATTCTGAGTAAAGGGGAATATCATCTCTAGCTCTACAAGCAGTGCCGATTTATTAGTGAGGTGGTTTCAGTACAGGGAACAGACTCCTGAGTGGAAATAGATATGTTATTTATAAGGTGACAATGTTGTGCATTCACAAACTATCACTTGGAATCAAAGCAGAGGTCTCTGCATAATTAGGAAAAAAAAATCTTGTTTACAGGTATTTAAGCCATGTTCTGTAAGGCTCCACTCTGCACTAAACTTGCTGATTAAAAGAATTGCTTTGGTAATCAACTTTGATTGAAGAGATTCCTGAGTGGAGAATTTGAGAGATTTCTTAGTACTTGACGATTAAAATGCTGCCAGAAATTCTCCCTTTTGTTGAAGTGAGCATTGGTTACAAATCTCTGTTTATGTATCTCTTGCCAAAGGAAATATTTTCATTCAACCTCACTGCAGAAAATGACTCTGCAGAAATGCTTGGGGTGAGGACTGGAAGGACCAAATTGTTTTCTCTCCTATGACCATTGCCTGCCATTCCCAGCACTGGGCAAGTTCAGATTGCATTTCAAATCCCTGTATACTCAGGGTTCTTGTACTCCCTGACACAAAACTTAGGCACAGGCCGTACAGGTTTAGCCTGATACATAAAGTTGACCAGACCTGAACCCAGCAGTGATTAGACTGGGCTGAGCAGACAGCTTTTTCTGCACCTAACAAACTAACAAACTGTTGTTGGGTTTGGGAGACAGAACGAACCAGCCATGCTGGTCCCCTGGGCTGCTCCTGCCTTCTCTGTTTGGTTAATTGGGCTGGGTACAGATGGAAAGTCATTCAAGGTTAATTTAATTAGCTGTACCCAGCTTCTGGGGATCTCTGGGGACAATCTTTTAAAATAGAAAATGCATATATCACAATGTGATCCTAATTCATATGTGATATTTAGAAAGAAACAGTATTTATCCTTGAGCTAGGAATAAATTTAGAATGTTCTATGCACAAAGCACACTCTAATTCTGGTTTCCTTAGGGCATGGCCTTGCTACTGCTTGGGGTGCCTCATATAGATTATCCCCAGGATATCTGGGGAATACTGTGATGCTTCTTTTAAAGAACTTGTGCTTTTTCTCCATGGGTGTCTACTTCCATGTCTGGTGTTGACTTGGGATGAGATTGTGTGCCAGATTTTGTCATTGGTGCTGTCAGAAAGCTGTGATACAAAGGTGACAGGAAGCATTCTTCACTTCTCACAGCTGCTGTAGATTCATCTGTTTTGAAAAGGAAGGAGATGGCTCTCTGAAAATTGCTTCCACTATCTCTTAAAGGATTTCTACAGCAGACATTCAGAATTCAGGTTCTGCTTAAAAACACCCAACTGTGAGCATAGGAGGCATTCTTAGGTTTAAACAGGGTAAAGGCCTGTAGGCCTCTAAAAAAAAATTTATCCTCTTCCTCTTTTGATAGAAAACTAGTGCCATCAGGTAACAATATTGCAAGCTTTTCTAGTGTTCATCATGGCCTGGATGCAGTTAACTTTACTTTCTTATTGTATCATATGTAATGATCTACATGAACCTGGTCAGATTAGAAACATCTAATGGTACTCTCCCTATTTTCTATGGATACGCCCACTTTTGTTGAACTACTTCTCCTGGACTGTGTAGTTTTTTTGGCAGTCATTTAATTCTTCTTCATTACATGAGTTTCATCTGTTTGTCCAAAAATCTGTTAATAGTTTTTCACTTTTCACGACAATCATGTTGAGTCCAATTCTAGAAGCTTTTTAAGCCTCTAGACTGAAAATAGAGGAATTTTTGTGCTGGTTCATGTCTAAAGTCCCTCTAACTTAGTTCTACCATGGATGGCCAGTATAGCAGATCCTTTCAGAGAAGTATAACAAAGCATTCCCTTTTCCATGGTTTATCTTCCTAAATTCAAATAGTCAGTAATTTAGAGATTTCTTTTGACATTACTGATGAACCAGTCTTTATGACTGTATCTAATCTATTTTTTAACTTCTCTATAGTTTCATTTCCCTAATGTAACATGGTGATGAATACTGTTTAATTGGAGAACTTATTTGTGATTTGGGTTTGATACTGTTGGGTTTTGTGTAGTTCTGATATTACAAGAAGCTGAATTAATAATTCTCATCACCCCCTTTGCAGTGTTAACAGTGTTATGGACCTCCAGTTACCTCTTTTCCAAACCAAGGAGTCCTAATATGTTATCCTGTTCTGTAGGAAGGCCTCTGAGCATCTTTGTTGTTCTTTCTTTTATCTATTCTGCTTGTCTGGCTGGTGAGATGAAATGATGACAAATTCCTGCAGTATTCAAGATATGGATGATGTACCCTCTATGTCTACACTGTTTCTACTTTGTTCTTTGTTTCTTTTGTAACTAACTGTCTTTTCAATTCATACCTCTAGCTTTTCCCTGCATGTTTTGCAGAAAGCAAATAACTTTCACTGTGCACATTTATTTTGATTTAAAATTTGCCAGGTCATTCACTATGTTTTTTCTTTCTAAATCTTTAGTGAAGAGACAAGTCCATGACTACCTGAATGCATCATGATTAGGATTGTGCTTTTAAGAGAAGTGAGACAGACAGCATTATAAAAAAGACAAACACATAAAAAAGACACAAAGGAAATAAATTCTGTCAAAACAGATCTCAACAGATGGGCATCTGCTGCTCTTAAGAAGCCAAGAAAATCACCTTGAATGTTCCTCATTCATGAGAGCTGTAACTTGGAAGTGAGTGGTGCTGTTGTCTTAAATGTTTAAACATAGTTGATCACAGATGCAGGGAAGTGTTCACTGGTATGGAGTTTTATGAATCATTTACCTTTGTAGAAGTACATTCTGACATCCTAAATGCAGTGTGCCATTTCCCTTCCCACACATTACAAGCAGTAGCTAAGGGATGAGTAGACAGCTACAAGTCAGCAGACCTGAATTTTATTCCAGGCTCTGCTTCCCTTGATAATTTTATTCAAGTTGCTCAGCTTTTCTGAGTCCTCTTCTAAAATGGTCTATGTGATCACAAGGAGTACACTCCCTCTCTTCCAACTTTTCCATGCATAGTGAGGCACTGAAATGAGTGCAGCAATTAATTTTATGCTAAAATTCTACAGGGTGTTTTTTATGTCATTTCAATCTTACTTTTCCAGCTCTGAAACAAAATGTTCCTTTAATTCATGCTTTCCACCTCTTATTTTTGGATAAGTTTGTGTCACTGACTGAGGCCTCTTGGGCCAGGTTCAGTCATGAGACAGTTTTCTGGTAGCTCTGGAATCAGATGGGGCTGCCTGTGTGTGTGTGTGCCTGATAGAAAGCAAGATAGCACAAGTCAGCCTCTGTGCTGAGCGGCTCTGTGGGTCTGACCCCAAACACCTGACTGGGAATAAAGCAGCTCCCACGAAAACAAGAAGCTGATTGTTGTTTTACATGGATGCCCAGGGTGTTGGACATCTTACTTGTTTCTGCTTCTTCTGCTGAAGTTAAATAATTGGTAATAATAATAGTTCTTAAATCTAGTAACACTTTGTAGCTATGTGATTCTTCCCTTAAGCCATGTTTCAGAGACTCTCTCTGCTTATGTAATTTGGAAATCCTAACAGAGCAGTATAAGTCTAGTAAGCAACCAAATTTAGCACTGAAATCTCTATATTTATTATCACTAGAGACACAGGACAAAGGAGATGAAATATTCCTAAGCTATTCACTCAGGATATAGCACATATATTTTGTGATTCTGAGGTTGCAGATTTTATTATTTATATCATGAAATGTAATCTAGTGTTTTAAAATGTAATTTAAAACTATTTTCCTTAGCCCTCAAGCATATGAAGAATGTATCTCAGCCAAGTATGAATCCCTGAAAGAAGTGATATCTTATTCTGTCTGCAGACAAGCAAAACAGGTAGTTAAAAGGTAAGACTCCCAGTTAAAAGGAGAGTCCCAGTATTGTAAATGCATTTTTATTTCTGAAATTTGAGTTAATCAAAATCAAAACTGGCAACTTTTCACCTGGTTGATCAGAGCATCATTTGTTTTCATCTTACTGTCCAAAAATCACTTACTGCCTGCAGCCCTGAAAGTTTTTAAGCTGAATTTGTTGTTTAAGATCAAAAATATTTTTGGCATATTGAAAATTCAGAGGAAGGCAACATCACTATTCAAATAAAGAATATATGGGTTGCTATACTATTTCATGTATATCATAGAAAATTCTTAAAATACCTCATTTTCTCTTTAAAACAATAAAAAGATGGCCTAGTTAATTGGTACCAGAAAACAGTAGAAAATTATGAGGGACATTAAAGCCCTTGGCTGAAATCAGATGTATGGCCTCTTTTTCAGAAACTGTATTTGCTTGAGCCATTGCAGCCTGAAAGAAACAGGTGCCTTTCTTACAAACTTGCTGATGGCATCCCAGATAATCAGTAACTTAGGGTACACTGCCACAATTGGAGAAAACCCAGTTAGAAAAGCTTTCCTTTCTTGGATTGTAAAAACTTGAAATGAGTCTCAACATCCAGTCTTTTGCATTCAAAGCCTTATCCAGTCACAGAAATGTCTTTTTGCTCCCCTTCCCTCAGTGCTGTATTTATTAGAAGGTAAGAATGTGATACAGGCGCCAGAACCTGAAGGTGTTCAGTGTGTTGTGATTCAGCTGTCTGGCAAAAGATCTTGCTTTGGCAGTCCCCAGACTGATCTTGTGAAGTATTCCTCAGGGAAGGAGATTTCTATCCAGAATTGTCCTCCTTTGGTGTGACCATCTGTCTCTATATAGTCATTTGGGCAAAAATATAAATCACAAACAGAAAACTGCCCCTTTGCCAGGTCAGCTGCAGAACATGCACTGACACTTTCCTCATTCGGAAGGATTTAGTGCCAGGGCTCTTTGCTGGGGATAAAACACCGTATCATATTTTCCCTTCCTGTTGGTGTTGGATTAAAAACTAAATCCTGCTCATTTCACTTTCAGAAGTAGTCCCAAAGGATATTTGTAGGAGTAATTGCATATGAAAAGCAAGTAGGATTTGGCATTCTGTGTACTTTGAAAATTAAATAGAGGTAAACCTTATCAAAGATTTGAATTACTGATGCTATTTCAGCTTGTTTTGTAATCTGAATCTCTTCTGCTGAACACTTATTTAAAGATGCTCATGCAACTTCAGAAAAATCACATTTCTGACAGGAAAAGGGAAGAAATATGTGTGTGTAAGACCTCAATTCATCAAACACTTGAAATAACTAATCAAGTCCCTCTTCCTTTCTGAAGTTAGACACATACGTAGGTGCGCTGTTGAATTTGGGACTTATCAAAGAACTCTATTACCTTCTTTTCAACACATGCACACTTATTTTTTTCTGTAGCTTTTCCTCTGTAATATTCTAAAGCTTCTGCTGGGGAGAGGATACAAAACACCTTTATGATACATTGGGGATAATGCTAATAATGTCAAACTTCTGTGGATTTAGAGTTTGCAGAACAATTTCTAGTTCTGTGGATAGTGTGGGTGTATGTAGGGATGATGAGCTCTAAAAAGTAAAAGTCAATACCTGATAAACTTAAGAAAGTTGTATCATCAACAGTCCTAGATTTTTTGTGGTGGGGGAGTGGAAGAAGTTATGTCAAAACAGACCTAAACAATTTTTTTAAGCCTCTTATTTTTTGTAATCTCTTCTTTATGGCACTTTGGTGAGGTTATTTCATCTACCTCAGTCTTTGAGCTTTTTGATGTTGCCAATTCATAATTAAAGATGGATTTTTGATTTTGTGTGTAATTTGTTTCAATTATTTGTTCTCCTACAGTTTAACTGAGTTTACAGGACTTTAGAAGGATCTTTTGGGGAAGGATGTCTTTCCTGGTGAGTGAATGGGGGGAATTTGGGTGTCTAGATGCCCTGGGAGCACAGAGCACATGTGGGCAGGGAGATCAGGGAAGAGACAGTCTAATTTACCCAGATCCTTCAGAGTGCATGGCTTGAAAGTGAGAGCCAGAGGGGCCTGGTTAGTCCCAGCTCCTTAGGGGCATCATCAGTTTTCAGAAAGATTTAAGATCCAGAAGATCAGCAGTCATCTTGGACAGAGCCGTGGAGAGGGGAGGAAGAGCTGTTTGTTACTTTGGGCACTAGAGCTGCAGGGTTTCTGTGCAATGGCAGTTCTTTGTTGCTGCTACGTTTCTGTCTTAAATTTAAGCTAAATATTTCACAAGGATAACATCCCGTCTGTCTTGAATGTGTTGTGCCTTGGGCTGAAAGAAGCAAAAGGGATCTGATGATGGTCTCAGTCAAGGGAAACTTTGTCTACAGCAGCTTTTGTGCAAGCTGTGCAAGAGCCAGAGCAACAGCTTCCAATAAATAAGGATTTTCTCCTGTGCTTTCTGCTGCCCTGCAGCTGTTTTCTCCAGCCAGCACCACTGTCATTCACAGCTTCTCCTCCAGGTCCCCCAGTACTTGGCCTCCAGTCCCTTGTGTGGTGGAGTCTGGTCCTTCCCTAGTCCACAGATGCTGTTTTGTTAAACACATCTTGGGAAGGAGTAACACATGATCAACACTTCAGATGTATTTTGAAAGCTCCATATAAGTGCGTTCAAGTGAAAGCCAAGTCCATGATCCTTGACCTGAATTTTTTGTTCCAAGGAAGCAGATTAACTTCCTGAATAAACTAAAATGACCTAAAATGGCATGATGTGGCTTTCCCCTGGGGCAAGGACACGGTGCTCTAGTTGTCTGTATCTGTACATTTGCCATCTTTCTCAGTTACCTCACATATAGCCCAGACGTTTTTATGGGGGTATACGTAATAAATCCTACATGATAATTTTCTTACTGTTGTTGCATGATCTGGGTGATTTAGTGCCACACTCAGATGGTGACAGACAGCAGCAGCAAACACTAGGCTCTCAGAGCTAGATGTGAAATAATTGCTGTGGTGCTCTTTGACTCTAATTCCAGACAGAGAGCAAAACTGATACATGATTTAAGTGCTGAAATATGTAATGCATTTTTAGTATTTTTTTAATGAAAATCTTTCACGTTGTATTTAGGTACTCATCCATCATGGAGCACACTGGTTTTACCAGTGGTTGGTTATCAAAAGTTCAAGAACCAAAAGCATAATTTCATGTAGGTTGGTACGAAGGAAGCACAGTGCTTGTGATATGCTCATATTTTAAACACTTAGTTAACAAACTCATAAATAAGAGAAGGAATTCTTGACATTGTTTTCCAAATTTTGACCATTTCTTTTGAGTTATCCTGATTTGATCTCAGATGTTCCTTAGTCTCTTCGTTTCAGCCTGTCTTCTCTGAATATTGATAGTGATAGATGAAAACAGAAGATCCAATTAATTAATCTTTTTATGCATACTTTCACTTTTAGCAGAGCAGCAAGGTGCAAAATCAGAGCATGTTTAAGAGGGTTTCAGTCCTCTTTTTTAGCTGTGGTATATTACCTCTATAAGAAACAGCTGATGGTATGTGTAGCACGACTATTTCAATGAAATCTATGTACTGCATCTTTTAATTCTCAGTGCCTGGTATTTGGTACAAAGAGATATTTTACTGATTAATATTGCTTTGCAGAATCATTAGTAGGAAAATGGGAAACATGCAAAGAAGTTCTACAGGAGGTGAAACATACTGGAGAAGCAAGCCTGTAACTCCCTACTATATGAAAGATGCATTTAATTTATTTTTTCATCTATGTCTTATTGATTGCACAGTTGTTATATTTTTCAGGTAGTTTGTTGCCAAACCTGCATCACTCTGATCTTGTGGCATCACATTTAGATTTTGAACTGCGTCATTGTCTTGCCATCTGTTAAAGCCCTGTGTCTGCTGAGCACTATCCTGAGAGAGCTGCCAGTTGCCAGCCAGGTCAGGGAAGGTAACAGATTTTTAATTATGCAGACAGGATGGGATTGGTGGGGGACTGAGCAGTGAGTGATTATTGCTCGGACAGTGGTTTTTTCTCTCAAACAGCCTGCTGACAGCTTGCAGTCTTACCATGAGTGGCCAGTGTTGTGCTCTTTGGAGATAAGCAGAGGGAAGTGGACTTCCTGGGTGGAAACTGTGATTGATGGCTGTGTAGCTGTGTGAGAAAAGTGGCCACAGAGTTAATGTAATCCCAGGTTTTGTAGCTGGAAGAAGCTGAAAGCTCCCTGTAGTCTGCCTTCCAACCCAATGGCTTCTTGGTTTGACAAACGAGAAGACCCATATGAATAATTCCTTCCTCTCTTTTCCATTGATTGGTATTCAGAATAGACCATTTTGGAGCTGAAAATGAAGAGATGAGGTGTACATAAGCCCTGCACACAGTGTTCAGACTGTTTTGCATCAACAGGTTGCTGGGTTGCTCACTTGGCCAGTCTCCACATGTGGATGTCCATTTCATCAAAGGAGGCAGGAGGGAAGAGACCCAGCAGCTATTTGGTTAGGACAAAAATCCCTCAAGCTTTAACAGGAACTTGTTCTACTTTATTTTCCTTTCTGTGCCTTTATGAATGTACTTGGAAAGAAAAAGGGATTAAGAACTTCTATGGCAGCATTAAAGAGAAGAGCCTTGCAGGGGTTGTGATTGCATAATTAAGGGCCAGTCTGGAGGTGGACTTATTGTTCCCTTAGAATTAATGTGGGCAGACTGGGCATAGAATGAATTTATTCAGGATATAAGGAGGAGGGGATGCCATCTCTAGGCAACAGGGCTGCCTGCAAGCAGTCATGCTGTGTCTGAGTTGTCTGAGAATGCTGCTAATGCTGCCCATCATCAGGACCCAAAGACTGGGACAAGATCAGAGGCTGTTCATTGCAGGAAGGTGATACATCCCCACCCCTATACATGAAGCATGACAGTGACTCAGTTGGGGCTGACATTACAGCAAGAGATTGGATTTATGGGCCTTTCACAAGTCCTAAGCTGTCCTGGTTCATGTTCTTAATTTCAGCAGCTGGTCCTTTAACTGGAGCATTTTTAATCAGGTGTTTCTTTTGCTAAAGAACTTGCACTTTTAGCTGAAAAAAATCATGGAAAAAACCCCCTTAAAAATGGCAAGAAAGCATGAGTTTTTGTTTCCTTCTCTTCTCAGTTCTACCTTTCTTCCGCCTCTGGTGCTGAATGAAGCTGTAAATTAACTTTGTTTGCTGCCTGGACTATGGCTGCAGGTGCTCTCTGCATTCCTGGTGGGTGCTGCCTGCCTGGGGCTGTTCCCACAGGAGAGACAGAAGCTGGTTTCTCACACACTGAGCCAACGAGTGTAGGGATAGTCTCTGGTCCCAAAGCACGATCCATGCCCTGCATTTGTCACTGCACCCTGCAAAGGTCTTCTATGCTGCCCACATGTTGACTTCTGCATTGGGGGGCTTGTTGTGTGTGCACCCAAAGCAAAACATGTAACCCCAGAGGTTTTTGCCAAGAATGCTGCTGACCTGCTGATTAATCAATTGACTGGTTAAATAAGGGAAATAGAAGGTTCGTTGTTGACTTGATTTTCCCCTCTGCTGTGTGCTTCATTAGACTGCACTAATCCATGTTGTGACTTCTGAGATTTTCTCTTCTGTTGATGTAGATAGAGTCAATGAAATCAAAACCTTATGGAAATTTAATTTGCTGAGTCACCAGATCTCTGCTCTTGCTTGATTACAGCCCTGTTGTCAGAGTCAGACTTAATGTGCTTTAAATTCCAGGATCGTTACTGACTTGTTTAGTATGTAGCTGAGTGCATCTTTGCAACGCTACAGAGACAGGAATCTGCTCAGTAATTCTCAGGGAAAGCACTGCTCCTGGCTGATGCTTGCTGGAGAAATTTCAATAAAGCTGGAGGAGCTGATTGTTTCCTGGCTTTTGTTTGTTTGTTTGTTTGTTTTTTGATGTAGGACAGATAGATTTTCAGCATGGGACTTGTTAGGATGGCATTGTAAATGAAAGTTTCTGAGTCAGCAAAAAGCTGTCCAGGGTAAGAATTAGAATGAAAGGTACAAATTGTTTTGACAAAAACAAATGAGTCTATAACTGTACCTGTTTAAGCTAATAAATCTTTTCATGAGTATTCATGCCATGTCCTGGTTTGGCTCTAGTAAATACTTTTGTTGTTGAAGAAAAAATTGAGGAGAACTTGTGTAGCTGCCACTGATGCACAGTATAAAAATATAGGTTAAATGATGGTGGGGGGAGAGATTTAAATGGTGTCCTGAAATTGTGATTCCAAAGGATTGCGACTTGTAGCCAAAATAAAGGCTGCAATTGTACAAGTGGGGAGCTAAGTTTCATGGGATAATATGCCAGGTATCACTGATGGTTTTGTCTGTACCTTCACCTCTTTGCTAATGTGAATACATTTTTAATGAGCTGTCTTCAAGAGATTTCACTCTCTTGTACAGAGGCTGTGCAAGATGATGTCAGGGTTTAGACATTTGTATCTTCATAACTAATTATAACTTTCTCAGTGTGGGCTCTGGTGGACAATAAATTCAATTATCTCCTCAGTTCTCCAGGCCAATACTGAGGGAGGGCTGTGTGAGAAGCATAAAATAGTGCTTGCTGGTATTTACTGTCTAAAACCGGTAACAAATGTGACTTAGTTATTTGAATGTATTCCTGTTACATTCCCCTTTATATAAAAGGTCAGTCAGCATATGGTGAATGGTTATTTTTGCCAGGAATATCTGATTCAAAAATGGAAGAAAATTGTTCAATCCCCTCCCTAGATATCTCCAGCTCAGCATACTCTTCCAAACTATGAACATATTAATGATATGCTTTCATGTATCACTTTGACCTGTGGTTGTGAATGTGTTCTCCAGGAGCATCACTGATTCTTGCTCTGTAGTCGAGCTTTGTACCCCAAGCTTTAAGAATACACATAGAATCACATCTTGCAGCTGGTGTTGGCACGTTGTTGAATCACAACTGGTGCTGAGTTCCTACAAAAGCAGATCATCCACTTCATTTAAGTGGTTTTTCCCTGGGAGATGAGATGCCTCTCTAAAGGTACATGTGTGATCTGACCTCCCAGGGCTGTCCCAGCACAGGGGCCCAGCAGGGTGTCCTGGGAGGTGACTTTTCCCTGCCCTCCTGCCATGGTGCCTCCTAGGCTGGCTCAAGACCAAGCTCTTCAGAGCCTCCTTCAGATGGTAAAATGCTGAAGTGCAAAGTTTACCAATGGGACAGACACACAAGGCAAGTGTGGCAGAGAGGGCATTGCTGGATGGGGCTGGGGGTTGGAGGGAAGTGATGCATTTCTTCTGGCTGACACAGCAGGGACTACTTGGATTGAAGTCATGAACACTGAAAGTAATGAGATGGGGGTTCTACTCTTTGTTTGTTTGTGACCTTCTACATATCCACGAGAGTAACAGAAAGAAATCTTTATAATTAAGAGAAGCTTATAGGAGAACATAAGCTCTGTCACTGCTTGAAATTTGATTTTTAAAGTTGAAATATTTAATACACAGTTGTAGGGATAATGAGTATTCTTGTCCTCATTAAGGTCCTTATTTGGAAAAATAAGAGTGAGTAGGTACCTAGACAGCAGAGCTGGTAATAAGAGTAACAGTTGCCTTCTGGTGATGACTGGGAGCTACAGTACAGAAGGAGAAATTATAGAGAGAAACAATGGCTTCTAATTACACAGCTAAAAAAAGCTCTGGCTGGTTGTTTACAATACAAGGCTGAAACTACATTGCAGCCAAGGCATGAGGAGAAATAACCTGTCCTCTTATGATTGGGAACTGGGAATAGGTAATAAAGAAATACCACTCATATGATATTTTGTCTTTAGTGGTGCCTGGTTTCACACACTTTGTGAAACCTTTCAGTGACCCTGGGAATTGTAAGGAGTGATCTCACTGCCAAGGAGGCAAATAGCTAGAGAAAAAAGCAATTTCTCCTGTGTCTTAAGAGAGAATATTGATGTAACCTGATGGTAAATATGAAAAATATGAGTGAGTAATCTTTGGGAGCTTGAACCTGCTGGCCAAAACTCTGCAGTGCTATCCTCTCATGACTATATTGATGGGTGATTTGCCTGCCTAAAGGTGAGGCTTAGCAAAGCTCCATTAGTTTTAATATCACTGCAGCCGCAAATCAGGTCTAAAAATCTTGAAAACATTTTTCTGAGAGGGGAAAAATAACATTTTCAGCTTTTAACATTCCATCTTTAAGGACTAGGGAGTAGACTCTATCATTAATATTTGAAAAGGGTTCTGACTTGTGTCAGGTTGTCAATTACAGTCATATCAGCCAAAATCAGCTACAGAAAAGACCGTGATAAAAATAATAGAAAGAGGTTTATCAAAGAAAAGTGCAACTTCATTCGAAACACACGTTGGTTGACTGGTGATTTTGATTAAAAAGATAGTGTGATTGCTGGTGGATCTTTTTGAGGACAGAGCAATCATGCTCATTTATCTAGCCTTAGAAAAAGATGCTGATAATCTTGTTGAAGGCAAGAGTAAAATTAAAAGCATGACCAGAAGAATACAAATGGAGAAGAATGATGATTTCCATGGAGAGGAGTTTGAAAGTGATGGAAGCTTCAGTTCTGTGGGAGTTTTCACAAACAGTCTTATTTTCATGTATAGATAAAATACAGTTTTAAAATGAGTTTGATAGCAGAACTTATATTGCAATATATTCAGGAAGTTGTTTGCATCTTTTGTGCAGTGATGCAGCTTTGCTGAAGAAAATATATACTTCACCACCTGATTTTGTTTTGCTTTTCCCTTGGTTAAAGTTAAGATACTGTATAGTAGAATTCCTTTACTGACTTGCAAATCTCATTTGAGCAAGGGCATAAATGTCTGTAGTAGGAAAGAAAGAAAAGATTGGCCGTGATGCTCAGAGAGAGCCTCTTGTCTGCACTCAACTTGTTTGTGACAGGAAAAAGTCAGGCAGGTAAAATCTCCAGTGAGGCACTTACATCTCACTTCACAATTGAATTCCTGGGTATCCCCAGAGGATTTGAACTCTAGTCCTGCACAGACACCTCAGAAGGAGTGAAAAAATGCATCAAACTTAATTCCACCATCTCTAGTCTATGCTTCTAGTGTTTCCCATGTTACCCCCCCACTGGCTGGCAAACATTCTGTTATTGCACCTTGTTATTATATCTTAATTTAACTTTCTGTTTCACCTCCCTGTCTGGTATCTCAGCTGACACCAGCAAATTCTTCTCAGCCAGCACTGCAGTTCCTATTGCCAAGGGTCCTGATCTGGAAAAACTTGTTGCCAAACATGTGCACTGCTTTTGCAGGGCATGCAGCTCTTATCCCTCTTTAATGGTCCCTATTGTGATTGAACACTCAGCACTTCTGATTTGTTCAGTCTTCTGTCTTTCCTCCCTTTCCTCAACACACTCGTGGTTTTCTGCCCCAACAAAATGAAAAACCTCTCTGTTCTTTGTGCTTGACAGTTGGATTTTTCCATTCCTAGGGTTTTTCCTTCTTCTATTTGAAAGCTTGGTGTGTTTGTCTCTGGCTGTCATGGTTTGATTGTGAATGTCTCAAACAATCTTGAACAGATTCTTGCAAAGCTTGTCATGTGCAGATGATGAGCTGAGGCACAGAGGTGAGTTACAAGGTCACAGAGGATTCATTGACAAAACTAGGAACTGAGCTGTGTTTTAGTCACGAGGACATTTTGCTCAGTGCATCAAGGAATAAATTCTCAATTTTCATTTTAAAACTTTTTTTAAATTTTCTTGGATGACTCTTGTCTGTGAACTGAATTCAGAGGTAAGTATCCATTTCTTCTCACAGAAGTGGTGATTTTGAGGGCAGGTCTGTGGTCTGTGCTGTGCTCTGGACCTGTTTCGCAACATGGCTCTTGTTGACCACTGTCCCAAAAGACCAGGAGAGGGAGCCTGGGGCAAGGATGAGCAGCAGGCAGAATGAGAATGGTGGTAGGACCTTCTCAGGCTAGAACTGCCACTGAAAGATGTGTAATCATGCCTAGCACAGTAAAACAACTTCCCTTGTGTTTCTTTTTAAAATGATAACCAATCTCTTAAAATCTCTGTAAAACAAAATTTTGTTTTCTGAATTTTGAGACCACTTAAAATAATTTTTTTTTTCCTGCAGAAAAAAAAAAGGATTACTTTGTTCTCCAACCATTTCAATGGATCCCTTCCCCACTACACACAGGAACGGGGGAAATTAGTGTATATGTAAGTCTGTGGAATGAAGCAGTCTTAGCTCTCTTTTTGCAATTCTCTCTCTGTTTTAATAGCATGAAAAGTTTCCTCTTGCCTTTGCCACTTGTGAGACCTGCAATCTCAAGCTATGAAGATGCCAAAATCCGCTCAGCTTTGTAAGCAATTATTCTGCAAATGAACTGACTTCAAATGAAATCAGGAATATTTTATGACTCACCCTTTTCATTTATAAAGTCATCTTTTTTTTCACCATCCTTGTTTTCCATGTTTGTTTTTATTCTACTCTTCTCTTGCTTTCCTCCCCCTCATTTTCCCCCATTTTTCTTGCCTGCAATGAGTCCCAGTTCTCCTGTTTACCTTCTGCATTCTTCCCCTGTTTATTCTGTTCTTTCCTCCATCATAGGAGTGCCATCTCCTTCATTTATTCAATATAGTCTGCTCATCTGTCCCTACAGACTCTATTTGTTACTGCTCTTAAGGTCAGGAACTACGTGTGACATGTAGCTGGTCTCAGCTTCTTTCTTTTGGCTCTAATGATTTAGTTCCTGTTTTTTTATGGAACACAGTGGGACTGTGAGGATGACTTTTCTCCTGGACTGAAAGATGCAGAAGGCAAATGTCACAGCAGGTGCATGTTACCAGAGGGGCACGCAGGTACTCACCACTGTTTCAGCATCCTGATGAGTTTTGGCGTTATTGTCAATGAAAACAGCTGCTAAAGGATTTCAGAATCTGGTGTTCAGGCTGCAGTTTGCATAATGCATGGTCTGTGTTTGTGAATGTGCAAGTGGCAGGCAATGATGGATAGAGTGTCAGAACACAACTGAAATAACTGTATTAGACTTTCAGGGTTCAGCAGAATGGGATTAAAATGAGAAGGTCTCCTTCTAGCTGAGCCATGTTGCTCTTGCATTTCCAGTGTTGGGGGGACATGGGGGATGTGCCTGTTGGCACCCATGTTAAACATTTATGTCTACTGACCTGTGTGGTTGGCTACTGGCCAGAAACAGCTATCTTGAAAATTTAGTAGTTGATCAGAAAGCAATTTATTATTGTAACCCACACCAACCTTTTTACTGTTGATAAACCAATGAAGAAATAAATGGCCGAGGCCCACAGGAAATGCAGAATAAAACCCGTTTTGATTTCTACACTGTAGCAGCCCTGGGTGACTATGATTCATCAGTGTCATGGAGCCATAAATATGTGTGGACATTATGGCAGGCAGCTGACCCTCTGTTGTTTGTGGGTGCATAACCTCAGCTGCAGGTGAGTGGGGTCACACTGTCAGAGATACCTGGCTCAGCACTCTATGGATCCAGCTGGGCTCTGGCAGGATTCGCCAGCTGTGCCTGTGGCAGGTCTGAGCTAAGTGAGCCAGTGAGATGAGAGTGATTTACCTGTATGCCTGATGTCAGCTCTGCTGGATGGAGGCTGCCTCCGTGACCAGCTGGTGCTGCATGGATGGTTAGTACGATGGGATGCTCTAACAGCACAGAGTGCCAGTAGGGCCCTGCTGATGTGGGCCCTGGGGCTGTGCCACAGTGGGTCTGAGCACCAGTGGGGCCACAGGTGTGAGATAGCTAAAGCTGCTCAGACAAGGAGAGAACGCAATTTGCTGGGATTGGTTTTACAGCAGCCTGCTGGTGCCATTCTTGGAATTAGTTGTAGAAAACCAAATACTTTAAGTCAGGGGCCCTCAAACTTTTTAAAGAGGGTGCCGGTTCACTGTCCCTTAGACACTGTTGGGGGCCGGACTATAGTTTGGAAAAAAATGAATTTTATTCCTTGAACAC
>JAWWLV010000018.1:13505214-13516344 GCA_035041135.1 Platyrinchus mystaceus | reverse complement strand
GAGAGACAGGGGAGCCGCCCACCTCGCTGATGCCGCCGCCCCCCTCCTCAGCCCGGCCGTGCAGTCCGGAAAGGGCGGCCAGAAGGGACTGAAGGAACTTTGCCGCGCCGGGGCTCTGGTGATTCACCTGAGTTGGCGGGGGAGGGGGGGACGGGGGGGTTCTGTGCGGGCCGGATTGAGGACCCTGGGGGGCCATATCTGGCCTGTGGGCCGTAGGTTGAGGACCCCTAATTTAAGTCATCTGTGGGAAAGACTTTCATTGAACAACAGAGTGAAGCATGTGAGCCTATTGCAGACCATCACCATGGTACCTAACTCTTCTCACTTGTGTCTCGCCTGGTTTTAGTAATTTGATGAGATCTCTGCCTTTCAGATCTTAATTTTCTCACCTGTTTTCTTGTCAAATCATGAGTTTATTTTCCTCCCACAAATTTCTTGCTCACATTTACTAGGTGCTCAGTACATATCAGAGATCAAGCTAACTAACTTAAAGCTAGTATTCAGAAATTCAAACTTCCTTTAGCTTTTAATAACTGGTGAAAATGATTACCTATAGAATGGCTAAAATGACAGGAATGACACAGGCACTAAAGCATATTTCAACAGAAAACTGAAAAAAAATATATAAGAGCCCTATCAGATTCTGACTATTGTCACCACAAGAGAAAACATTATTATGCAAGACTTAGGCTTTTCAAGAGTTAAGATCTCCTATTTTGTGAAATGTCTATCCCCTCTTCTTATTTAGTGTGCTAGAAGTCTGCAGAGGGAATTATTTGCCTGATAAAAATATCTTATTTTATTTTTTTCCTTTTCACTGACTGGTGAGACACCTACTTTTTAATCAATTGTAAATCCTTAAGGATTATCAGTGGCACTAAAAATTAAATGAAAAACATTATTTAGTTAGATGTAAGGTCTTGATGTAGGTCCAGGTGTTGGATTTTGTGGCTATTTTCTCTTTCAAAGAACTAAGGGTCTGCATACTGGCTGAGCTCTGGTTTTGTTGCTTTTTTCTCTTTAGTGTTGCAGCAGAATTTTGTCCATGATACCCTAAAGAGTGATTTATTATTCAAATTCTAAATGCTGTTCTCATTAAATCAGGAGTCTGTGTTAATTGATACACATTGCACCAAAAATTGGAAGTGTGTGAAATAGCTTTTCACAAGCAGATATAAATTGTGTTCAACTGCCTGTGGAGGACAAGCTTGTGGCTCTTTTACGTGCCAGTGATCTTAGCCTTAAAAATAGACTTGCCTGTGCTTAAAACTTGGACCTTATTTGTAATTAAAGCTACAGAAAGAAATCTGACTTTTTAGACTTAATGAAGTTTTGTATGTGAGAAAAATATTACGAATTTCTGAAAAAAGTTATTAAAATACACTTCTCCTGAGTCATTCTCTGGACCTTAAGTCCTCAAGCAGGATAAATAACATTCAAATATAAACTAGTCATGATCCTCTAAAGCATCTTTAAAACTAAAGTTAATGTGAAGTGGCTACATTTATTACAATAATTGGAGTAAAGTATTACTCAAAGTGTGGCCTTCATAGGCCTACCTATATATACACCTGGTTTGATTAACATCACGTGGTTGAATCTGCTTTCTTCAATACTCTCATTTTCAGTTTAGTAACAGCACACTTCTTAATGACTTTTAAAATCAAATTCCATCTGAGTTAAATGCAACTCTTTGTAACCTTCTACACTGAAATAATTAGCTTGGTTTAAAAATAATTACACTTACTTTTGTGACTCACTTTGTGGACAAGCCATTAGCCTGAGTAGTGTGTCATATTTAGGCTCAGAGATGGTTACTGGCAAAGAGTACATGCAAAATATTACTTTGTGCTGGGGCAAAACAGATTTTCATCAATAACTACAAAAATGGTACTTCTCAGGATGGCATTTGGATTTGCTTTCCAATCAGTGAATGCTGTCAACATCCAACTGAATCCAGTCTGGTGTTTAGTGCACCCAAAGGAAAGCATAACCATACACTGAGGAGGAGTCCACTGGTTTGGTTGGAAACTGCAGCTGTTTCTTTACGCTGGGATTTGTGGGATTCCTGTATTTCAAGTACTGAATGCCTGGAGTCAGCTCTTGGCTCCTTAAGGCACAGAAATGTTATGAATAATTATGGCATATGAGAGCCCAGAATGGCAGGACAGGATTTTGGCAGTGAGTTATGTGTTTTCCGTCTCCTTAGAGCTGTAGACACAAGCAAGATGTCTTTTATTTCATCTCAGTTTTCTGAGTTACTGTGATTTGCTTTTGGTATTTGCATGTCAGCTGATGTTTGACTGCCTGTTGAATTCTGATAGGGAGAAGAAACTGTGATTTAATTTACCAAGAGTGTAATTGCAGAGATCAGCTACTTGTGGTTGCCACTACCTGCATCCAGATTCAGCAGCCACATGTGAGTCAGCAGACCTGTATGTAAACAAAATTTCAAAAGTTCCAGACTTCAGTGTGGATTTTCCTTCATTTGGGAGACTTTAGAAGTGAGTTCAGGCTGTGCTTGGAGTAGTGTAGATTTTAGAATCATTATTCCTATAAATATTTGAGCTGAACTAATATTCAATAATGTCCATAGTCACTAGTGAATAAGACACAGTGAACATCCTTTGCTGCTATATGTATTTGTGCTCATTAGTTTGCTGGATTTTACTAACCATGGTGTAGTTTTTGTGTCCCTGCTGCACTCCTTGGACAGGCTGCTCAGCAAAGCTCACTGTGCTCAAGCACACTGCAAGAAGCTTCTCCCTCTCTCTACCTACATTTCTAACAACCTCCAGATAAAAATCCCATACTCCCCTTTTCTTTGATACCATAATTTCCTTTCCTCTTCTTGATTTCATCTCTTTGTAATAACTACCTCTGCCCTCCCCATCCTAGGCAAGCCCCTCACTCTGTTCAGCCAACCTGGCCATATTTGCTCCCTTCCAGCACAATACTGATTTCACTTCTTAGCTGACTGAGCATAAAAGTCCTCTTTTCTTCTCTCTTTTTAATGTAAACTGTGCTGGCATGTAAGTAGGTGGGATTGTCATAACATAAGTATTGCTTAGATAAGGCTCATATTTTAGATAAACTCTGATTTGTAATTATGTCAGCTACACTTTCTGTGTCTCTGTGCTATGTATAGTATGTGTATATATATATATAAATATGAAATTAAATATGAAATTAGCTTTTTGCCCAAGTTAAAATATGCACATAGCTGAGAAGGCTCCAGACTACCCATTGAAGCATCCTTGCTGTTATGATTAGGTGATGATTAAAGCCTGGTGGCTTTGCTCTTGTCAGGGCCATTTAACCAAACATCTGAGGTGTAGTGGAGTTCTGATGACTACACTGAGACCTCATATGTGTTCAGAAGACAGCTAATAGGTCAGGAAATAGATAGTTTTAAAGCAGTTACAAAATTTGTGTAGTAATGCCTTTTATTTCCAGGTACTTTGCATATTTTCTGTTTTTGTGACTGTTTCATAATTCATAATATTCTTTTTCTTATTTGAAAAGTTGTTTGTTGTGATGGGGGAGAGGATCTCTGAAAATAACTGAAGATGTCGTGGAAAAGATACAATAGGCTTTCTGAAAAATGCTTGTGATTGCACAAAACTTTCAGGTGAAAGTGTGGAGAATTTTTTCTTCTTTTCAATCTTCCAGATACTCCTTGAGTTACAGCAACACTTGAGTAAAAGATCTTAGTTATGAATTAGATATGTGGATCTCATCAGCATCAAGAGTTAAAAGTTGGCTTCTCAAGTCCTACATAACCTGTTCACTGAACTCTTACCCAGTACATGGTACAACAAGTTTGTGAGATGCACAACAGGATCCTGTCTGTGTCCCTGTTAAGTCATAGGATGGTGCACAAAACAAAACACTTCCAGCAACTGGCTGGTATGTAATTGGCTTAAGTTATAAAGCCAGTAAGGAGAATACAAGCAGCTATAACTGAAGTATTTTTTATCTGTCTCCATTATTTTGATTAAAAAAATTATTTTTAATCAGGTGTATCTACACACAACAAGGGATCAGCTCATTATATTCTCTCTGAAAGCTGGCCTTAAATTTATGATCATATTCTTGGCATGACTGCGTACATAATGCTGGAGGGTGCTGCAGAGTCATGGCAACAGGCCATATGGTTTTTCTAATGAGCACTTTTTTCTTCCTAAATTCTAGAGGAAAACAATATAATCTGTTTTTCAATTCAGTGTGAATTTGCTTAAGAATCATGGGGGGATCGGGGAGGTAAGTAGAATGGAGAAAACTTGAAAACAAAACAAAGTAAGTAAGTAGAGGTGGCTTCTAGGGAGGCTTTGAACAGAATCGTGTTGTGTGTGATGCCCAGACTGAATTAGGGACAAGGCCATTTGTCTCCATGCCCATAAGGTTTTCAGCAACTCTAGAGCAGTCTTGGGATCTTTTCCTGGCATGTTGCCTTGCTCTGGATGCTCAGTGCTTGAGGGAGGTCTTCTCTTTACCTGTGGGTAAAATGGGAATGGAAATACTCATCTTGCTCTAGACAAAAGTGTGGGTTTTTTAATTTTCTTTTTCTTTTTTTTCTTTCTTTTAACGACAGGGTGTCTCAGTCAAAACTGGCCTTACTGAGATAAAAGAGTTTCTGTTAAATATGTGACAATGGTGTGTGAATACTGGCTGTTGTGTTCCTCTGCTAGGTCCTCCTTGTTTTGGGAGTGTTCAGCTTTCACCTATTTTGAGGAGGAAAGAGGAGGAGAAAGGCAACTCTGGGAGAGGCCCTCAAAGTGAGTGCTGTGACAAACAGACAGAGCCCTGCAGCTCACCTGGCTTCACCCAGGGGCCATGGAGAGTGGGGGCCACAGGTAAAGTAACATCTCTGATGTATCTGTAGCAGCTGCATGAAGTTATGCTTCTCTGTGCTCAAGTAACAATGCAGAGATCATCAAAGATGCATTAAAAAAAAAAAATCCAAATTCGTAATTCCAACAAGAGGCTGGATATTTCACTCATTATCAAGAGTGAAAGTATGCGTTTCATTTCCATATGGATTTGGGTCTGTTTTCTAACACATGGCTAATTCCTGATGAACTTCTCTATTTGGAACCCAATTAACTGTATTTTTTTGGCTGCTGCCTGATCACCCATTTTGGAATTCCTCCTGTGACCAGGGATTTGGCTGGGAATATGAGTTGGCTGCAATGTAGAAATTGTCTTTGAGTGGTTCACTTGGTAAATTACAGGCTGTGTTCCTAATTATAGACACACTTGTGGGAACATACAATTCCCTGAGGTATACCTGGATTGCTGTGTCCAGATCTCGAAAGTTGGAGGGTAAGATACTGGGTTTTCTTTAACATTAAATCATGAAGTGAAAGCCAGGGGCCTGAGGTCACATGGATCAATTCATGCTGTGCTAACAAAATAACGAAAGCCTGCTTTGAAGAAAAGCAGGAAAATCTGCAGTCCTTATGAACATCGACCTGACCATCAAGCAGCTGTTTAATTCTTGAATCCTTACTCATTGTCACAGGACAAGAGCACTTGGAGGATATTACCCCTGCAGTAAATGGTAATGACAGAAGGCAGCACTACCCTGCAGTAACCTGGCGAAGACTCCCATTGCCAGGAAGCAGCACTGGCAAGACAGAGGGTGGGCTGAGCTGTGTCAGTGTTTTGTTTATGTAATGGAGAATTTCCTGCTGAATGAATAGCTGCAATCAGAACGTGCCATTTTATCCTGGTAGGTTTTGGGTGAAAAATCTCTCCCTTTTCTCTTGGTGTGCAGTGTGTATCCGCTCCTCAGCAGCAGCAGCACTGCAGACATGTCATTGTGACCTGTGTTTATTTTGCTGTGGGAGCTGAATCCTCTTAGAGCTGCAGTCGAGGAGCCAGTCTGTGCTGCAGCCCACTCTCAAGGGGACACACCACATGACCAGTGTACCCTCTCACATGAGCTAACGATTTGCTTCTCATTCCTCACTTCCTGACATAATTTTATCCAGTGGGACAATGAGGCTGATTCTGATTTTTTTTTTTTAAAATCTTTCTTTTTCTCCTGGCTTTGTGCACTAGAGTGGCAGCTGCTGCTGTCACTGACATCAGCTATTACTCCTCTGATTTAACTTTTAGTCCTTCTCATGCTGACACTCACTATGTGAGGACAGCTATCAGAAAAGTGTTACAGTGCTCATTACCCACTTTTGCATGGTTGTCTTGTCCTCTCAGAAGACAACAAATAGTCAGATTGCAGATTCCCAGCTGGTGATTAGTGATAACCTCATGGTGTATCTTGGAATCTTAGAGCATTGACATCTTTTAGACTTTCCTGCTCAGAGCAGTTTGCAGCACCTGGCTGCTTAAGGGATCTGGTGAGATAACATTTATCCAGTATATTGCCTTTAAGATGTCTGCCTTGTTTTTCCCGTCAGAGTAGCAAACACAAGGGAGAGAAACAATGGATTGTTAGAAACCCAAGACTGCTTGGAGCATTCAGCATTTAGTGGAAAGGCAGCAAAATCAGAAGTTTTCTCTTAGGAGAAAATCTAGATGCCTAAAGTATTAATGGCATGTTGCTCCTCTTAATGGTGAAATTGTCAAAAGGCTGCATATTGGTAAGGACAGCATTTCCTTTAGTCTTGCCTGCAAAGTCAGAGTCTGCTGATATTCCTGGGAGGTTATAAACAGATTCATCAGGTTTGCTTTTTGGAGCTCTGCCACTTTGGCTATTAACTCCATTTTGCTCTCTGACTTCTCAGGGTGTCTTTTTGTTCAGGGTTACATCTGGTTGATATTTGCTGTGCTCTTCCCAAGTTGTGAGATTCTACTGAAAGGACTTGGGTATATATCTAGAACTTTCCTTTTCAGTACCTTAGAAAGAATTGCTACATAAAGCAAACTGACCATTGCACATTTGTTTATTACACATGCATACACACGTGTATAAATTCCAGATAACTCTTTGCCATGCTTATGATGCAGGGCATAACTATCTCAATAAAACATGCTTTTTGCAGGCTTGAAACTGACTTTTATTGCAATGACATTTCCCCTCGCTCAGTGATGTATTTAAGAGGGGTTTTCATGTGAATGAATCATACTGTATACAAAGGAAGGAAAATGACAACATTATTAATATTTTTCCTTGCTTCCTTGGAAAAAAAAAAAACCCCTTTGTTTTTTTCTGTCTGGATTTTACACATTCGAAAAGAAACTAACTTCTGTCACTCATCAATCTGTTTGCTGGCAAAATTTACTGTGATGTATTACTGCAAAACATCTCAATTAAATATAAGCACTGAAGTTCAATAAGTTTTACAATGTCATGAATAGAATATCATGTACTTTGGTAAATCTCTTAAGAAGTTGCTGAATTAACTTATCATGAATTCTTTTTTTTTTTTTAAAAAACAAAGCCAATTAATATCTCTTCTGCTTTACGTGAAAAAGTAGGCCAAGGAACAAGTTTTTCATGTTGCATTTGAACTGCTTCCCATGTTACCACCTCTGAGTTTATGGCTCTGTGTTAAAGTGTTATGGTCAAAGTGGCTATGGTTTTAAGTGTTTAGGTTGTATGTGTCCGAGTTCTAGGGAAGGAAAAGCTTTGGACAAAGTGGTATGATGGGATTTAATCTCCTTTCTGACTTTTTAAATGCTAATGGAATTTGTAAAGGTACTTGCTCCTGCTAAAGGTAATAACAATCAAACCAAGTGGATTTCTGTAAAAACTATTAGCACACTCTTCTGCAGAACACATGCTTCAATAGCAGTTATGTGTTTTCTATGCTTTCATTCAATTCCATCACCTGAATAGTGAATCATTTAATAGAATCATGGAATGGTTTGGGTTGGAAGAGACCATAAAAATCACCTGGTTCCAACCCCTCTGCCATTGGCAGGAATACCCTCCACTAGACCAGGTTTCTGAGAGCCCCATCAAACCTGGTCTTGATTATTTTCAGAGAGGAGGCATTCACAGCTTCTCTGGGCAGCCTGTGCCAGGGCCTCACCACCCTCATGGTAAAGAGTTTCTTACTAATATCTAAACCTACCCTCTTTCATTTTAAAGCCATTATCCCTTATCCTATCACCACACTCTCTGACAGAGTCCTTCTCCACCTCTCTTGTAGCCCCTTTAGGTACTGAAAGGTGCTTTTATGTCTCCCTAGAGTCTTCTCTTCTCCAGGCTGAACAACCCCAACTCTCTCAGACTGTGTTCATAGGAGACTTGTAAAACTGCACGTTATCATCTATTATAATTCCAACTTTTTAACATAAATTAACAGAATTATTATTACTTTTTGAAGAGACTATTTCTGTTTAGCTTATGTCTTCCTTTCAACTTACAGTGCTCACAGTGTAATTACGAAGATTAGCAGACGGAATTTTACAATACTCTAAGGTATTTCCAGGGATTGTAATATACGAGGAGAACCCGCAGAGGGCACTGTATTGTCTCAGATGAGTCGGAGCCTCTCGATTCGAGGAGGATGTAGGATTTTTATATTCTGCGTTTTCATAAAATTCCAATCAGAAAATATTTTGTTTCTTATATGTAGTGATAAGTAGAGCCACAGATTGGACATAAAGATTACAATATCTGTTTCTTATGTCTTTGAGATGAAAAGGCATAAAACAGAATTATCATGCCATGTTTTCAATGTAATTCTTGCCCTCACCATCGTTTCTTCACCTGTGCTTGTCTTAACATTCCAGCTGTGCAAGCACTTGGGAAATGAAAGTTGTAATTGCCCTGTGTCTGAACAGGCAATCTGACAAACACTGGTACAAAGTGTGCAAAATTCACTTCCATCCATCTAAAACGAGGCTCAGATTTCAGGTCTGAGCTCCACTCCCTATCAGGAGGATAGCACAATACAGCTCTTCTGCAGAAAGGGATCTGTGAATGGAAATTTCTGTTGCTTGTGGTCTTCCAGAGATGAAATTTGCACAATTAATTTTATACAAAGCATTTTTCCTGGTTATAGAAAAGTGATGAAAGTGTTTTGTTCCACTGTGTGCTTGCAAAGTGTATTCAAATTAAGTTTTAGTGATTTTAAAATGCAGACTACATGTTAGTGCATATTTTATCAAGTCTTCTTGGCATTTTTGTTTAGATTAAGGGTTTCTCTGAGCTAGCTGCTGCCACAGCTTTGCAACAGAATGCCTTAGTTTTTTTCTGCAGATGATTCTAATAGAATTTGCTTTCTGGTTTCGTTTTCACTAATGTGTGGATTTGTGTCTGAAATACAGTCAAGTTTTTTAGGTATTATTTCACACTCAAACTGATTTTGGTGCCTTCACATGCAAACTTTATAAAGGGATTTGCTGCTTTAAAATGATGTCCTTTTTTTTGGTTTTGAGAGCTGAGCTACAAAACAGACCTCAAGATCAGCCCTTGTTACAAAGTGATGGTTTATAGAGAACAGTGAACAATGATAAAAACTCCCACAGTTTGTGAAGTCCTCAGTCAAAAAATACAGATGTGCCTTGAGTTTTATCTTGGTCATATTTTGAACAATCTATCTTCTAGTTCTGTAATTTTGTGATAATGGGAGGTAGATATTCCAGAGGCTCTATATTTGGTCACCTACTCCTTCCACTGCAGTGTTGCATTTTTTATTTCCATTAAAATTGGGCAGAGGTACTACTGGGGGGGGGGGGAGGGAAAGCAGAGTGAGAAAAGCTAAGAAATATTGATTCAGATTCTGCTTTAGAAGGGGTTACAAATGATCGTCATTCAGGCTTGTGGCCAAACTTTCATCCTTCCCTTCTTAGCCCCAAGCTGACAACCCCTCCTAGTGTGCAGGAGAAAAGCTGATGCTTGCTATGTGATCAGACCTTCCTGCAACTCAGCATTTAAAAGGTGTTACTGCCCTTATACATTCCTGTCAAGGGGACTCAAGGCAGGTGAACAGACTCCTGTTCTTTGATAAAGGAGAATTATTCAGCTGTCAAGGAAATTTATTTGGCAGAGGATAGCTCATGTTCAAGTCTTCTAAGGTTCAGTGGGCTGGCACGTCCTGGTGAAGGAGAGTTTGCTTTCTTACTGGACCTGCAAGCTGGCACCTTAAAATTGTATTAGAAAACATGCTAATCGTATGGCAGAGAGATGGCAGCCACCTGTATCAGGGTGATTTCACTGAACAAGAAAGACACTCTGTACCAAGCCTGTAGTTTAGTTCTCTGATTCCATGCCCACTGGGACCTCCATTGGGACTCTAGGTGTTTCCTCAGTACCACATAGATAGAACTCTCAGAACAGGGGGTAATTGTCACAAAAATCAGATTTTAAAACCAAAAAATTAATTTTTGCCTGTGGTGCAAAATGATGTTAACTATCTGTTTGTCTTGATTTGCAGATTAAGTTAGAGCAGGGTGAGCTGTAAAGTCATGGAAAAGGCTACAAGCCCTGACAGTACCAAATGTCCTTTTACCATTGTAGATGTATTAGGTATTACAGCAAAGAAAGTCTTTATTTGTTCCTGCCTGTGGAGACTGCCTCCTTGATGCCTGCATTGTCTCCAAGTTCCTCCTAGTCATCCTGAAAGGGAAAGTTATTATCATCTCTGCAGAATGGTGACTGAGAACTGCACAGCTTTGTACTTCCCCTGCAAAAGAGCACATTTAATTCACATCCCATAGAAGGCAAAGCAACACTAAAGCACTTGGAGAAGACAGACCTGTTCAGATCACTCAGAAGATGTCCCAGGGCTTTCAATAGCCCTTTCTTGAGAGCCCCTACTGACTATTCCCTAAAAGTAATTATTCTCTGAGAGCTGAATGGCAGTAAAGTGTATTTGGTCTGGAGAGCACATCACCCTCCTACCAGGGTGAGTGGGGAGTGGAAAAAATATCTATCAGGGCTGATGAAGACAGTACAGATATTAAAGACTAACTAGACACTCTGTACTGGCCATGGACCTCTCAAGTAAAGGTTCAAGTGGGCTCCTGTATTCGATCATTCTTTTCCTTGAAATGAGAATTCTGGATGCACAGGGTGCTTACAGTGGAGATATACAGGCAGTTTTGGCCTAGCGGTTAAGATGCTGGTCTCTCAGCACCAAGGTCGCAGGTTCGAATCCCCCGGGCAGATGGAGCTCGTCAGCCCCTAAGGCCATCCATCTAAGAGAAGGTCAC
>JAWWLV010000018.1:13452930-13504881 GCA_035041135.1 Platyrinchus mystaceus | reverse complement strand
GGATTAAAGGGTGGGCTCAGTTCAGCGCAGGCTGTGTCTCACCTAAAAAATCCATTGCGCAGGCTTGAAAGGTAAAACACCTTTCCCAGATCTTCGTTCACGAAGACTGGCCATTTACCTTACCTTTAAGAGCATTAGACTCACCTGAAAAGAAAGTGCTTGAATTTCTTCTAAAACTGCTCTTGCAAACTTTCTAATTAAACTTTCCTATGTCAAACAAACAGGGATATAGGTAGGCTATGCCCATGGCCCAGGTCTAGCAGCACTTGAGAACTCCCGTCTCTGTCTGCCCACCCCTTCCCTGAGGTGGTAATCCAGGTATCAGGCAGCCAACTCCTGTGTGGTATGGACAGCCTCTGTGTTTTTATCTGACTGTAGAAACATGAAAGGACAGAACCATTTACCATAGGTCTTTCTAAAAATAATCACATAGAAAAATAATTTAACTTGCTAATGAACCGCTGTCTCTGGAGTGCTCCACAGTGGCTTGTTAATAAAGTCTACAATGCTACAGATTGGATTACAGCAAGGATGAGTTTTCTGTCCAAATGAAGCTGTCCAGAAAGATTCTATGAGCAGGATATAATCTCTTTGATCAGAAGTAGGGCATGTCACTGTCATGAACACCTCTCAGCCATAATAAAACATGCCACAGGATCTGTAATGATCACAAATGCTCTGGATTGCTGATCTTGGACATACTGAAATCTGTAAAGCCAAAACACTCTGAGCTGTTCCAGTTCTGTTTCTGTTTGGCATCTGAGATGGGAATTATGAAGCAAGATATTTTTTCCCCTTAGTCTTTTTATTTATTTTATGTTAAGCCCTTAAAAACCACATCTGAAACTTTTTGTGCTGTGTTGAAGCCTGCAGACAATTATAAACCTCTGTAAATAGGTTTCTCTAATGAAATGTCTGACATATTCATAACTGTAGTGCTGCAAATAGTGCTCCTATTAAGTAGGAATGGGGCTGCTGTGCATCCACAGTTATGTATATGTTAAAGTAAAAGACAGTTATTGTCTGTTTGGGTGTACTGATTTATGTAGCAGACTGCATGGTAATTTAAAGCAGATTAGAGGAATGTGAACATGTTTGTCTCTTCTGTGCTGATTCATGTGGGAGACTGTCTCAGCAAACAATCATTATTATTTCACTGAAAAGGCTTTTAATATAGTAAATTCCACTTAGTGACAATGTACTGTGACTCTTTGAAATAGCAGACTGTATAGAAACCAGCTGTGAATATCGATAGCGTGTCTCCAAATTAGAAGTGTGTGCTTCTGTCAGCTACTTTTCTGCTGACATATAAAGAAATGGAAAGCAACTTAAATTCTTTAAGACTGGTTTCTGTGTTCTCTTTGCATCTTCTTCAGGTTACCCTTCAAACAGCTGAATGTGTAAACAGGAATCACATTTTCTTCTAGGAAGAGGAAAAATACTGAGCTTGTTACAATGTTGCTTTAAATATTATTTTATCTCCCTGTGGTCTGACTCATTTATTCTTGTCTAAGGCTATAATTATGAATTAGAAATGTTTTTTTTTTAAATGCCTTGTTCTGACTCCCTCTTAACCTTTACTTTTTCTGCCACTCCAAATACTTGGATAATCGTATCTGGACATTATAGAAGAAACTGTATTGTCATATAGTTCAGTTAAGGCCAGTTAAAAAAAGTATTCAGAGTTTATTTTACTAAACAGTTTCAAGTTGGTGTGATGACAACTTCATGCTGAGTCCTTCCACGTATCCTGTGATTTGGAATGTGTTTTATAAAGCACCGTGTACACTGATGTTGGCATGGATGGGGCTGGTACGACCATGGAGACAAAACTGGGAGGAACTGTAACTTCATTTGCAATGAGAAAAATAGACATGTACTGCTTCATTTTCCATAAGTTTTAGTCACTGTTTTAAATCAAGCGTTTTATTAGGAACTTTTTTCCTAGTCATGTGTCTTGAAAGCAAGACAGTTGAATAAATTTAGCTATGACTTCAATAACTGACATTTCAATTACTCCTTTTCATTTTATTTGAGGAAAGTGCCTCAGTTTGGAGATTGCAAATACTCTCAAATAATAAACTATTTTAAGCCATTTACATTATGGCTACATTGTTTCTAGAAACTAAATTGAAACAATGTCTGGTTAATGATGCATTAAACGTTTTGGACTATAGATATGAACTAAACTCTCAAGGAGTGGTACTTATACATTACCAAGGTGCGGTAGTTGGGGATTAAAGGAAGAAAATATTTCAGCTTTAAGTAGCTTAGTCATTTGCATGTGTCAACAAAGAATATCAGAAAATTATAATTTAAACAGTTTGGTTGTAATGGCCTATTTTCTCCCAATTTTATTCCATACTCCTGCTTAAAACTTTTGGTTGCCTCTTCAAATAATGTCTTCATGCCACTGTTACCGCAATGGATTGAATTACTGAGTCATGGCAGAAGAGAGCCCAGTCTGGTTCTGGAATTTATTTGTCCTGTGAAAATGAGGATTTGGCCAGTGGTGCAGTAATTATAACATATCCTCGAGCCTTTGAATAGCTGCAGACAGACATGTTTTACAGTGCCTGGAAGGCAGGCAGGCAGTGAATCAGTGTTTGCTGCTGGAGCACTGGAACTAAGCATTGACTAATACTTCATTTTTCTTAGGTGCTTTTTCTCCAGCTCGGCACTGTATGCATGAAAGTGAGATCAGTCTGGTTGGATAAACTGCCTCAGTGATGAAATATTTTGCACTTACTTTATGTTAGTAACAGTGTAGCATTATAAAAATAGCAGTTATTAGCATTGTATTTGCTGTGCTTCTCTGTAAATGGCTAGGGCAACTCAGCAGTCTCACTAGAGGGGGGAGACAGACACTCAAACCAGTTTATAAAGTTTTTCCCTTTGTCTTAGTTTTGATGTGTGTGATGATTTTTTTAAATGCTGTGATCTGAAATCTTGAGCTCTTTCTATATTTCTTCATCCTTCCCCCGTTTGCAAGAGAGAGGAAGCTTTATGCTGCAAAGGCAAGGAAGTTTTATATTTTCCTCAAAAAATATAGATTTTTTTTTTGTGTGAGGTGTTCTTTATTCTGCAGCTGTTCTGAGCTTCAATGAAAATAAAATTTCTACTCTGAAACGTATTTTATCACAAATGCTCTTTACTTGCATTTTTGCAAGTTTGCACTCCAGGGAGTTTCTAATGCTCAGTCCCAATACGAATTACACCTATTAGTTTGCAATTTTGCCAAATTACTACAGTTGCAAATAATCTGACTTTTAACAGTCTTTTGGGACTTCATAACCCAAACAGATAAAATCAGTTAGGAATTTAAAATTATTTTTCTGGTGAAGCAGACGATAAAAGTAAATGTAATCAAAGGACATGATATATGGTTCAGTTTTGGATTAATTGAATTACAGGAAAGAGAGAGCTTTCCTCACCTCAAACACTGCAAATCTGAATTCTGAAACAATGCTCTGGAGTATTTTTCAAGCTTATGACTGTCTCCACTAGGGGTAAAATGTAGCTAGTGACAGTCATAAATAATGCAGGCTGTATTAATGCTGGGGACTGTGGTGTGATTTGTGCTGTAAGGAAGGTGAAACTCGGCTTTGGCAGGGGGGTAATTTTGAATGAAAGGTTCCAGAAAGGCATAATTTTAAAAATACTATATATCTGACATTATTGTTGCCTAAACATAAAGATTCAGCACTGACAATTGTAAGCTGATATGTAACCTCGGTCAGGGAAAAGTCAGTGTTTGTGACAGATCCCTGGTCAATATTTTTGTGTACTTTCTGAATGCTCAGAGCAGCTGCTGTGATTGCAATTCACACAGTCGTGGTCTTCTACTCCCAAATAGCAATAATAAGAGAAATTTGGATGCTCCCAGCAAGTAACAATTAGCAGAGTGGCTCTGGGCCAGGCTAACTTAAAAAAATCCAATATTTTCTGTGACCTACTGCAGCACCAAGTTCTCCTTCAGTAATTTTCCTTGCTTTCTGACTTTCATCAATACCACCTTACAGCAGCAAAGCCAATTCCTTTACATGTATCCTGTTGATCTGACTGTCATCTTATATCTAACTCCTTTTCTGGCTGCAAACTATTCTCACCAGATTGTAACTGCCAAGAACTGTGACTGAGCAAAGTTTAAAAAGTTTAGAACATTTATGGAGATTTGCTCTGTTTCTGCTATTGATTGAATTGAATATTTGAAAAAAATATTTCATATGTAACCATTTGTTTTTAATATAAAATCTTGGTTGTTTCTTACCTGAGAGAAGATGAAAAATAAAGCTCTGCCATCTGGATAACATGAAGATGAAGAGCTTAAATTCAGATTCAGTTATAAAGTACAGAGGAATTTGTAAATATTATTTTCCTTATTTTTAATAATTTAATAGATATTAAAAAGCAGAATTTAAATTATATTTAATTAATACAAGGGAAAGAAACCTAAAAATAAAATGAGAAAACCCTTTTTTATGCTGAAGCAGTAGTGCTTTCAAACAAATTGGTGTTTAATCAAGTGATGTCTGTTAGATCTCAGTGCTTTGAGTTGCTGCTTCTGATATTTATGAATTTGTAGCCTGTGTGTCTGAGTTGGTAGAGAAACTCAACTTGTAGGAGCATTGGGAAAATAGTAAGCTTTGCAAACTGATTTAACAGTAGATGAAAAACTAAGTGAAAATTTATGCCGTAAAACTTGGAGTGGCTGGATTCAGAGAATGTTAACATGAATTTGCAATTAAGCCAGGAGTTATTTTCATGGAAGTCCTATCAGGTAATTGATGGCTTTTTCATGAGGGCTAAGATGAGAGCAGAAGTGCTCTATATAAATCACTAAAATTAATGTTTTTGTTGCACTATAAGAGCACTGTTCTTGATTAAATCATCTGGGCTCTGTTCTCGCTCATGGAGAGCCATGAGAAATTTTGGTGCTGATCTTGGTGAGGGCTGTCACAACCTCACTCACAGAAAACAGCCTGGCTGCTCTCAAAGGGTTGCAGTTCTTACAATGGAAGAAGTCCTTTCAAAATAAATCAATATCTCAAAGCCATGGAAGGGCTGTAGCAAGGCAAATAAATAGTTGCAGTACTGCCATTTGCTGAAATCACTGAAGTGCTATAAACATCAGCAGCTTCAGAAATGAATGAGATAGTAAGTGGCTCAGTTAATGTAGTTATCTAATTAGGCTGGGTATAAAAGCATGCTTTAATCTCCCTAATTACCTACCTACTGGAGAATGAACAGTTAATAAATAGGAGAGAGGTTTTGGGTTTTTTTTCAGGAGGAATACCAATATAAGACCTTCCTTTCCTGCAAAAATCCTTCTTGGGAAAGCAACTACTCATAGCTGTGTGGGTGGGGAAAAAACTTAATATTCAAGGGGCAAGTTCTGCAGACTGGGATAATTTTATTTGTATGGAAGTATGGGTGTTCATGCTGGTAGCTGATCATTGAATAAGTTTTTTTTTTATTTCCCCTTAAGTTTCTGACATTTTTGGGACTTTATACTTGTTATATGTAGCAATTTGATTTAATGTGCTTTAACGCAAAGCTGAATTAGACCTATAGGACTTCCTTCCCAACACAGTTTTCTAGTGCAAAAAGTCAGATTCCCAAATGTTCTTCCTGCTGGAATTTAACAGGAATTAAATATTAAGGATTACATTTTGTAGGGAGGTATTCAAATTCTTCTGCAGTTTTGATTTTTTGCAAGATGTACAGGAAGCCAAAGTATCAGTTCTCAGGGTATCTCACCAATGCAGAAAGGCATATCCTTGTGTTAATGACAATAACAAAATGCATTTGCTTATGAGGGAAAGGCTCCAATTTTTGTCTCCGAATTAAATACTCTCCTCTCCCTTCCTCTTCTCTCATTTGTATTTCTCTCTCTCATCTTACTTGAAATAGGTCTCTTTTCAATGAAAGACAAATATTTAGAAATCATACAAAACACTAACACTTCTAATTTCATCTGGTTGCTTTTGACATTGGTAACGAAGCCCTGACAGTACCTATTTAGGCCATAAATGCATCTTCTAACATGTCTAGTGAGGAAATGAACAATATTTCTGAGAGGACCCCTTCTCTTGATGCTTATGTTGGAACTCTGGGCTTTAACATAATGGGAGACAGAAATATTAGTGAAGGCACCTGGATATTCAGCATGTTCTTTATTGGCTCTTCTGAATGAATGTTTCTATTAAAATAACAGCAACAAAAATAAATAGATGTCTGCCCTCCTTGCAGGGATGATGCCCTGGGAATCTCTGCTAAGGGTGGCACATCCTGGCTGCCAGTTCTATTGCAGGAAACCAGGAAAAGGCTATGAAGAGCTGGGACAGATGGGATGGCAAGGAGTCAGGCAAGTGGGCTGGGAGCCAGAAAGTTTCAGTCATTAGTTTTGACTAAACTGACTTGCCCTTGTAAAAGTTTGCTGGATTGGCATTTTTTGATGGAAAATTTTTGTCTATGTCTTTTGAGGAACAGAACTGCTTTTGAACAAAGAGCACCTTCCCTGCCAGACTGGATTTTTCACCTGGCTGTCTGTGCCTCTTGGATTAGGCCTCCAGGACAGGGGCAAATTTTTTTCAATGGGGCAGCATGGTGATCTCTGACATGAACTCCTCAGCAAAGGGCGCCTTTTGCTTCCACTGAGACCCTGGGAGTCCACTCCAGGAGACTGAGGTAGTCACAGCTTTTCTTTACTGCAAAATCTGGAACTATTGTCACTACAGTCACTCAGTTCGTAGATAGACTAGACTAGAGACAGACTGGTTGAGCTCGTATTTTCTGATTTCACTCTGAATATGCCTAAATTAAGTGAGTAGATTTTAAGGAATAAAACATTTTTATTACAGCAAAGTAGCAGTACTGTGTGAGATTTCTGCAGTGGGTATGTTGAAAGGTCCTGAAAAACACCCATCTCGTCTTTTGTTTTGCAAGTACTCAAGAGGGAGGTATCTACTGTTACTCTCTCTGGCACTGAACCACTAATTAAGCCCCCTCTTGCCCTGTGGGGAGACTTGTATCTTGTTTCTCAGAAAAGTTGTTTCTATATCTTTATATATTTGTATATTATTTTTAGCAGATCTAGTTATAGCAGCTGTCTTGCTTCCTTTGCCTTGCTTTCTAAGCATGGAATTTTGATTACATCCTTGTCTTCTCTGAAGTATGAAAAGCCATTTACAATATTGTTTACATGTCAGTTATAATGCCTTCCCTTCTGCTCTTCAGAGAGACTACCAAAGGGAATTTGATTTGAGAGAGATCAAGATTTCCTGATGATCAATTTTAATATAGGCAGATGAACAGAATTTTTAAATCAGCTTTACTGTTTGACCTTGGGGAAAAAAGAACAATATATATCATGATGATTGAATATAATCAATCTTCCTATACTTTTTTGTTGATTTTGTCTCTCCCTCCTTAATTTAATAAGATCTTTTTATATTTATGTGAGGAAACTTACTGTAAATTTTCTAGTGCAAATTATTTTTTGTGTCGTGGTTTACTTCACCTCAAACCATTATGCAAGTTTTTCTAATTGAAATTTGGGTTATTAACTAGATGAAAGTTTTTTTCTATTTGTTTTCCCCGGCTTTTTTGGCAACGTTTGCTAACTAATAACAGCAAACTGACAGGTAAGGAATAACATCAGAAAACTTTGCTTGGGCAAAGCAGGAAAAGAGATGGGATGTTAGGAGAGTCTCCTCTGCTCATTTCTCAATCATTTGTGCACCAAGTAGCACAACAGGCTGTACAACCCAGTGCCGTGCCAAGGGCGGCTGCTCATCCATATGGGCCCAGGTAGGAAACACAGGATGTGTCAGGAACCTTTGCTTTGCTGCCCAAGCACAGATCACTGTGCCACACACACAGCAGGGCCCTGGGCCACGTTCCCTTCCGGGGAATGTGCAAACGGCTGAGTTTGGACATGAGATGCACCTCTGATGTTTATAGCTTTTTAAAACCTTTTCCCTTAATAAAGACTTTCTGCTCCAGCCCATCTGAGGTTTGATTTATAACTTAGTCATGTCTTAATCGCTGAAAAGGAAATGTGCAATGTTTGCTTTCGCATATGGTGTGACCGCTACAGAGCCTGAACTAAAACAAAAGGAAATCTTTTAGTTTAAGCAGTCAAACGGAAAATCTTGGAGAATACTTGGTGTTAGGACAAGTACTGTTACAGTAGAATGAGGCATTTTCTGTCTTCCAAATAATAGGAAAAGTAAAATTAACAGTGATTATCAGTAGACAATTCTTTGCTTGCTTTTCTTCAGAAAGATTGATTTTCTTCTGATGGATCAAAGAAAAAATCCAATATCTTCACAGTGACAGCTAATAGAAAACAAGGAAGTAACAGTTGCCAAACTTTATATCCCTTCAGGATCAAGGATCAAGTCATGCAAAGAGAAAATGAAGCAGCAGAACGTAGAAGTTCTGTAGAAGAAAAATAAAACCACAGAGATTTACTTTCCTCTTACTGACAAGGCCAACAGACACTCTCCTCTGCTGCTTCAGGATAATTTCTCCTTGTAAACTGTTTGGTCAGTTTCAGTGAAAAAACCAGCATTAACTGCAGTGCTATGAAAATACCTTTGCTTATGGAAACATGCATTTGTCACGAGTAAGTTTAATGTAAAGTGGCACAGTAGAATGATACTTGTTGTAACTTGGGCTGGGTGCTGCATTGCTTTCCATGGAGCAGAGCAGCCCAGAGACAGCCTCAGGCCTGAGAGAGAGGACACCCCCACAGGGGCTGTTTATGGGCCTGAGGACCTGTAAGTCGGAGAGTACTGAAAATGGCTGTATCAGAAAGTGAAAAGCAGCAGAAAGGAGCACTGTGCAAGATCATGGTAGGAAGGAAAAAAGAGGTTTTTTCTCAAGTAATTTAAATTTAATTTGTCCATTCCAGTGGGTTTACGTTTTCTTGCTTTAAAAAGTTACCTTGGTCTAGTTTTCCACATGTTTCATTTTAATGAAAGCTGGTTTTGCAGACTGGAAACCTTTGGTGCCCTTTGGCTTTTGAAGTGGTGAAGCAGTTCCACCCTAAGATACTGGCCAGGTCAGGTCTTGTAATATACAAGCCAGAGGAGAGGAATATATAGCCTAATATGTCCAGCAATTTAGAAATTCAGTCTTGAAAAAGGAAGGACCTAGGAGAAAAGCAGCCTCTGGTAAAATGTCCAGACAGCCAAAATATCTAATTTTGTTCTTCTGGCATGTGCTGTTAGAAAGATCTAGGACAGTCTATTGTTTCAGTTCAGAAAAATAGGTAGTAGCACAGTGCAAGAGATCTCAGATGGAAAAAAACCATAGAGACAGAGCTTTGGCATATGTAATTTTCTATTTTGAAAGTTAAGTATGTCTAACCACTGTAACTGGGGTAGTCAGTGAACACAGACTGTCAGATTACAGAAATCCTCCTGTAATCCTTCTATCCTGGGTAAAACAGCAGCCCCAGCATCCTGTTTACATTTTTCCCCTCCTACAAAGTAGATTCTTCACTTCCTTCTTGGGCTTCATAAATATGCAGGGGTATGAATGGAAACAGAGCAGCACTGTCACTGCAGAAAATACATGATTTTGCCAAGCAATGGCTATGATCCTCAGGGAGTTGTCAGGGTCACGGGGTTTGGGTTTCTCCTGAGATTACTTGGCTCTTTTGTTTTCATGGTCTCATTCAATTTCATAAGAAATTCAAACGTCTTTCAAAATAGTTTTATATCAGAACTGATAAGCAAAGTAACTGTTGGGGGTAATGCTGCCATCACATTCACATACTTCAATTTTACCTCTGTGCACTCACATTCTAAACTTGCAGCCTTCCCTCCTGGATAATACACATTAACTTCCATGTTCTTCTGATTAATACCAAAGATATATTTATCTTCTTCATGTCAGGATTAACTAATTATGTTACACATGCACATATATTTAACCTCTTTGTATGGCATGAAAAAGCATGCCAGTTACTTTTTATACAAACCTAGTTCATTTTGCACATGTGTAGAGCCTTTAGCTTTGTTTTGCATTCAAAAAAACATTACAAAAGTGGGAAGAATGTTGATGACATCATTGACCACTTTAGCTCCAGGGTCTGACACTCTAAATCTGGTTAAAATCTAAACTCTCTAATGTTTCTTTATCTCTATTGATCAAAAAAAAAAAATAGTAGTGTGGGCTGAAATTCTAAATGCTCACTGAAATGCATCAGCACAGTGATTTGCTTGCTTTAGCTGTGATCCTTCGTGCTTCCCTGGCTGTTTAACTAAAATCATTTTTGCCTCTCTTGTAGCATTTTGCAGGCTAGTGATTGGAAATGCTTTGGAGGAACTGTGTACCCCAGCAGGGGGTTATTCAGATCCTATCTTTACCGTTAATTTTTTAAGTCATATGGTTACAATTGATGACAGGTTTGGGGAAGGCTGGTGGCTGCTTTGTAGTTTTTCCTTCCAGAAAGACCCGCAGTGTCAAGCACCACACGCCTCCATCCTAATCACAGGGGCGTGCTGCTGCAGAGCTGTTCTTATCGTGTTTTCCTCCCAAGCTTCCATTCTAATAAGGAAAGTGCCAAGTGCCAGATTTCTCTATTGTAAACTAATGATTTCTGATTTGACAAGCAGAGATGAAAGTCAAATATATTTTAGGCAGCAAGGGAGTTTGATACCCTGCTTATTTGACATTACCGAGGCGTTTTGCTGGTGGCGTTTCTGCATGTTAACTAGTCTAAAATGAAAAGATTTGGTGAAAATCTAGAAAAACATTTGTTTCTTAAGAATTGGGTCTCAGGCTAGTTGGGAGAGTGCCTGGCCTATGTGGGAAATAGGAATTGCTATGCTGAACCCTAGAGGAGTGCTCTGAGCTCTTTGGATGAAAAGCATTGTAGTTAATACAAATAGCAGCATTACTCCCGTTGGGGCAGCAGAGAAGGAAAGCTCTTGCATAAAGGTATTGAGACTTGATCAACACATCTCTGATTGCAAAGTGATAACTTGGTGTTGTTCTGTTGTATCAATCCTTTCCTATTACCAGTCAGATGGATTGAATTTAGTTGGTAAACCCAGGCAATTTTAAACCAACAAAATGAAATTCAGAGTGGTGAAATCCACATTTTTCCTTCTGCAAACTGTAGCTTTTACCTGTCAGAGGTATACTGTAAAGAGAGAGGAATATGCAGTGCAGTTTTTCATAGAATACAGCTTGGTAACGCAAGCACTTTAAATACATTATCCATATTACTGTGCAGGATTTTTTAAAAAATGGAAGCAGTTGGTGTTACATCAGCCTCTGGTGTTTTGTGGCAACAAATATGAAGAAAATTGTAATAAACCAAGTCCTTATAAAAATTGAAAGTGCTAGCAGAACTTAATTACTGGCAGAGGGCAGCAGAAAGAAAACTCACTGTCAGATGAATAGCTCCCCTAAAGGTTTTAATTTTTAATTATAGATTAAAGAAAGCCTTTGCCGAGTTGCATAAGATCAATATGAAATACAGATCATTCATCCACACTACAGTGCACCAGTGGCACAGTTATAAATATCAGAAAAGAAAATAAAAGTAGTATAAGCAGCCCTATTTTTTGAGGACAATTCCTTCGACTTCCAACACTGCTGTGTGCTGTGGAGTACTGCAGACTTTTCACAAGCACTGGCCACGTTCCAGAGGCGTGGAAGTACACAAAAGAGAAAATATGTAATTAATGATTGCGTATATTCCTCATGATGGAATTCTCCCCAAAGGTCCCCTGTGGTGGATGTTTGGTCGGCAGGTGAGGAGCTGCAGCATTATATAATGACACTGCCAGAGTGCCTGGCACAGCCCAGGGAGCACAGTTCACTTCAGTGGGACAGAGATGTACTTCGAGTCTGCACTGTGGCATTTGATTTCTTTGCCTAATTTTTGCTTAGATTTAGTTGCTGAATTACTGACCTTTATCTGCTCTGAGACTCTTATTCTGAATTTATTAAATTAATAATTGGTGTATTGAATGATGATGTTTAACATAACTAACAATCATGCTATTCTGCAGGAGAGAATGGAATCAGATTCAAGTTTAATTTGATGAACCTTTGATTCTTTTGTGTTCTGAGTAATGCTGAGACCGGTACTTCAGTTTCATTTCATACTTAGATAAGAGTATTAGGTTGTTGTATATCTTAGATACCCTTTCTTTTGACAAGTGAGGTAGGGTCATCTCTACTGACAATTTTCTCACATAAACCTGCTGTTATCAAGGTAGACACCCTGGTGAGCTGGTTGCATGGCTGATGTGAGCTGTGCTTACACTGTGTTTGTGAAGATTCGCTCTTAACTCCTGGTGCTGCAAGCGAGCTTGCTTTGCTGTTCACAGGTTCACAGAGGTGCTGACATAATAGCTTTTGTTTTATGAAAGCCAAGAGGGTGTAAAGCTGCATTGATGGGAATGAGGAACAAGTAGTGCTGGAGCTGTTTGCTGCAAATGCCAAAGATAATTAAGGGGCCTTCACTGAGCCTGGTTGTGGAGGTATCTAATTCACTACATAATTGATTAGTAGCAATTATGTTTATAAATCAAATTAACAAGACTCTACCAATGTACTTTCAGTTACCCATCACTCTGTCAGCACTGCTGGTCAATGCTGTAGAAATATTGTCTTTTTTTCTGGTTTGCATGTCAGAGACAGAAACAAACTCATGTCTGAGGCAGACTGTACCTTTTATTAGTGTTTCAGAAAGAAACTTGTCACCTGTGTAAGACTGTAGAAAAAAACAGCTTTTAGCAACAAAGGCCTTGAGTGAGGCTGTCTTAAGAAAAATTGTTATGTGCTGATGTGGGGGTATGGGGTGGATGGTACTGTCTTGTGGGGCTGGCAGGGAGAGCAGGACTTGAGCAGCACACCCAGAGCAGTCGAGGTTACTGGCAGGTAATGAATCCTCTCAGGTGCTCCTTTCTGGGAACCTCCCCTCTCAAATCTCTTATCAAAGAAGGTACCTACTAGAAATCCCATGAAAGATTAACAGCTGTATGCCTTTCCATAGAGGAGCCTCTAGGGAAACACTGAGTGGTGTTCCTCGTATTTTACTTTGTAGCAACTTCAGTTGCCAAATACAGGAAAATTTCTTCGCACTTGTTACCTGCACAGTGAGCTGCAAAGAGGGGGTGCTTGCTCTGCAAAACTGAAGTCAGCTATTTTGACAGATTTCTTGGTGTTGCTCTTTGGCTGAGAAAGAATGTCCAGAATTGCCCACCTTTCAACTATGTGAATACCAAACTTTTCACAATAACTCTATCTTAGCAGCCACACATTGTTTGTGAGCTCTTTCCCTCTTGGTTGCAGAGGGAGTTGTCTGGGCTGTTGCAGTTCTGCCTGCAGTGTTTTTCACTTGATGTTGCTGTCTAAAAGCACCAAAGGCTGTGGGACATATTTACACCAGGGAGAAAGTTGCAAGAAATCCCAATATTATTTCAGCACTGGATGTCATAGAAAAATATTGTTTGAGTTTATTGGTACAGAGGAAGAAGTGAAGAGGTGAAATACTAAGATGCAAACAGTGGATGCAGCTGGCAAGAAGCATCCTGGTCATCAGCCAAAAACATCAGACTGCACATCAGACTGCAATAGATACAGAGTGACATTTCAAGGTGACGAAGTTAGTATGGTTCTAGCATTAGACGGCCCCAAGGTGTGTATTCAAGAAGGAGCATAAAAAATTATTTAAAGATTTTTCTTTATAATTCTTTGTAGCTGTATATGTCTGAGGAAATAGTAAGTCAAGGAGAACACTAAAAATAAAGTGAGGCTGTGCAGAGATTCCTGAGTAGTGCACTGGAAACACTGTCTCTGTGGATGTGTGTGTGCTTCCCAGGCTTCTGGTAGGGCTGCACAGACCCCTGCCACGTGTGTGCTGTGCTCCCTGAGTTCACTTCATTTGGTCAAATGGCCTTGCCAGAGCTTTCTGTTCTTGAGATACCTGTGACACAGAGCTGTTTGCTGTTAAGGAGTGTTATTAATTCTAACTCCAGTGCTCCCTATGAACGGCCTTTCTCCTTGCTACGACTTGTATTTTGTGTGTATACCATTGGAGAATATACATTATCCCAAATGCTTTAGAAATTAATGTACTGTATCAATATTTTAAAGAGCTCTGAAGACTTTGAATGTCATAGTGAGAAAATTAAGGCACGGGAGGCAGGAGTTGGAAGAGGCTTGGGCTGTCTGCCCATTTTGGTTACAGATGTGCTGTATGACCTTGGCCAGCCGTGCAGGACTGCCTCAAGCTCAGGCTCTTTCTTGGGCTGGGAGTAGTTCTGATGACTGCAGAGACAACTCTACATGCTGTGATATACTGTGCAAAGCAGTAGAGTATGATCTTTAATAATTTTACCGTACTTTTGCCCATAAAGCATTTATTTCCTTCACAGATGTACTACAGATTAACTGAACATCTCATCTTCATCAGTGAAAGAGCCCTTGCTCTATCAGAGTGCATTGTTGCTGTGTGGAGAAGGTGACTTCCAGATCTCAGCAGAAGTGTTTTGCATCAAATCAAAGCAACTCCAATTTCACCATCTGCAAATTAAAATCTTACAGTGAAATCCACCATCATGAGGGGTTTATCCAGGTATTGTCTGTGGTAAGGCCAAAGGACAAAGTAAAATTTCATGGTATTTCCTGATGTTCTCTTTCTGCTTGCAGAATTCTGTGCGGCAAGTATTATTTTCATTAAATTTAGTATTAAAACACAAACAAAACCACAAGTCCAATAAATATACTTATGTCCAAAATTGCAGGAATTTTTTTGGATGGTGGGAGAGTTCAGAATTTTGATTCCATAGCTCTCATGATTCCATAGCAGCAAGGCCTGTCACTTTACAGAGATTTTTAAAGCAACTCTGTGAAGTGGGCTGGAAGGATGGACAGAGGAAATACAAATCTCAAAACAGCAATAGGAAGATTTGAAGAAACAAACAAACAAACAAATTGTTTTGTAACAACTGTATTTGCAGTTCACAGCCTGCAACCAGGACTTCTCTCTATGCCTTACTGCTCTAAGAAACTCATAAACTTCACAAATTTCAGAGTCTTTGCTTTTCTTATGGTCTCTTTCATCAGCAATTTAGAGTCCCACTTCTCTGGACTGAGCTATAAGGAGTGAATTTAACCCATTGTTTTAATGGAAATCATTTGAGTGTGACTGAGAGCACCTTCTGTTGTTGCTGGCACTCCATGGGCCACTTGAGTGAGAAACCAGAGCATCAAGAGACATGGCCTTTCCAGCAGTGAGAGAGGTACAAAGCAATAAAGTTTATTTTTGATCTAGAAGTCAAGGTATACAAGTCTGAACTACCACAAAAAGCAAAAGTACTAGCAAAGAAAAATGTAGTTAGGGATCTTATACAAAAAACAGGAAGATATTTCAAAGTCTTAGGGGAATTTAAGCTGTTGGGGAGTAATTGCTGGAGCCAGGCCAGCTTGTAAGGACTGGTGTCCCTGACTTTTACAAATGGCTCTATGAAATCTTAATGTTGAGAAAATGTCAAGGAATCAGGCTGTACTGCTTAGGCAGAATGTCCTCTCTTGTATGCATTCCCAGAGATCTTACTGGGCTATTTGCTCTCCCAATAAAAGGAACCTTTCTATGAATTAGTAGTATAAACCCATCTAACACGTCTGGTTTTGTGGAAGGTTCCCATTCTGATTATTTCACTACTCTAGGACTTGAAATCAGAGATTATAAAAAATTACGTGAAGTTAAAAGTCTTGAAAAATTAAAGTAATTTATGAGTTGCCTTCATTATAAAGTATTCTTAAAACAATTTCACAGAAATTTAAGTCCTTAATGTTCTCTAGAGTGAATGTGGGTCTGTAAACTGTCATTCTGCTGTATTTGTTGATCAACTGAGCTAGGAAGCCAAACCCGAATTTCCTGTTGTATCCTCTACCAATAGAGTTGATGTGCAGTCTTACTGAAAACAGGTCATCATCCCTTAGTCTGTATGGTGCTATGGGGAAAAACTTGCTCTCTGAAGAATGCTAGAAGCAATTTTAAAAGAATTCCAAACAGTAGGTTTCTGCTTAGATCAGAGATTTGGAGACATAAAATGAAACTTCAGAACATCTCAAACATTTGTTGTAACTTTTGCTGAGATTAAACTGTCAGCTGCAGAGCTTTAAAAGAAAATATTACAGATCTTATTTTCTGTAACCTTTCTTTTCCCCCCAAGCAGCATGGCAAATGTGGTAACTTCATTGTGTTTTCACCCTGCAGAGCACTTGTAAATTTAAATAATTGTAATGGAGGTTAGTATGTGGTTGATGTCACTTGAACTGCTCAATACATATTGACAAAGAATCAGGACAATTTCATAGGCAAATGCTGATCTATCATCCCCTCACAGACTATTGTTATGATATTAATGGAAAAAGTGTGATGTTTGATGAATTCTGACCTACAGCATGAGTCCTGCCTGATGTATTGGTAATTTTTTCACCTAGACTTTCTGTATTGATTGTATTTGGTTTCTTGTATTGCAAGTATAAACCTACTGATAATGGGCTCTCTGCTTTTAATTACAGACTGCATACTTTTTATAAATAATGCAGAGCCCCTGCCACAGTTCCACAGACCACAAGATTAAAACCTCAGGTCCACACAAACTTCTGTTGGACGGATGCCATCCTTGGTTGGGTTGAAATGTTTTACAGCTGTTTGTTTGAGTGTGTCCTGCATGGGTGGAATCATAAAAGAAGGAGGGAATTGGTAAGTAAATCCTCACTCAACTTTTTCAGGCTAAACCTCTGAGCTTCCTTACCCTCACATCAGTTCTCTCCACCCATTATTACTTACAGTGCATATTTCTGACTGCTGCTTCCACAGGCTGTTCCAAACATGTTAAGTGGTTTAAAATTGGTGTCTTCTTTATGCTTCAAATGTTGAATAAGCTTTTCACTGAAAGAGATGACTGTTTGTAGTGTAGCTTTATAGTAGGATATGCTTTGATGCTTAAGTTTGCAAGAGTTACATTCTATAGCTCTGTGTATAAACAGTTGCAAATACCTTCTTTGTTTCTATGCTCTTATTTGAGAATATTGCATTGTTACATTTTGTTGTGCTGAAGTCAGAAAACAAATCAGACACTCCTTGCAGTGGAAAACACTGGCTTATTTCAAGGTTTTATATGTATTGAATATTTTTAAAGTACTACACTTCTAATTCCAAGCTATGGTTTTCAGGTCTTTTTCTCACTCAAGATCCCCTTGCAAGAGCAAGAGTGATTTTCACTAATTTCTCTGTGCCCTTCAGGTTCTGTGCACTGTGTTTAACTCTAAAATATTTTTTTCTTAGAAAATAAAGTAAGGAACCCTTTAAACAAATCAGCATATGTTAATAGTCACTAGTGAATAAAAACTTTAAAATGATAGAAACAAGTCTTTAATTTCTTTCTGGCCATACTAAACAGGGTCAGAAGGACAGGCTATACAGACTGCAAAAGGATGGAAAAAGAGTAAAGATGGAAGAAAGATGAGGCTGTGTACAGTAAATATATATAAGCTAAAATTTGGAAGCTAATTGGGAAGCACAAAAAGCAGATGTAAAATTTAACTGGAAAAGTTTACAGAGATTTTTTCGTGTAGGGAAAATAGAAGAGTATAAAGGAGAGAAGAGAGTGTATCCAAAAAACTACCGACAAAATTGTCGTTTGGCTCCCCTGAGAGTGAGCAATGGCAAGAATGAGAGACAGAAAGGTCAGAGAAAGAATAATTGGAAATGGCTATTTATAGCCACTACTGCATACCTCCTAGGTGTTTCATTGTATGGAAATGCAGACTAAACCAGGAGAAGTTAATGCAAGTAAGAAAGGTCAGAGAGGTAGTAATTGCTGAATGACATTAATTGAATCTTAGTGGAATTGTTGAGGTGGGAAAACCTTTTAGAAACCATGTGGAAAAAATAGCTGTAGGAAACATAGAAAGTATTCAGATGAATACATGGCTACACTTCTAATAATATTTGGTTTGTCTCTTGCATGAAAATGTTTTGGGTAAGTAGGAGGAAATAGTTGCAGGTCCATACCCTGTTTGCAGAGCAGAATTATTGAAAACTCTGTGTTCCCAATGGAAGTTGTTAATGAAAACACAGAGGTGAAAATGACTCTGACTAAATCTCAGGTTTAGGCTCTGGGCTAAAGGGAATGAAATCTGGAATGATTATAAATGAAAGATCATGAAGACATTCCTACAAGTTATACATTAAAGAACAAAGCAAACCCAACTGAGTTGTTCTCATAAGAAAAGGAAGTTGATTTACAAATATCAGTAAGGCTTGGGCTACGATGCTCAGCCCTGCAGAGATCTAGGACAGCCCCTCTGCGAAAGGCTGCTGCCCTCGGCTTGGCCCCCTGGCAGAGCAATTGCCTTGTTCGGGGGGATGAGCTACAGGAGGTTCTGGACTTCGAGATGTTGTTTAACATGCTTTAATCAAGTCATCTTTCTGTGTTATTGTGGTGATTCCACACTCTTTTGACCATTGCTCAGAGTCACTGAACTTTAAAATAGAGTTTCTTTGCTGAGCTCTTCTGACTAACGAGCCTGTCTGTCTGTAGGAGGTACCAAACTCATTGCTATTCATGGCAACAAAAAGCTCCCTGAAGCTCTCCCCTCCCTGCCCGCCCTTGTGAGAGCGTTAACTACGGCACTCTTAAAAGCAGAATTAGAATCCTCACACAGAACTCTTCTGTTGGAGCTGTGAGTGCCAACAAACTTTCGTTATCAGGTAGTCTTTGAAAGGAATAGTACTGTACCCGTCATGGCAGACCTTTGATATCCTAATCATCTGCAAGCAAGGCGGGTCAAAGACCTCGTCTGTGAGTTTTCCTTTTTCAATTGATCTCTTAGAGTTTAAGAACAGTAGTAAGAGCTGAACTGGAAAGTCTCACTTAAACTTAGAAATAGGAGTTGAAAGCATTTAATCTTTTCATGACCATTAGTAATTGCAGGGGAGTCTCCTCTGCCCAGGACCCTCCGCAGTCTGGGATAATCATGATTGCAGCAGATTCTGCCTCTTTGAATGTCTATGTCTTTCTCATGATGATTTTTTTTAGATGTATTTTTTTCCTCTTTTATTTATGGAAGGATAAGATATTAGTTTGTATCTTCATGACCAATCTTTAACTGACAGAACAAAGGAATTAATTTTGCTAACATATTTTCAGTTGTAGTTTAAAATTTTTCAGAATCAAAACTTTATAAATTTTTTGGTGTGTGTGAATTAATTCAGGTAATCGAAGAATTTTCAGTCTGTTTAGTATTATGTGCATAAAACCTATTTTATAGACTCAGCAAATCTATGAATTCAATTGCCCTTCCTTGAATTTTATTTCACTTTATTTAATTGTTTGGAGGATGTTACACATTTTATAAGTAAAAAAACAAACTTGTGAGCTGTTGTATATTGGTATCACATGAACTTATTTTAATATATCCCAGATAACCCCACTGTAACTTTATTGAAGTCTCTTTTCAATAATATGTGATTTATTAAAAAAGACATGGCTGAAGTGATAAAGCCTTGGAGCAAATTCATATTAGTTTAACTAATTGGCTTCAATGGAATTATATTAGCAGGTGATATAAGGTAGTTTTTATTTCACCTATGCCACTGGCATTACCTTCCAGTTCTGGAGATAATAAGAGAACCAGAAGCCAAACACATAATTGAAAGTTTTCTTTCCAGCTTTCTGGTTCAGGAACCCTGTGGCAATAACCAGTGAACTACTATTTTCTGCTGCCTGAAGTGTTAATGACTTTCTGATACATCAAAACCAATTCAATATAATTGCTGTTTATTTTGCTGTGATAGGTGAATATGGACATGGATTTTTACACACATCTTGATATTTGACTGCTGTAACAGTTGCTGTCTGGGGATCATGAATAACAGTAATGAGAACCATAGTGCACATAAGAGAAATTCGTGACACTGTGTGTGTATGTTTTTCAGATCTTTTCGTTCTATAATAAAACTCAGAAAGTCTAAGCAGTATGACATAATGAGGTAGGAAATATGGCAAGGGCAGGCTGTGAAATGTGGTGCTTGATACAGAGTTTTGCCAAGGGTGCAGTACTACTGAATTACATTTATTTCAATTTAGATTTTAGATTTTTATTGTCAGGCTGTGTACAAAAAGCAGTTCTGACTTTTGAAATAGATTTTGCTTCCTGTACTTTGCAAGTTTTTGTTTGAACTGGCTTTTCTTTCTGTATTGGAAATGATGGAATAAATATGTTTCCATTGAGCAAGTGGTTTTAAGAAACATGGTACTAAAATGAAATATAAATCAAGCTCCGTCCGATGAACCACTGAAAGTCTGGGACATTTGGTGATGATTGGGTATTTAGGAGGAAAACTGAAGGTGGGAACCTTTAAGACTAGCAGAGACCTGTAAAGTACAGAAAGAGAACTGAGAGGGATAAAAGGCTGGAGGACAAAAGAATGCTGTGATGTGTTCCTACTTATATTTTTCATTTCTAGGAGTTGAGACATACAAATCTAAATGTCTTCTGGTGAATTTAATTAAATATGAGAATTGCCTCATAACTAAGTGGCAGAAATGCCCCAAAGGGAAGACCAGATATTGAACTATGTCATCTTTCCAAAAGAATCTTGCACAGGCTCATAAGAGCTAATGAGGACACAGAAAAACAGGTCTGCAAACAGATGAGAAATTTGTCATCTCCATTTATTAGTGCTGTGTTAATTTTGAGTGTATCGTTCACACAAAGAAAATGTTGAAATGTGGTCTATGAACTATACAGAAGACATCTTCTAAATAAAAAAACATGCTTAATGTTATCATTGGTGCACCTCAAAATTTGATGACCTCTGCCCTTATAAATGAACAGCAGCTGCATCAGGTGCTTTCCAGAGTTTCTGACACTTTTCAGTTGTAGTTTTATATTTTCCACTTCAGTATTGAAGTAGGAAAAAAAATTAGGCATAATCTCCCTTCTGACGATCCAGTTTTAATCTTCTTGAATCATTTCAACCTCATGGTATTCTGGTACTTCAGTGCTTCTAATATGTTACTTGCTATCAATTTTGATCTTAGTTGACCGTCTCACTGTTTACTATGGTTATTCTCTATCATCCAATTTTCTGCTTTCCCTTTCAGGATTGGCTAATTCACCAATAATGACCTGCATTCTTGATCAACTGTTGAACATAATTATAATGTATAAATAATTTTGGTCAATATGATTCTGTCATAAAACTCTTGATGCACTGAATAACATCTAAAAATCTCTTTTTCTCTTTCTGAAAAGCATCGAAACAAAAGCAGGAATGGCCATAATTCATTTCAGTGACAATATTTTGGATCTTCTTCTAATACATTGGAGATCTATTGAAATATCAAGATATAGATAATAAAACAAATGGAAAACTGTCTAATAAGTGAAAAGTCTTTTCACTCTCCTTCATAGGAGCATGATAACTGATGTAGTTAAAAGGAGAAATTGATGTTCCTACCAGTAGCTGGACATAAATCTATGTATTTTGTTCTCCTGTTCTAGCCTGTAAAAATGAAAAAAAATCTCTTCCCTGTAGGGGTTAAATAAATAAAACAAATTGTCTCTAAAGATGTTCTGATCATGGCAATGCTTGAATATTTAAAGCATAGAAAGGTTAAGTCAAAACCATGTCTTTTCTCTTTTCAAAAATGTCACATTTAAAAGCAAAGCAATTTGAGGAATGATTGTTGCTGTGAGTATTTTTACTTCATAATGGACCTCCACAAGGTAAGAAATTGAAAGACAGAGAAAGAAGAGGACAAACCTAATAGCTTCATTAAACCAAAGGGTATCTTCAAGGTGATATAATAATATACAATGTGCTGGGATGTTTTTCTCTTTTTGCAAAAGAAATTTTAAAGCCTTTTTCTTGCTTTTAATTATTTTTTTTTCCCCAGTGTGAAATCGAAGTTTCTCTATTCCTGTGTTCCTGACAGCATCACAGTAGAAAGGTATGTTGCTTCATTTGGCAAAGTAGCCTAATTCATCTATTTCTTCTTAGGTTGGAATTCTGTTGATTAGCAATACATAAGCATAAAATGCTTTATTTCTTTGTATATGAAAGCAATCAGATGTGCATTAGCTTATGAGTCCCATAACTCCAGTAAGGGCAAAGACAGCAAGAAAGGGTCATCATGTCTTTGAGGTAAGATGAAATTTTTAACAACTCACAACATCATTTGAAAACATTTTTTATCTCTTTAAAGAAAATTTCCAAGGAAGAAATTATCTCTGCTCTATTCCAGCTGTCCCCCTTTTGCACTGTGTTTATGCAGTGTTAAAATTGTGTGAAACATTTGCAGATAAAGTCTCCTGGGTGTGCCTGGAACCCAGAGAGAAAAACACCTTCCCTTTGGGACACTCCGGTACTCAAAGGCAAAGGTACCACCTGTGGCTCTTTTGTGAGAACACAGTGTGTGGGTGTTGATGGTCCACCCAGCAGCAGTTTGTTCTTCATCAGTGGTAGCAGGAGATGTGGTTTAGGAAGACATCAATGAACTTTTTAATATGGAGAGAGAGAACCAAACCCAACAAGGCTGAGAGAATAATAGATATTATGAAATGTAATTCTTGTCAAAACTGATTTAGGAAAAGCAGACAATAATTGAGATAAATGACTATGCTCCACTGCACCTCTTTCTCCCTCCCTTCCACCCCCCCAGCACTACAGGGACATATGAATGTGCTTTTGCTTTTTTTAGTGTTGGCTCTTTGTCAAGGTTACCATTACTTGGCTTTTTGATACTGTGTTGTAAAGCTCTAGTCAAATTCATTGTTGTCGTGTCTGGAATACAAGGCACGACTTCCAGGGCTTCTCTGAGAAACATTCACTAACCAACCAAAAGCAGTCATGTGCCTTTCAATAAGTGCAATTATTTGAGTGGTTTGGGGTTCATAATGAGAAACAAATTTCCTCAGGCAGCAACCAGAGACTCTTTACAGCAACTGAGAGTGCTGGGAAAAACTTGTATTGAAGAATATAATCTTCTCTTGCATAAGTTATAAGTGGTTTTCTTTTTTTTTTTTTTTTTTTTTTTTAATAAAGGATCTCTTTCAATGTCAGTTCATCAGTGTTGTGAGACTTGGCTTAGAAATGTGAGAACAAACACAGGAGATTGTAACTGCTGAATCTGAGGAGTCACCCCTTAAGTCACCCCTTAGTCCCCAGATTGGTTACAGTGATCAGTTTGTGCAACTGTGGGACTGAGCTTCCCTTTATGCTGACTTCCTTGATAAATTCAGGGTTACAGGCAAAACTTTTCTTTCCCTGGAGGGGGCTCTGAGATGGGTCTGTTAACATGTACCTGTTCAGAATTTCTGAGCACTGGTTTGAGGACCTAAGAAACCCAAAAATTTCTGGTAGAATCACAGATAAATTTCAGAAGAGGAACTTTTTAGAGTCTTCTTCAAGGAAAAGTTTGCAGAGATTTATCTCCCAAAATGATCTAATTTAGAGAAAATTCAATTGACTTCTCAACAATGTCAGATTTGGGCTCTGACTCAGCAATGTGAATTTGAGTAAATTCCATAGCGCCAGTTATTAAAGTGTATATTAAAAACTGATGCTTTGGAAACTAAAGCCCATCACTTAAATGCAAAAATAAATGCATCACAGTCTCCTAAAATAACCTGGAAAATCAGCAGGTTAATTTTGATATATAATACTGTCAGGACACAGGGGGAAACTATCTGTTACTATTTCTCAGCATCCTAAAGAAGTTGAGTCAGTACTGAAAGGAAATGTGTGTTTGTAGCTGCGGAATGGTCCTTGCAGCTGGGCTTCTTTGAATGTGGGTGCTTCCCTCTGCCTTTAGTGTAGATCTGTGGTTTTTCCAGCTTGTGGATCCTATAGCCTGATGAGCTGTTGGCTGCTTGCAGACCTGCCACACAGGACAGGAAAGGTTGGAGTTCTGTGGGGAATCTGTGGAAAAAGGTAGCAGTGATACGTGTGAGCTTTACACTGCCTCTGCTGTGAAAACAGTGCCCTTTCTAAAGGGCATGTGAGCTCTTCTCTATGGGATTGAGCTCAGGGACAGAGAAATACTTCCTTCAAAACAGCCAAACAGAGGGCACTGTAGACTTTCATTGCTCAGTCTTCATGTATCTGCTCATAAATTCATTTCCCCACTACACTTGAACTTCCCCCATAACCAAGAACACACTGTACCTTTGTAGTTTGTCTTTCAAAATCCTCCATACCCTGTAAAGCCAGGCTTTAGTGTTGACTTCATTATTCCTCTACCACAGTATCACCATGCTCCTTTTTCAAACTTCTGCATTCCCATGTCCTGACATGGGACATGCCTTTCTCAGCATAATCCCTTCTAGGGTAATCCCCTAACCCACAGTGCTGTCAAAGGACCCAAAGCCTTTGGTTTCTCTGTGCGAACTTCCCAGAATCCGTGTCCTCCACATCCAGCTTGAACCTATGCACAGCTGCAGGAACTGTGTAGCAAGAACCACTGTCTCACAAGGTACAGGTACTCAGCCTCTCCCTAACGAGTGGATCTTGGTGCTGGGGGTCAATCCCTGATCACCAGCCAGCCGTGGACACGGGATCCCCAAACTGCAGCTGGCCAAGAGGGCACAAGAAATTTTCCCAACTGCTGCAGAACAGGAGTGGCCAAAGGCAAAGGCTGGTGGCTCTGCTGTGTCTTGTTTCTCCCAGGCATTTGTCACCCTTTGCTGACCATGCACTTATGCTCTGTAACTCCTGCCACACCACCCAGCTTGGACCCTTCCTTTGGGCACTGGAGTTGGGAGCAGTTCAGCAGTGCTTGGCCTCTTTGGAGCCCTCATGCCTTGTGAACTGTGCTTTGGCCACCACCAAAACTGCACCTTCTTCCCAGCCTGCAATCCAGAGAGGGGTTTGTCCTTTAGGCCTGGCTTAAATCCACCCTTATCACCGAATCAGTTTGGCAGCAAACTTTATTTACAATTCATAATTACCTTCAAGTCTCATTACGGCAGACACCTGCTGTTTGCTGTCACATTTAAGGTTGCAAAACAGTTTCCATAGCAACAGCTGTCTTTGCACACCATTTTTTTGTGGAGCATTTCCCTATTGGCTGAAAAAGAAATCTGCAATTTCTTTCTGTCCAAGGTTTAATTTTCCCATCAATCAATTCTAAATTAATTTGAGGTGAAATAATGTATTATTCCTCATTAGAAAAAAAAAAAATCCCACATTTTCTTCTGGGAGAAACTATTGCAAAAATAGGCTGAGGACTACTAAGTGCTTAGACTGAGAAAAATTTTGGTTTTAATTTAGTTTTAATGAAAGCAAGATAATACCATGGGCAGATGAGGCAGTGATTTGCTTTTTAGTTGTACTGCCTGTCCTTTTGCTTGACTCTTTTGCCAGCTTTTAATACCTATCCATTTTTCAAAAGTAACAGCTATCTATCTGAAAGATCAACTCTTTTTTTGCACATATTGTAGTTTGAATCTTAGCTGCCCAAACAGTAAAAGTGACCCACTGCATTCAGGCTACATCTCTTTCACACTAATGTAGCAGGACCAGAATTTACTGCTTTAAATGTTTGTAACTTACATTTATCAAACTGATTTTCTTCAAACTTAGATTTTCTTTGTAGATTTTTTTAAGAGTCAGTTAAAGGAGAATACTGTGTTAGTTCTAAAGTTATTTGCATTTAACAAAATGAATCATAAACTGGTATAATCTTAGTACTGTTGTTTCAGATCTTTATCTATGTTCAACAATTGCTTCTTAATTTTATCATCCTTGAATTTCTTTTGTTTCTCATGCTTTATGTAAATCCTTTGGATTATCTTTTTGGAATATTCTGCACAGCCTGCTTTGTTCAGTTTGTTAGATTTTAATCAATATAAATCTCATTTAAATCATTTGAAGGGTTTAAACATGGGCATGTATAAAGACTTAATTTTGGGGGATAGCAAAATATATTAGGAGTCAAGATATATTTTTGTTCCTTTTAACAGTATATATATTATCACTATAAATCTGGAAATGCACAGTCAGCTCTCAGAGTTATTGACAATTTTTTCTGCATCACCTTTGTGTCCTCAGCAGCTGCAGCAGAATTACAGGCTTCCCACTGTACTTTCTGGTTGCCAGCTTGACCCCAAATGCCCTCTTATCCAACAGATTACAGCCCAGGAGGAGACTTTTTCCTTTAAAAAATACAGTGCAGGTTAATTGCATATTGACATCTTGGGAGATCAGAAGAAAATAACAATGTTGTGTTTAAATTATTTTTTTCTTTGTGTATATATATAATAATAATCTTCACTGATCTGAAGATATCAGTTTTATTGATGTCATGCAATAGCTTCCTATTCAGACTGATATCAGTTTTTATACAACTATGCTTTTTTCTGTGGGAATGAGTTGAAGGAAATTACTGAAGTACAGGTAGAAAATTAAAAGCATTGAGCAGTGAAAAACTCTGAATACTAAAGCTGGTAACATTAATGTAATGTAACCATATTTTTTTCATTTAGAGGTAAATATATACACCATTGCAATTTCAATGAATTCAAAATAATAGGCTGTAGAACTTGGATTGCAAGTCTGAGGTGGATTCAGTGTTTTTGAAAGCTGCTTTAATGATAGAGATTTTTGGAAGGAAATATATTTTCCAACATACTTGTGGCCTTGGAACATACTCTGCTCCTAGGAACACTAAAACACATGCTGACATTTTAAAAAACAAGGGGTCGAAATCTTACTTGAATAAATATCTCATCAATTTGTCATTATCTTTTTTTAATGGGATTAATGAATGGCATAATCTGGACAGTTACATTGCACAGAAAATACTTATTTTTCCCATTTACATTAAAGAATATGTTTGCTAAAGTGTCAGAGATATTTACTTAGTTATATTAAAATTCAGTTCTTTCCACAATTTTGAACCATATCCCTTTCAATTGGTAGTTCAGCAGCAGATTAGCTCAAAGGCACATTTACATCCACTTTTTCACCCTTCTTTGCATCCTCATTCATCAAGTTCAGACCCTCTGAGTTTTTATTATACTTTTATTGAAATGCTGATATATAATGTGAGAGTGCAAAAAGCTGGGGGAATATGTGGAGGGAGAAAAATCACTGGCATCTAAAATAACAGAGTAATTGAAAAGAGTGCATGGATCTTTTGCTGCTTCTGTTCAGATGCTGACTTTTAGAAGCTGATTATATTACTAAACATCTGCTGAATGTGTCTGTTTCTTGAGCCTGGGGGGTTATTATTTTTCCATTATAGCTGTGTTCCTGGGCTGTTCTATAACAGTAACACAGTTTTTGTGGACTGACATCATAAATTATATGGCAATATTAAACTATTTTCACTCTTGTTGTTTGAATAACACAAAGAGGTCAATAAAACAGATGGAAGTCGAGGTTTAGAGAGACAGGTCTGGCTAGAAAGGCAAAATGGTCTGTGTTTCATATTCAACAGCAGGCAGAGCTGAATATGAGAATGAATATTCAGGGATGCCTCTGTTAACGAGACAGCACATCAAATGAAATAGCAAAACAACACATTTTTCCTGCAAAAGAAGTAATTTCCTGGGTGTGCAGGCAGCTTCTGCAATTTCCTTTATTTTCATTACTACACTTTGTGTAGTGTATTTCCCAACACTTTTTGTAAGATGATTTCTCTTGGAATGACTGTCTCTTAATGTTTGCAGCTTGACATTAGTGTTTGATGTTTGATGTAGGAATACAATCTTCTGATAACAGCTTTTGAGGAATGAGAACCACTTCTACAACATCATTTTGAAAAAAACATTTCCCATATAATCAGAAAAACCCACATGCTTTTCATTTTAAAGCCAGCCAACGTGCTGACCTGAACTTGGACCTCTGGATGATTATTTGCCATTTAAAAATAGCTCACTTAGGGTATTTTGGATGAACTCAACTCTTGATCAAGCCCGTGTCGGGTGCTAAAGAGCAAGATAAGTGCTGGAAATAGACAAGGGAATCTCTACTCTTTGGGAGGAATCTGTGTCAGGGGCAGAGCTGGTACAGCCAGCTCAATACCAGCTTCTTTTATACTCTTGATATACTGGGGTTTCTTTTTAAGTGCCTGCCATGCTATAGGAGAGGAGATGTGATGTTTATTAATCTTCTGTTTTGTTGTCAAAAGCCATTCCAATAGTGATGTGGAGTTAGTGCACATCTGAAGCAGTCTCGGAATTCCTCTACTTTACACTTAGAGCAAGGAACAAACCAAACTGGGTTCCTCCAGGAATGAGAGGAATGGAAACAGCTGTCATAAGTCTCCCTTAGGTCTTCTGATGAGCATTTGAAGACATTGCCTCAGGCTGCTGAAGTTAGACATTGGATTACAGTATATTACATTCTGTTGCCAACTTATATCCACAGAAAATAAGTACCCAAAAAACTAGAAAGGTGATGAGTTGAAATACAAGCCATTTTTACCATGCAAATCACTATAGAAATTGAAGAAGTATTATTTTCATTTCACACTGCCTTATAGGAAGCTTTGGGTCATTTCTTATGTATCTCTCTCTGTTAAAAACACTGTAGAATTTTTGGCAGTGACTGGAAACATGTCCCTGAAGAAAGGCTGACTAAAGAAAGGAGACAGGCCACCTGCTCAATCACTATAGGACTTACAGTTGGGTTTAATGCTAATAAAACATGATGTGAACTACATGGGTGGTGTGCCCTGGCTTGTACACTGGGAGACCTCTTTAGCAAATTTCAAAAATATGAAACAGGCTCTTTTCTCCACACGTAAGTTTTTCATTTTAATTAGAGTGTCTCAGCCCAAGTGGACTGCACTCACACATCAGTGTTTATCAAACTGCTATGCAACTTTTTGAAAAGAGAACAGACTGTTTTCATGGGACCAACTTGCCAGGAAAACATCAACTATTATATTTTGATTGCTGACTGACAGTGGTGATCTTTGAACCTCTATTGCCCATTACAAGTTTTCTGTTCTAGGCTTTGCATAAGGCTGACCAGTTTCCAATTCCCCAGCCACCACTTTTACTGCTTGCAATACTACAGTAACACTGGGAACATTTTGTGCTTGAGGTTTCCTTAGAATTTTATGCTAGTTAAAAAACTGACAGTAGTTTAGTGAACTTATCAGCTAATTATCTGGGCCTGTTGATTTGAAACTTCGATTTTTCCAGATGCTGCCATATATCTTCTTTGCACAGGCTGTGCAATTCTGTCTTGTTCACAGTCAGGTTGAATATCTTTTAGTTCTCTTTTAAATGTAGCATAAAAAAATTAAGAAGTAGATACTCATGTTACAAAATGATATTTGTACTGTCTGTGTAAGGCCCTCAGCACATGCTCTGATTACAAGTTCTTTTTCCCAGAATTTGTTTTTAAGAGCATGTTCTTGATGTCTGTGACCTCATTGCCTATTGATTGATTCCTTCAGTGTCTCTTATCAGCCATTTGCATAAATCTTGTAATGTAGGTATTAGCCTTTTGCTTTGTACCTTTTTTAATGGTAGTACATTTTATTGATGATTAAACTGTCATTACATTTTGTTTCCCTTCTTTTTAGGTCTGCTGCATTGCTGGCATCCAGTAGGATTTTTGCCAGTGTTTTCAATTTCAAATGTAGTATTCTTAGCAGGGATGTTTTTACTATTCTAGATGCATAGAATGCAAAAGAAGAAAAAGGTCTTGGGAGATAGATATTTTATAATTCTTGGGGTTTTTTAAATTTTTTTTTCAAAAGAAAAGTTACAAAGTACATTGGATTAAATAAATATTGTATTAAATAAAAATAATACAAAGAGTTACAAACCAAAAAAACCCAACTTCTTTATTAAAAAAAAAATCTTTGAAAAATGGGCTGATTATACAAGAGAGGTTTTATTCAGGGGGAAGAGTAAAGTCAAGGTTTTTTTTATTTTTAATTTTAAGTTTCAACTTCCTAGCTAAGCACAGAAGTCATGCAAACGAAGGCAAGGTGAAGCAATTGAGTAATTTGAAAGTGAAACAGTATGTCTCATCTTAGAATCAGGAGGGAATTCAATGAACTATTTGATACAGGCTCTCTTTCAAGTTATTAAACAGGGTTTCTCAGTTTCTGAACTTGCATTGGAAAAAGTTCTAGCTGATGTTAAAACTATTTGCTCCATGAAAGACATTTTGCTTCAGCTTGGAGGTGGTAAAGGCAATGTCAGCTGACTGAGAGCTGACCAGAGTGGATTGATTACATGGATTGCTGTCTTGTGTTTAGAGATCTGTGGAGAGCAGGACTTGCTAATTATATATCTTGACTTAGATTGAAAAGAAGTATTAGATAATACCTTTACCAGAAAACCAGATGAAGTTTTACAGTAAGCAGATTTAGTTTGAATCATTTTATGTGCTATGAGCAAGATTTCATTGCATGAGTATGGCCCATATGGCAACATCACAGACTTATCAACCTGAGGAACACAAGTAATCTGTTATTCAGACTGGAAGTTCAGTTTGTTGTTCCCAACATTAACCCACTCTTCTGGAAAACAACTTGGTCTTTCCATGCTGACAGTTGTATATGGACTGATGTGTGTGAAAGCAATTAATGGATCAATTTCCTATAAATTTATATAATTATTCCTTTTGGTCTTATGTCTCTAGAGTGTACCTGGCCATATTTAAACTTGCCTACAGTTTGCCTGTGCACTGTGTAAAGAAAGGTCCTTGCTTTTGGAAACAAATCACATGCAAACCATCATTTACTAAGTTGTATAAAGGTTTGCAGTGTGATAGAAATGCTGCTCATTCTGCTAATGCAAACAGCAGTTTCTGTGTTTCATTGCTGTGAGTTGCCATTTCAAAATACTCTTAGACTCAAAGGAAAATATTCCCATTTGCTAGAAACTTTCCAAATGTAATATATCTCAGTAACTTCATGCAATTCAGTAATAGAATGGCACGTTTACAATAGGCTTAGGACAAGAATTTTTTTTTTTAAAGATAATATGGGATATCTGACATAAGGAGAGCTTGGACTGTTTGTTTGGAGTAGATACTATCTCTGAGAAATAAAAGCATAAGGAATGACATATGGACTATGAAAATATGCCCTGGAAATTATTACAGGATTAAAGAAAACCACCTACTAACATTTAGCAGTGTAATGAATATCATTGCTATCACTTTAAATAGGATGGCAAACCCAAGGATTTGTTGGAGCAAGAAAATTCTCCATTGTGAGAGGAACAAAATCCTTCTATGTCATTAATGGACTCTGGTCACCAGTTTAGACAAACTCCTAATTTGATGTAAAGACTTAGGCAATGCAAAGCTGGTGCTGAGTTACCGTTCCAGCCTCCCCTCTGATAGAAATGTGTGTCTACAGCTGCAAATGTAAAACCTCCTACAGACTTTCAATGTTCTGTTCCCGAGATAGCTGGGGTTTCTCTTGGCCCTTAATGAACCTTGTATTCTTCTCTGAAGGTATCAAAATATTGACTGTGACAGCAACACGTACACCACAAGCTGTACAAAGATGAATTTGTGTCAAATCACCTGTAGAGCCTGATAACCATACTGATAATTTCCAGCCCTGGGAAAGCTTTCCTGCTCTGATGTGAACAAGGAACACCTAGATGGTTTGGAAATTATGAGAAAATGATTGTAGAAAGGCTGGTAGCCCTTAACTTAGCCTGGTGAATGTGTGTCTGCCTCACTCAGAAACAGGCAACAAACTTTAACCAAAGGGAACATACTGATTGCTTCTGCTCATCCTGCTGGATGATGCATTTGTGCCCGGGAAAACGTGTTACTGAATTCTTCTCTGCCATTTGCAGTACTGACAAGGTCATTTGAGCTGTACATACAGAAAATATGGGAAGCAAAAAAACTGTTCTCACTCATTTATTTAACACTGGACTCTGGACAACTGAGTGAAGTTCCTGTTTTCAGGTTTGACTTTCATTTTTAGGTCGTTCAAACTTTACAGCTAATATTAGCCATTTGCTTTTTGAGGAGCCAAGAGAATTGAACACCTGCCTTTTCTACTAATTACTACTTAAAGTACTTTCTGGATTTGAATTAAAAAAGAACCCCTCTGAAAATCAAGTAATGGAATTTGAGACATTTTTGAAATATGACTTTTAATTTCCTGCACTTCAACGTCCCCTGTACAACGGCCTTCCCAGCTGGATGCTGAGAAGGCTTGTCAGCCTAGCACTAAGCTGGAAGGAAGTCATTAGTACTATTCTCAGATTGCACTCTAAAAACTCAGAGAGTAGAAGTTCATGGTAATTCCCTTTCCCCCAAGGAGCTTTTTTCTTGCAGCTCTGACAAGTAAAAGACTGAATTTCTCTTGCCCCTTGTTGGACTTGCCTCTAAATCTCCCAGATATTGGGTCCTGTGCAGAAACTCAATCTCCATGGCAGTTATGTACCACTGCTGACAGTGTAAAACTTGTCAGCACAACCTCAGGGGATCTGTACTGTCCACTAAAGGATCCATTAATGAACATCTGCTTATGCTGGACTTCTCCATCCTTTCACACCCATCCATCAGCCTGTGTGCAGAAGGTAAGGAGTTTGTTTTAGCAGAGTGGCCTCTACTCAATTACATATAATTGGGGCTCTCTGTGGGGAGGTTTTCTAGGCCCATATTTGTCCCCTACAAAATGGTCACGATGTTGATCACATAACTTCTCCTGTATATAGAAAAAAGGTCCCACTGTGAACTTGCTGGGCTGGCTGTTAAATACATTGAACTCTTCTAATTGGAATGCTGCTATTGAATAGTAAAGTCCTGGGTCTATATTTACCTTTGCAGTGTCTAATTAACTCTATGTGAGATTGATCATTGAGGCTTCAGGTTTTCTAGGAGCTACAAACCAATCTTTAATTCTCTGTTAAATGCGGGGAGTTCTCATTTTAGTAATCTTTTTTTATGTTGAAATTTAAATAATTAATTTGAACACCAAATAAGCATTGAACTTTACCCAATTTTCTCCCTAAGCTTTGATAAAGCACTGAACCTGCATAAGAAGTAAAATTCTTTATCTGACCAGCCTGTTCTGGCCTGTTTTTGAATAAAACTTTCTCTTTGCTAAGCAGTTGAAACTTTGTGGAGATTTCAATGATACACCTGAAAGGCACCTTGTCCGTGCACCAGAGCAGCTCACAATCATTTGCTGGAAACTGCAGACTGAGGCAGATTGTTGTGCAATACTGGACAGCTTCCAACACATTTTCTGCAGTCCACCTGTGCTGCAGGTAGCAGTGACCCACTCTTTTACATGGAGTTAATTTATATGAAACTCCATTTACGAAAGATTGGGTTTTCACACCCTTGACTGATCAGAAGGATTGCATTCTTGGTAATGTATCTGCTCAAAGTCTCACAATAATACATATGGAGTTTCCTGTCATTAAGAGTTTCTGATTGACAAGTTTGCATTTCTGGCAGCTGAAATAGCCTGAATTTCAAATTTCTGAACTTTACAAGCTGTGCTAGGAAGCTGCATGGAAAAAAATTTCCACTGGTAAGATAGGATTAGCACCAGAAAGGGTAAAACAAGCCTAAAAAACATTTGATTTTTGTTTAATAAGTAAGGTTCTGAAAAACTAACTAATTTATTCTGTTTGAAATGAGCAGCAAAAGTAGCTGTCTTCTTTTTATTACCTGTTTGGCACATTGTATTATTGCCTGGAAAATCAGCAACAACAAAGCCACATCAAGGGCAATTTTACACACATTTATCTTCTTATGTACAATATCAAGTACATTTATGTTTAGTATATTGATTCCTTGGGTTTATCCGAGATAATCCCCACCCAGGCATACATTTGTAGATGACTGTGAGAGTTCTTCCTTGCAAAATGCCCTGCTTAGCCATTACCAGTGGGACTGGTTACTAATTTCTGACTAAATTTCATGAACCCAGCAGTGTTGAGATCAGATGTCCTGCAACTGGGATACAAGTGGAAAGATTATATGCTTGATCCTGCTTATGCATGTTGGGCTCCAGCAGGGTGGTGGAACTGGACCCAAGTCTGACTATAATTGCTGATACAAAACAGATAATTAGGGATGTGAAAACCCCTCTAGCAGAGGGACACAATTAAGTGGTTGTGCCTTTGGCCTTTCAGTAAGGAAAATACACTTGGGGAAAGAAATCTGTATTTTAGTAACATCAGATTTAAAAAAACCCTCCAAAACCCCATTTGGCCATCATTGAATAGAATGTTATAATTCATATTCTGGTGAAATTGATGTTGAATTTTAGATACTTACTTGGATCAAAATCTAGGACCATCTATTTCCATCTTAAAGCTTAACTAGGTGCATAACCAGAGCAGCAGCAGCAAATCTACTGATATTACAACTGTTAGTCATTTTTTACGTTTCTGCAATTTCAGAGTTATTTCAGGGACAATGTAATGTGAAAAGAGAAACATTGTAAGTGGCCCAAGGTCATCATGGCAGCACCAGTTAGAAAAAATGGACAGATTTTTTAATATTGCATTTCATAGGCAGTTAAAAATGCTCCCAAACAGCTTCATTCATGAATACAATTCTCTTTTTTAATAACCTGCAGGCCTCCAAAAAGCAATGAGAGCAGCATGATTGTTCTACAAGTGCATTTCCAAACAAAGTATAATCATATATTCACACAGCATTTTTGTAATACAGGAAAAGCTACAAAAGAGTAGCATAGGAAGACCATGTTCTGATCTCCCTGCTGAGCTGTTCATCCCTCAATTAGATGGGAATGATTAAAACAATACCATCACCATTTTTTAAAGATTAGTTCTGGTTTCCATAATCAAAAAAAGGTTTTTATTTTTTATTTTTTTTAAATTTATTTTAGGAGTGTTGTTCAAAGTTCAAATTTCTTTAAAAAGTTATGATGTGTCAGTGTTTGGTTTATTCCACCTGTGATTATTAGTGTGTAGAAAGGTCATTCTGAGTTTAGGCAGGAAATTTAGGCAGTGAAATGTTGCATTTTATAAGTACAAAACAAACCCAAACAAAACCAAGTACAGGGTAAGAGCATCCTCATGCAGGAAACCTTTTCCAAGGAATTCTCTTTGTTACCAAGTAAGATGGTGAAAGGATGACATCAGATGCAACACAAGTACTTAATCAGCAAATGCTACAAATTACAGAACCTACTGAACATGACCTTCTGCTTAGACTGCCAGTCAGGCTTGTCTAATGGTACTGAAAATGGGGGAATGAAAGACTGAATTTAAGGGAGGCTTTAGCAAGCAATTGCAGTGTTCAATTATCTTAGGTGAAATGGGTTGTCTAGGGAAGTGAAGAACCTACAGAAGAGTGAATACTTGAAGGCTATTTTGATGCTTTAGAGTTGTCTTTTCTTCTTCTTTTACACATCTTTCTCATCCCAAATCTTAGTTACAAAAGACATTTTTTTAGATGTTTTTCTTAATTTCTGCTTGGAATGAATCTCTAAATATTTACTTGAAAGATATATTGCATATAAATATTTAGATGTCAAAGGAAAGGTAGTCTGAAGCCTCTTTACAGAGAGATTCATTGGAAGGAATAAGATAAACCTTGTCTCTGTTTTGCAGACAAAATTAATTGAAGTTGTTTGCCTAGAACATTCAGGTCTGGAAAAAACTTAAAGATTTTTCTTTATAAATAATATGCTGATTGTGGTGTATCTGTTATTGTATGAATAATTTATATAGATCTGGAGTCCCTCTGCATGTTTTATTGTCTTTTAGGCAAAGGTAATAATTTTACAAATAGACAAATCAGTCAGACTGTTAAAAATCTGTTTTACCTCCTGGCTTAAACAACTCTGAATGATGATTAAGACCAAGTTATGGCCCTTGACTACATTGGCCTGATGCAAAGTTTGCACTTCATCTGTGCAGCCTCATTGCTTTGAGATTTTGCCTGGTAATTGTAACTGAAAGGTATTGGAGACTCCACCTGGGTATTACATGGGTATTGTACATGATAAGGGGAGAATGGCCTTTCTCTCTGTGTGGCACTAGGGTCTGTGGGCCAGAAAAAATAAAAACTAATTACATACTCTGGGCCACTCCTTATCTTCAGCAGTAGCGAGGAAATCACTGAATATCTAAAAGAAGTTATACTCAATTTATAGTCTTGGATTCCAAGTTTTTCTTTTACCTATTTTTTTTTTCCATAAAAATGCTGCTGTTGAGACAAAAAAAAAAAAAAAAAATCACATTTCCAAATGGCACTGGTTTACATGAGAAGGTCCTTCAGAGCAGTGCAGTGTCTTGTATGCCTGCAAACCATTGTCATGCAGAGGTTTCCCTGCTCATGACAACTCCTGGGTTAGTTCAGCCCTGGAGCTGCATGGTACTTACAGATGTGGTAATTCTCATTGGACTCACACTCACTGCTATTGGAAACTGTATGTTTTGCATAAAAAAGGCCTGGTGGTGGTGGTGGATGGAAGGCAGATCAAGTAACTTGGTAACCCACATGCATTCTTCGCTCTGAAGGTGCATAAAGGCATTGGGATCTTAAATCCAACCCTTAAACTTGCAGTCCTTTCCAGGATGACCATGCAGTTGGCTGTGCTGATTTATATGGCACTATTCCCACAAGTGCATTCTTTTGAAGTAACCACTCTTTTCTACTAAAACCACTAAATAAGTATCATATGGCATCATTTAGTGTATGAATGATAGTTAAGCAAGTGGATCCTCATTCATACAACTTTGATTTTTAGGTCATTATATATATAAAGCTCATGAATCTTTACCAAACTGCTCCATTCACTGAAAATAGAATTGATTTTTTTTTTCACCACGAAGCTTGTGCTGACCGGATCAATGTTTAAGCATGTGTGAAAGCAGGGGTCATAAATCACCTACTTGGATACAAACTCTTGGGATTTCAGTAGCAGGTTTTAAAAGCCTGTTGTGCTAATCTTACATAAGGGGTATATCTACTTATTATGCTGTAAAGTATTTTTCTCAAGTAATATCTATATGTGCAACTAGGAGAGGTTTTACTTATTCTGTTATTTTGTTTTGCTCAAGATATTTACTGGCTTTTATTAAAATGAAAAACAATGGAAAAATACACTGAACTTAATATTTTATATGGATTTTTTAATCTTTACACAGTGTTCTGTAAAGTCTTTTATGACACTTAGCATTTACCTTGTGTTTGTTTAATCAGTTACTTAATTTGTATTCTACTCACTGCTAAATACCTTGCTTGGAGTCAAAGCCTTACTATATTAGATGCTATGGAAAGGTGAAAGAAGAGGACAATCTGGTTTGACCATCTGCTGCTTGGTGTTGTGAATATGCAATTCCATGGCTCATTTTATGCAGCACATACTGCTGTCCTATTAAAAGCAATGTTTGCCATGAATTAACTGTACTCACGGAAGCCCTTGCCTAAAATCTGAGGACTACAAGCACTGCTTGAATTGTTCTTGGTAAGAGACTGCTTTGTGTGTAAGGTTGTTGTGTGTCTGAAAGGAAGAGCTGCAGGTTAAAACACAATCTGGGAAGGAGCAAAGGCAAATGACAATTACATTTCTATGAATAAAGGCTGACTTCATGTACAGCTGGTCAGCCTGTTTCTTGTCTAAGTCATGAACTGCACAGAACAGGTAGTATAAGACCTCCCTACCCCAGGATCCGTGGTAGCTGCCTTCCCGTGGGCCTTGTGGTTCAGGGCTCTAATACAGCTTTGCTACTCACTCAGTAACCAAACCTCATTAGCATGTTTGCAGTTGTGTTTCAAGGTGTCAGTGACACATAATTTTGCTTTTTCTGGTGTCTAAACTGAGATAATGGCATCTTAATTTGATGCCAGTTTTGAGTTGCCTGTGCTTTGGAATTGGAGAAAAGAGGTTTCCTTGTCTTCTGGTTCAGCTTCTGTATCCACAAATTAGAGATTATAATTAACTTTGCTTTGTGTAAGACTGGTAACTCCTCAACTGATGCAATTTCCTAGTATTATCTTCTTTCATTTTGTAAGTTTTTGTTTTATTTTATCCACACTCCTAATAAAATAAAGTTTTATATTCTAATATGGTTCAGGTTACATAGGAAATCTTTAAACAATATGGATATAAAAAGTTAATTGTGCAAATAATTCAAGAGCTCCACTGAGACCTTAGGAGAGTCAGACTCAATTAATCAGTAATAATTGAAACCACTTAGTGCTTATTGTGTCTAGTTTTTATTTTGGAAAACAGTTTTTGAATGAAAATGGCAATTATTTAATATTTTAATTCCCATACCAACATAATATACTCAGCTAGGAGCTTGCATGCTGTGAATAAGCAAAATGAACTATGAACTTCACTAGTCTGAACACTCAACAGCTTACATATTCATGAGGCTTTATAATTGTCACTGATGGATAATGCTACACATTTTATACATTTCCTACCTCTCTCTATGAGTCTCCAAAGTCAAATGTCTTGTAATTTGCTCTCTTGGATATATAAAGTGTTTTCCAGGCGCGTTGAAGTACAGAAGAATAACTAAGCCTTTATTTATTTGGTCCATTACAATGTCTTTCATGTGTGCTTGTTCATGTTAGCTATTTACCAGGTACATTAACATTTGTTTTCAGAGGATTAAGCTTAATAATTGCAAAACATGTTTTCTGAGTCGTTTACAGTGTATAACCTATAATTTCAGGGACTACACTGATTATAGAGAAGAATTACCTTAAACCCTTTGGCACGGACAGTATCAGCTAAAAAAGCAGTGCTTTTCTGAAGTCAGTATTAAGCATCATTGCTGTCTAATACAAACCCTGTACACTCATGAAGCTGACTGCAGCACCACTGGCTCCAGTGGGTTACAAGGTTCAGGTTTCAAAGTAGAAGAGAGATTATTTGTAGCACAATAGAAGGAATAGACAGGTGTGATCACACACCTGTCAGCAACCTTGTGGGTCATAATGGCAGTGGGAGAAGAGGGAATTTAGGAATGTTTGTCAGGGTGTAGGGAAGACTGATCCATAAGGTCAGGAAGTAATTCCACACCCAGCAGGGCAGGGGTGAATTATTTATTTTTTAAGAGAGAAGAGTCCCAACAATGGTAGCAGCCCATTACTTTTCTGACCACATTTTCTGATTATCAGCCCCTAAATAACCAGCCCCCTTGGTTTGCCTGTGGGTTGGCACAAGAAGAGAGACAGAATTCCATCACTCCAGAGAATGGCTGAGATTGATTCATGCAAAGGTGTGCAACACTCTGCACAGCCTGGAAACAGTCTGCAGGACTGTGTCATGGTCAGAATTTCCACATCGAAAAGTTAGCCATGGATGAACTCCAGGTACCCCTGGAGGTACCTGAGAGTTTTGAGTATTTTGGTTTTTGCTTTTGTTGCCTAGATGCCTTTTGGGTGTAGATTCACACTCTTTCCTTTAAAACTTCTTTATTTTGTATGTATTTGTGTGTCTTTTCAATTCCTCTGAATGCACCATTGATGCTTTTTAATAAGCAAGATGTGAATCTCTTAATTCTAAGTCTTTGTGACTCTCCTATTTCAAAATGGCTTCACTGTCTGTATGAATAGCATCTGTGTAAATATTTTGAGGAGATTTAACTTGTGTTTGATATTTGAGAAGAGCTGTATGTTTATTTAGATCAACAAAGCAGAAGAATCACCAACTGTTAGTTCTGTCTTTGTGATACCAACCTCCCCTCGCCTTCCCCCTGAAATGTTGTTTCCTTAGGTCGTCAGGATGAGAAATGAAATTGAAACTTAACTGGAAATGACAAAGATGCTCTTGGAGATGAAATCTGATGAAAATCCATCAGAGTGGGAGAGGGAGATTGTATTTCAGGGCAGTTCACCTGTCTGAGCTGGAAGGACTCTGAAGCTGCAGACAGTGACAAAATGCTGGGTCTGTTATTTGCATATTTATGTCAAAGCTGAAGCTTATCACATTTAAAATGTCCTTCCAAATTATATCCCATGACAGGAAACCAGCAATGGGAAATAGTACAATTTTGTGATTAGAGTGTCATTCATAATATGGCTGCTTCCAGAAATCTTTGTTTGGGTAGATTTTTCTTTCACACAGCAGCATTTAACTTGAATCAATTGTTATTGTCTATAAAGCTTTAATTGGACATGTGTGTTTTTTTACATAAATATATATTCTAGTTTGAACAAAAGGTTACTCACAGAGTCATATTCAGGATGATGGCAATACTGGTACTAAAGAATCGACAGCATTCCCAAAGGCTAATTCTTTTCTATATCTCATTTATAAAGAGAACATTGAAGCCAGCATGTGGGAAGGGAGTTTGAACTTTTGGAAAGGTATCCTAAGCCAATCACAGTTCTTTTTTATGAGCAGAAGCTGATCCAAGTAATTGCATTTATATTGGTGAACAACATACAGTGGCAGTTGGTATGAAATTATATTGACAGACCCCAATTAAGCGTATTTGCTCAGAGGGGATAATTGCAAAATTCCTGATGTGTACAGGAATAGAATGCAATTTTAATTCTATGCTCATGCAAAATTCAGGGAAGTTATTATCAGTATTTCTCATGTGTTTGCTTAACTCCCTTATATTAGCATTTTTCAGGTGAAGTAATAATGTGGCAATTAATTCTGAGTGCAACAAAGCTGGAGGTGTGTGTTCCTACCCTGTATTATAACAGTGATTCAGATTCCTTTGTTCAGTCAGGATTTCACTCTTTCAATAGGTCTCACCTGTGTCTGTCCTCCAGGGCGCAAAGCACATTGAAGCTCAGCTGAAAACAATTGGTTTTAAACAATGCTTAAAGCACAAGTGTGAAGTTCTCAGCTCAGGCCTTGGGAAGAGCTGTAAATAGATTAGTATTTTGGTCAGTCTTTGGGACAGTTGTTTTGTGATGCACAGAGGTAAATACGTACACGCTTCTCCACAATCAGGCCCAGGGCAAGGAGGTAAGAACGCCATGTCTGAAAGAACCTGCACACAGTGTAATTTTGATGTGACTTTCCTTAAACCTTGCTACTACTTCTCTTGTGTTCAGTTTGCAAATGTCTGTATACTTCAATTTGGCTGCACAACAGCAAATTTCATCAGAAAAAAATAACTATACTATTTGATGATTAAATAGGTGAATATCTGGACAATTTAATTTTTTAAATGTGTGAATGTCATCAATGACTATGTTTAAATGTTTGTGTAATGAAGCCCCTTGATGACTGTACATTTTTCATCCAGGAACAGCAGGACATGTTCAGCATATTTGAATTCAATTCCTTGAAAATTTTTTTTAATATTTTAAGCTAAAATGTAATCAATAACTTGCTATCTGCATGCAGAGAGTATCATAATTAGTTGAAAAAGTTGAGTAATTACCTATTCGACTCTAAAGTAAACATGCCCTTATAATATGAGGGATTTATATTAACTACAATGAAAACTGTGATGCTGTTGAAGCCACTCAGCTTTAAAACCTAATATGATGGGACATGTAAGGTTACATGTTAAAAATCTGACTCATTAATATTTTCATAGTAGCTACACTGATCACACTGTATTTAATTATAGTTTTAGCATTTCTGTAGTGATTGTGACCTGAAAATTTAATCATGACCTTTAAGTACAATGTTATTGATTTTGTGTTTTTCTTGAAAGAACTACTATTTAAAAAGGAAAAGTAAGATGTGTGTTCTGATGTTCTTTTTCATACCGAGGAGTGTTTGTGACATCCCTAGATACATTAAGGCTGTCTTGTACAGAGTAGCTTTTTCCTGCATAAGAAGTAGCTCTAGATTAGACACGCTATCTTGGATTTACAACACAGATACATTTCTTTAAAACCTGATGCATCCAATATTAATTTTCTAGTTTCAGATGTAGTAATATAGATTTTTATTATTACTTTTTCTTTCTATAATACAAAATGTCTAGACCTAGAACTGCAAAAGCTGATGAGTGTGTTGTAATTTTGGTTTCGTTTACTTAGTTACTTGAATCATTGCACTTTTGCAAAAATTGTGGTCGTAATAAATAAAAGTTGGAAAGCTTTTATTTGCACTTCACAATAAAGTAAAAATAAATAAGACTTCTAGGTCGTAGAAGGAGATTTTTTGCATCAGTTATCCAACATACTTTGCTTTTGTAATGACTTTTCCCACTAATTTTTAGTATAGACAATGTAATACAAGTTTTTAGTGCATAATGTCATTGATATCCACTCCCTTCTGAAGTACATGTAACACACAGAGGTCCTCTAAGCTGTAAAATAGCATTTGTGTTAATATACTCTTTTAGGTGTGTTTTATGGCACAGCAGAGCCTTTTTTCCCCACCCCCTCATTATTTTCCTCAAAAATCTTATTTCCCTCTATTTATTCTTTAACATTCTAGCTAGTGGCTCTATATCTCTTATAGTCTGTAGTAGGAACTAGAGTAGGAGTGTTTGGTTGTAGTTTTTTCTCATGGGTGTCCCTCAAGCTCAGTGTGTTTTCCCTTGCACCTGTGGGATGCTCAGTGCCTTCCACTAGGTTGGGTGCTCAGTATATTGAGGATCATGTCCATGATAAATATCTGGGCTGGGTTCTTCACAAAAAGAAAATCATCACGAGTTCATGGGGGAAACTGATGGTTCACTGCCTAGAGAGCTGTGGTTCTGTAGTAATTACAGAGCCTGTACTAAATTCCTTAAGTGAGGAGGATTCTATAAATTAACAGTTCCCAGAAGAATTTTGGGATGTGGCTGTCCAGCCTCAGAAATTGCTATTCTGGATTCATGGTCAGAGACTCTCAGACTGTGAGTACCACAAGTGCTCTTTTCATTAGAGTGGTGGTTGGAAATCTGCAGGTGGAGTGAGAGAGCAAATCAAACCCTTGTTTGACTTGAAAGTTTCTGATCTGCTTTAGGCATAGAGAAGATTTTCTGTTAAAATGTAAATGTTCAGGTAAAAAGGTGAATTTGGGAGCTCCTTTTCTACTCTATGTATTCCTTCAGTGTTAAAAAAGTAATTTTCACATGGATTAATACCATAGCCTTTGATCGTGATAACATGTTGCTTTGATGGCAGATAGCTCTGGTTTTTTTTCTCTAAAGTTTTTATATTTACTTCCAAAAAAATCATTCAGTATAGTGAGTAATATATTTATCTTCATAAATCTTAACCTCATTATTCTGTGTGGAAAAAAAAATAGAGAATCAAATATGTTTTACTGTGTCTGTGACTGAAAAACATAAAAATAAATAATTTTCACCTAGAAATCACACATATAAGAATGTTCCAGCTGCAGTCTAATAATTTTGCAGTCTGTTTTGCAATATATAGGACATTGAGAATCAATATAATCTAACTTAGTACACTGAGATTTAATAAAATCTGACTTACTGAATGTTTCTTCTTTTGGAAACCATTTTCAGTTTTCTGGGGCTTACTTGAAATATTTAGTGGTTTCTCAGATGTAATTTTGAGCATGAGGTGTTAAAATACACGTATTTTCTGTAGATACAGAAATTCTGTGCTTTTGTTCAAGTTCTGTAGATGTATTTGTAGCTCTGAAATGAGTGTCATGGGAGAGACTACAAGACTAGTTTAGATCCACTTCATATATCATAAAATGCACTATAATTACATGACACAATATAAAATTGAAGGACATGAAGCCCTTATTAATGTTATGGTTATGAATAGTTTAGATCTCTCTTCATCGATCAAATGGCGAATAGATATATTCCTAATTATGCTACGCCATGATATCTTTCAATCAAGTTCCCTAATTTAAAGGAAGTAATATGTGTAAAGGAAGAAATACAACCTCACATCTGAAAACTACCTTCAGAACCTTATAAGAGTTACACTACTTAAAAAATATCTGATTAATGACTTAACCAATTTAGAAAGAAAGTTGGGACTAAAAGCATTTACTGAAACTGAAAGAGTTTTTGAGAACTACTACTGAAAAGTAGCCTTTGTGATATATTGTTTTTCTAGTAGAGATATTTGTCTTTTATTCTGGAATATATGTTATGCAGGGGCATAATATAGTGCAGCACAGTATTATAGAATGATAGTCTTACAACAACTTTTGAAGTAGAACTGTTGTCTCCTTGTCTCTGACTTGTCAACCCATCTCAGTAGGTACACAGGTATCCAGTTGCATTAAGAAAATTGTTTATAAAATTATTCAAATGTACATAACATCTATATTGAAACCCCAAATTGAGAAATTATATTTTAACTTCAAAAAGCACTGGACACATGTCTGGTGGTTAAATCATCTGTAATCCTGCCTGGGTAGGGTACCTACCAAGCTCAGTATTTCACACAGCAAGAACACTATTGTCTCACCTGAGCTACCTAAATACTTTACAAATATATAATGCAAGAGGAATTTAGTGCACTTCTTTTCTTCAACATTAAGAATTCACCCATCATTTTAGAGTACAGATTCAAGCTGGAAAATTGTCTCATCTCTTCTCCCTCTGGCAAAATAAATGTCCCTAATCAGACACTTTTAATGCATTGCAGTGCAAAGAATTCAATGTGTCAGTGTTCAAACAGGAATGATGGTGATATGATCTCATTGCCCAAGAGGTTTTATGATACAAAAAACTCTCAAAAAACACTTGTCGTTGTTTCACCTGCATATTTTCTTATCTAAACCCTACTGCATATATCACAGTTTAATTTCCTCAGGGTATATCAACGTTCAGTCCTCTACCTTACTGTGTATCAGTATCATAAGTGTTGATGATCCATATCTTTTTGCTGAAAGTCTATAGAATATTTATTGCTTTATTCCAGCTTTCCATGACCATCACTGTTAGTCTATTTAGATGTTGAAAGCATTAAATTGGAACATACATTCCAAAAAAGTGTATAATAAAATGAATGTGTGTTTTCATGTGTCAGATACTGCAAATTGCTGTCATTATTTTTGCTGTATGTATGAAAGATTGACAATTCACAACATTTTTATGCTGCAAATGTCAGACTTTTGCTGATGGATGTTAATGTGGTAGGTAAGACCCCAATCCAATAAATGGATTATTTGCTGCAGATATTACACTAGGTATCATGTTTAAGTGTGCATGCAAAGAAGTGAATGGCATGTAGAGGGGAACTTACTGTTAGTTTCTTTTTTCTGTTAGTTTGTTTAGTGTATAAACATGATGGTGTTCTGACATATAGGATGTGCATTTCATGTGAGCATTCTGTCTGTTGTATACAAAGGACCTGTTACATCTGTAGTTACAGTCTATTGTTTGAAATAATTTATTGCTAATGGTTGACTCTTGATTATTTTGAAAATGTTTGACCAAAAAATACATCATCTGAAGCTGTGTGTGCTCCAGAATAATCACTGTATTGCTCACTATCTCTTGGGTCAATGTTCAGGCCTTTGAAACTTGACCTGTGGAAGACAATTTAAGTAATTTCTAAGAAAATAATCTGAGAAAAACCTCCTTTAACATTTTGACTGAAATGTGCTAGTTAGAAACTTTCACAGACCAGAGAAATAATAATAAAAAAATCCAGTGTTTTCATAGGAGCGATTAACAGATTACATATCTTTCAGCTTGAGATAAATACATATTTTTTAATGTACTTTTAAGTTTAGAAGCTTTTATTTTTAAGTAATCTCTGGTACAATCTGTCTTTCATAGATTTATGTGCAAAATGTAAATTGATCCCTTCTGCAGTGAGAGGACAGGAAGAGAAGAATTGTATTCTGACAGTTCAGTGTAATGGCCAAAAGAACTGGGCCCACGTGACATTCCAGTTGACATTCTCTGTTGTGTATTCAGACCCCAAGAAGTGGAAGGCTAAGCAAAAGATCTTGGTAATTAATTAAAAATACTTGAGGAGTCCCTTTGGAAAGGGGTAATGAATTTCAACTTGTTTTCCAATGATTAGAGAAAACAAGAAATTCAAATAATGCCATGAACTTTTATGTGCAAACAGGCTTTTTTTTTTCTCCCTTTTCCCTGTTCGTATGACTAAAATGTCTTAGATGTAGGAGTATATATGTCACCCTGTAGAAAAGCATAAGCCAGATTCCCAAATGGTATGGTATACCAAAACATAGCCATAGACAGCAGTTCAGATAAAGCCCTATTTAATTTAAAATAGAAACAATATAGAGACCTGGACAACAGAGAAAACTGTTATTGATTTCTGTGGCATGACATGCCACTGGTTTCTGACAAAAAGCTAATTACAGATATTGTGTGCTCAGGAAAATATCCAAGTGTTGTGCCTGGGGCAGGCCATGGATGGTGTTCAGCTGTGCCAGTGCCCAGACAGAGCTAATGAACAGGCCCTGGGCTTGGACAGGCTGTACATTAACTGAAGTGCTGCAGCTGCTCGCAGTCAGGGAGCCCTTATTCCTTGAATTTACCTATTACTTGGGAGGTAATTGGCAACAAGAGCTGGTAGACAATTTTCTGATAAAATAAAATATCCAGCAGATATGGAAAGTTAGCCATTTCCTCTGCTGGACGGGAGTACTGGGGCAGTAACATCTGTGGACAGTAGAAACAGCTCACAAGGGTTTTCCATAAAAAGTTTGCTCCAGGTATATGGACCCTGAATGTGTTGAATTTGGTCCTCAAGGAATGAAGTGACCAAGGGCACTCTGTTCTGAGTCCTGCTTTTCTTCAGAGTGAAGCTGTGATAAGGTTGGGGCTGTGAGGTTCCAGCTCCTTGGGTTCTTGGGGCTCAGCCGGTGTGAGGCTCGGCTGTTCTGCCCAGGGATCAGTGTGGGAGGAGCTGAGCCATCTCCCAGGGTCTGCTGTGCTCCCCTCAGGTTAATTTGCCATGACCCCAGGACCTTTTGTTTTGGGAATACTGCACTTTAGTGTTTTTAGGGCAAAACTTTCTCAGAATTTCTCATTCATTGAAAGTTGAGAGAGAATCCCATGTCAAATCAGAATTAAATGGGTTTTTATGAAAAAGCTATCCAGCCTTTGAAGTCAGGTTTACTGACCACAGGGAAGATTCAGCTCCTAGAATTCTGAAATTCAATTGGAATACAGTTACAATATTTGTAGTCTAAAGTACAGTTAAAAGAAAGTCAAAAGGAAACCTAAATTTTTCATTATATATATTCCTTACTATATAGGTTTTGTTTTAATTGATTGAGATGTCATCAGGTGAGCTACTTCAGAGATTTTCTCTATCCCTATTTACTAGTATTTAGATGATCTAAAAATGCAATCAAAGACTGATGTTGTTTCTCATAATGCATTAGACTCTTTTACCCCATTTTCAGTCTAAAACTCAATTAGGAAAGTACTTACAAAATCACTGCCAAAGAGGGATACCTGCTTATGGTTGTGGATATGGTTTGTCAGCTAAAACTGTTCATCAGGCTTAGTCTTGAGAATAAAAAAAATGTCAAAGTTATTTGAGAAAGCTCAGCACCAGAGTTGAAGATCCAGCATTTGCCATTAAAATGTTATGGATGTGGTTCCAAATGACAAGGGGATAACCTTGCACAAAAGAAATCCAGACAGTGCAGGAAAACCTTTCCCAAAAGACTGTAATTATTTTGACAGAAGACATTAGATGCCAGATTTAAATAGCCAACTCTCAAATTGTTATAACTCGTGTCGGGAGACATTTTACAGTTCTTGGACAGTGGTGGGTGTGACAATTGATGTGAGTCTGAGTCAGAGCACAATACTGTAGATGAGAACTTTCTGGTGATTTGCTTTACACTTGTGGTTTGATCCAAAAGGTTTTCATGATGGACATGATGATCATTTTGTAAAGCTGTAGCAAACTCTAGTGAGCAAAAAATCACAAACTGTAGTGAGCAAAATTCTGCAGCTTTGCACATTTACATTTATTTCAGTGTATGTGCTCATTTATTTTACTTGTAGGATGATGCAAAAACCGTTTTAGTTTTGTCTTAGCTTTTTTTTCCCCTTTACTATCTCCTGCTTTCAGAAAGGAGCTGAAAGAAGAGTCAAAAGGAAAACTGATTTTTTTCATTATCCTTACAAGATAGTTTGGGTTTTTTTTGAGATGTCATGATGTGAGCTAGTAAAGTGATTTTTCTCTATCATTTTTTACTAGTATTTAGATGATCTAGTATTTACTAATATTTAAAGGAGGAGATAATAAAGAGACATTTTCACTAGAAGATAATACTTGAAGTACCTTTTCTTTAAAATATCACTACTGGCACTTCAACACAAAACAGTTCTATAGAAGTCCTATAAAGAGAAGTGCACCTTCTCTTTGAAAAGCATATTTTTTTTAGGCTGTCTACTAACTAAGAATTTCAGTGTGGAAATATGTGCCTTAATTATGCAAGATTCTGAAGGCAAAGCAGTTTATTCTGAATTTGTGAAAATAAGTAAAAACCAACAAAGTGAAAATATATACTTTTTAGAGTTTTCTCTATTTGATCTTATCCTTTTTCTGCTGCTGTTTTTTATGGACATTATTTGATTATTTGATTTTTTTTTATTTTATTTTTTTTTCTGCTTGTCATTGCAACAAGTTTCTCTAAAAAATTAGGTGGAGTTGAGCCTGCCTGGAGAGGAGGTTCTGTAGGTTGGTAGCAAGTGAGAAGGCCCAAACTGGGACCAGCCAGCCTGGCATTAGAGGGGGTGGAAGGAGCTTCTTAAGGACCTCCTTTGAGGCTGGGTAGAATTATTTGCAGCTCAGAATATTAATAAGATGAGTAAAATAAATTCTTGACTTGTCTCACTGATGTGTTCCTGTAGGAAGATTTGAGGGATGTTTTCTCAGATAATAGAAACTGCTGCAAAAATGTTTTATAGCTCTCCTGAGGGATTTCGGTGTATTCTGCAGAGTGAAGGTTTGAATCTGAATGCAAATTTATTGTTCTGAGGTTCTGAACAGACATGTCCAGAGGGCTCTGCTGTATGTGGAGTCTGGATTCTACTGTCCTCTACTTTCCTCACTGGCAGCAGAGACAATCCTTCAATTTTCAGTAAGATACAGCAAATTCAACAACTGTAACATCAGCATGCTTCAAGTTTTCTCCAGGAGAACTCAGAAGGTTTAGGGTTTTATGGTACTTGGAGCACACCCTTCCACACACTGAAAAAACTCATTCCTTTCCTGTTCCACCCTGTGTATTTTGCTATATATTAGTGTTGTAATTCCTTTAATGACAGTAATGTCTTTTTGTCTTTATGATTATAAATAATAGTACTTATATATTAGATAAACATGCATAGCTAGGCATATGAGGAGGAAGGAAGTGATTTTAGATGTTCAAAATAATATTTCCTATACATTTTTATCTAGAATTCTTTTCCTATCTTTAAGCCGATGTTGCTCAATTGGAGAATACAAATTGCCATTGATATGACTTAGCAGCAAATCAGAAGCACAAATCTGTTCTCAAATGGTTCATGAACTGCATTTAGTTCCTAGGAAATAATTCATAGTACCATTAAATAGTGAAAAGATAGATAAATTACAGGTTTTATTGTTTCATTTTAGAATAATGGAAACAGAAGAAGAGAGGAAGTTTTTCTAGAAAGATATTCATAGTGCACTGCTAGCCTAATTCAATGTTATGAAGGCAGAGAAACTTCTGGCTAATGTTGTGTTCAAGAGGAAAATTTTAATATAAGGGAATGAATGCTCACTAGATGTCAGGTTGATGGGTGATGTCAGTTTTTGCTATATTTGAAAAAACTCTTGATTTTTGTACCTTGATTTCTCACCCCCCTCCCCCAGTGTTTAAAGTCATGAAAAATAAAGTGGTTTTGAGGAAACTAATCTCCTACCTGCAGAGTAGACAGAATTTGAGTAATAGTTAAATAGCTGTAAGCTGCAAATCAGCATTAGTCTGGAGCAGTATTGCTAATGCTGATGTCAAAGACTATTTTTCTGTTGATCTACATGTTACTTGTATTAAAGAGAAAGGAATTTTTTTTTCTACTAGGAAAAAGGTCATTGCTTGCAGAAATAGCTGGATTATTTGGGATCATGTTCTCATTACTCCTAGGAGTGACAAGAGCAATAGATGCATATTTATGTAAAATCAGCAAACTTTTAAGGGTTTCCCTGAGCAGGAGAACTAATGCAATATTTTAGAATTATCTTTAATTTATGTTGATGTCTTTACCACAAACATTATGGAAAGCTTCTACTGCATTATCACTGCAATGTATGACTTTTGAATACAATAATTGGAGTACCTTCTAATCACCCCAGGGCTTTATGCAGCTGCTTGACGTGTTCCTGGTATCCTCTGGTTTGCTTTCAGCTCCCTTTCATGTCATCTGCACATCTGGACAAGGGACAGAATATTTGCTGTGGCAGATCCAGAGCTGTGCATCTGCCGTCTGCCCGACTGGCTGCCCTTGCTCCACACCCTGCTGACCTCTACTGCTTGTCTTTCCTTTCTCCTGCAGTGGGCAACTGACTCCTTATTGGTCACTGCTTCTCATGAAACATGTAAAAACTGTTTCTGAAATGTTCTCAGCTAAAAATTTGGAGGGCTTAATGTGGTGGGGTTTTTATTTTAAGGAAATCAAGCCAGCGTATGTGGGCTTGTTTTTAGGGTAATTGCTTCTGTAGCAAGTAAAAAGAACATCTTATTTTTCACATCATGATTAGTGGAATTAGAGCTCCTACCAAGTTGAATAGATCCATCTCATTTCTGTTAATCTCTAGTGGTGTATTTGAAGCTGCGTAAGGAGAAACTGTAGAGTTGTTCTGAATCTAAAACAATGCATTAATAATTCATCTCCTAGAATTCCTTGGCTGGAAGGAAGTAAAATATAAACTTTATTATTTATTACAGCATGTTTTGATTATAGTCTGCAAGTAAGTGCTATAGAAAAAGATTACAGAGGAACAGAGATGTTTTAAATCACAATAATAAAATGATTATATAGAACAGTACTTGAAACATTTCCAAAAGTGCAAAGATTTTGTTGTGAAGCATGAATTCTTACTTTAACTATTCATCTCCATTTTCAGTAAAGAATTATTTTATCCCAGAGTCTTGATAGAATGTTCTAATTGAAGCATATACTCATTCTTTCTCTGAGGAAAGATTGAGGCTATAGAAATTTGGCTGTGTGTATTATGTCCTGATATTCTGGATATACTGTTTCTGAGGTCATTGAGCCACAGTAATCTCTGCACTAGAGGAGATATCACTGTGTTTGGGGTTAATCAAGCAAGACACTACATAATGTTTTCTCAGTGGCTTTATTAATCACTGGTATGAATTCACTTTAGTATACAAAAATATGTTAATAGTCGTATGTTAAGTATATTACTGATTACATAACAATATCACACACATTGTATATTAGACTACACATAATTATATTTGTTTAATAATTATTATTTAAACATGTGTGTTGTTATTTATAATATAATATCTGCAGAAACTGAAATGATAGTGTTATTAGAACTGTGATATTAATAGTGTTACCAGTTTCTGTACTAACAGTAAGAAAGAGTCCTCAAATGGGCTGGGAAATTTGCTTCAGAAGCTGTGAAATGTTATTGGAGCAGCTGTTTTAAACTGGTTCTGATTAATGTGGGGAACTAAGAAGTTGAGTTAAAAGCACAAGATTAAAAAAATCATAAGGTAGAACTCTTTTAAGGAAAATAATATATTGGAGGAACAGAATAAGACATTTCGGAGAAACAGACTTCCACAAATTCAGGGAATTGATATGTAAGATTTCTTGGAAAGATAAGCTAAGGGATAAAAGCCTGCAGGTCCTGAGGGAGATATATTTTGCTTGTACATGTTATACAGTGTGGAGGTGAAATGGAAATGGTAGAAACAGGCCATAATGGGTATATCAGGAGTTCTTCACTTCCTTGAAGATCAAATAGAAATCACAGAAAATGAGGGGAAAAGTGTATAGGTAAGGGTGAATGCAAAGGAACAGAAGAAACCTGTAGGGATAAAATTGGTTTGGAATTTCTGTTCAGAAGGGACACACAAGATAACAGGCTACAGT
>JAWWLV010000018.1:13395522-13436784 GCA_035041135.1 Platyrinchus mystaceus | reverse complement strand
CTGTGTCTCTTCCAAGCAGGTGGCTTTACCTGGTGCTTAAAATCTTGCTCTTTGTGGACAGACTTTAAGAATATTAAGTGATAGTGAAATGGTTAAATTATAGTGAGCCTAATCAAGAACTGGTGCTCTAACTGTGGTTTCTGAACATCGAATATAATCTCTAATGGCAAATATTTGCCAGGATTCTTTAGATCATAAATTGAATGATAAAAAGTACAAGCAGGAGGACAGTCCTAAACTCCTGATCTTTGACTTCCTCATGGGATCTAATTATAAAGCAAATTTGTTGGTGACATCTTTGATAATAGTTTCCTGCACCCAGATGGATGCAGCTTTTATTTGTCTTGACTCAAAGGTGCATGCCTTGAGACTGCTTCTACCAAAATTCAGTTCTGGGTTTCCTGAGTTTGGTTTTTGTCTGTGTTCCCTTATTTTGAGTTGGAAAATGCAAAATAAAACTTCTTGCTTAATTTTCCACTGTCCTTGACATCTAAAATGTTGTAATGAGAAATCTCAAAAGGCACAGGATGGCTGATCTTGCTGTGTTCCTGAGCCACTGTTTAGTCACGGAAAATCAGAAGTCTTTGAAGACTTGCAGGTGTCTTTTCTTGGGAGATTTTCAGATTGATGCAGTTCAGAAATCCTACTTCTGAAAACAACTGTTATCACAGCACATTGAGTCTGTGGAGGATCAGGATTGTTTATTGTCACAGCAATAAGTGACAAATTGTCTGTACAGTAAACGACCAGAGTCGTCGTTTAGGGCATAGAGTACCTACTGCATGACAAAACGAGGGGAAACTGAGTCAGATGATGTATATGAGATCTTCCATTCATCCCAAGACTTTCTGTGAAGATCAGGGCAATTATACAGCAATGAATGGTAATGAGAGCAGGTTGTGTTGTTGTTCAGCATCATAAAAACACAAACTAAGCACTGGTTGTGAGTGCTTTTTCACTTACATGCCAGAATATAGCTCAAGTTTTGCAGGGATTTTGTGTTGCAACACAGCAATATTTTCTGCGTATTGCTTTTGTCAGTAACACTACAGCTAATCCCCTCAATGATGGCCAACTCCATCATCTCTGCATTATTACCTTGTTTATAACTACACAGTATTTCTACTGAGCTGCAGAGAAATGTGTCCTAATTTTCTCGAAATAGTGGCTGGTTGAGGATAGAGAGCTAAAGTCATTAGTGCACGTTCAGTTTCAGGTGCTTGATTGAATCTAGAAGCATTGCACAACATCTCAGGGCCACTCTGAAGTGATATGGCAGGGACTGATCATGCAAAGACAAGACTGGATTGTATGGGCTCACAACGGGTCTGAGTGACTTACTGAAACCAAGACGCCCACGCTTTCTCCCCTTATTCACACAGGAGAATATTCCCTTCCTTTCCCAGCTGGGAACTCCACAACAGCATTCACAGTGAAGAATTTGTAATGTGAAACTGCAGTCTCAGAATGTGTTTTAATTTTGGGACTGAAATTCATTGTGTTTCCTAATGGGAAACTTCAGCGACACACAGGGAGACGTTCAAGGACAGGGAGCTGAAAAATATCTTGGAAGTAGTTCAATCAATCAAAGGTTCCTGCTTTCAAACCTGTAGGAGATCTTTTCATCTTTGTGTGGTTTAATTACTTGAACCCAGGTTTCTGTTGTCTTTCAAACTACATTGTTGCAGGCAGAATGCACCCTTGGCAGTAATTACATTGTCCCACGTTTCCCTCTGAAGGATGCACCCAGTTTGCATGATGATTAACTGCTGTGAACACCCTGGTTTTGGCTTTGCCTCTGTAGTTTTTGCTCTATAAATGCACTTGCCTTACAGGGTCTTGAGGAGTGAAACCGCATCAGTGGCAGATTCAATAAGGAAGCAACAGCTCTTGAGTCTGCGCAAAGACAAAGTATAACAGCTCCATTTGCACAGTGCGGGGTAAGACAACACATGTTCAAAATGCAATAAACAGGATGTGTCTTGGGCAGATTTGCTGACAGCTGGCTGCTGAAGTCAAAGTTGGAAAGTCACCTTTGTCTTTTGACTCCAATGTGAAGTGCATGTAATTCTCTGTTGCTTTACAGCTAAACAGTTAGTTATTCTTACCAGCACAGAAGAGTACAAAAGAGGTGTAGAAATTTGTTAAAGTATGATTCTCTTATACCTTCTTTGTACTGCTCTTAGAGTTCAGAATGGGAAAGAATCAGGTACTGGATATCTAGAAAGTCTGACAATGTGTCAGTGGCCCATGAGTCAGGAAGGAAGTTCGTGGTGACAGGGATCATAATTTTATTTTAGAGAGTCTGAATGAAAGAGCTGAGTTTCTTCAAAACTCAGTGCCAGATGCTGATCCACCTTTTTGGGTCAATTTTTGTCTATAAATAGCTGTTCTACTCTCTAAAGGTTCCACTGTGAAGAGATTGCCTTCATGGAAGTGCTAAAAACACTTAGGAGAAGTATTGTGAAGTCATTCTTCATTGTGTGATTTTAATTGAACACCATTCATTGCACCGTCAAGCAGCAAATAGAAGAAAAGAAAGGTGACAGCCTTTGTATTTTATATCTTACCTGTATCATCTTTCCATCTTCAACTTGATGAATGAATCATGCATCTTTGATTTTAAAAAATTGCCTCAATTTCATAAATATTTAGTTTCATTCCTTTGGAAATATTTATTTAGGTAGATGTTTTTCTCAGTGGAGAGTCTAAAGGCAGACAAATAAAATACAAACCCAAAAATCTTCTGGAAAAAGGTTCAATTAAATATTACTAGCCATAGGTAAGGGCCTGTATACCAAAAAAATTCTGTCTGTATGGTCTTTTCCCTTACCAGATGGACACGGTAACATGCAGTCAACCTTCACTAAGCAGTTGTTATGAACATACAGTATCTGAGCACAAGAGCTTCTCTGTGCTCCTCAGAGATTTGCCATGCAGGTTCAGAACAACCTCTCAGTGGTGTACAAATGTTTAAGTTCCTCAGGTGGTGGGTTTTTTCAACTTGATTGTGACCTGTAAACTTATATAGAGATGCTGGATGTTGTGTCCTTCTGTATTTACTTGCTACAGGTGCAAAAATTCCAAGATTAGCGTCTTGGTTGTGAATATGTTTGCATTTTATATGTACATTTTTCAGTGAAATATGTTCTGGGAAGTGTGAATTCAGAGCATTCCTGCATAATAGTGCTTCATATGTGCCTGCTCTATACTTAGAAATGCAAAATCTACCCATTGATATCAAAATCATTGGAGAGAAAATTGTATCAGCAGTAGTGAGATGATTATGACCGTGTTTCCTGGTGGGGAAGGGTCTTGGTTAGCACTGCTAAGCTCTGTAGATCCCAACTGTTAGCAGAAGGATGGCATGTGTAATTACTTATGAGACTGACAGTCTGTATTGACTCATTTATAGTTTTTAAGTGTATGTAAAGTGCTTTGGAGCAGCTGAGCCAGAATTTAAAACCCTTGTGAAAACATGGGAATGCTGTGTTGTTGTGATTAAAGGAAGCTGATGCATGACCTAATGGCAGCTTAGCTAAGAAGAAATGATGAACTGATGGTTTGGTGCTTTTTATTTTTTTACTAAGCTAAAATCCAGAAAAAGGAGGTCTTCACAGCTACAGGGTATGGTGGCTGATGTGTGGGTTAGGTATTTTCTAAACAGTCAGGAAGTAAGTATTTAGAAAGTGTCAAGGAAATTAAAACATGGTTTTCTATAGTAATATTAAGTAAGCATAATATTTACTGAAGCAAAAAAAATCCTATATTTAGAGCGTCTTTCATTGTATATCTAATTTGAAGAAGAGAGTTGCCCCTTTGGACATTATAGGCTGATAGAGATTCCCCCCCCCCCCCCCCTTTGAATTAATATTGTTAGAATCAAGCAACAAACTTGGCAAATATCTATACATGAATATGTGATATATGATAAAATATACTAAAATAAGCAGAACTACTAAATGTCAATCAAGGCAATGGGTGTGTTTGGGCTTTTTTTTTACTTTGTCATGTGTTTCTGACAATTTTGGGGTTATTTTTTTTCCCTGTTTCCTAGAGCGTTTGTAGGAATTTCTCTTTACCTGAGGTTGGTTTTCAGAATGTAATTTTCTGTGTGCAAATGATGGTGATTTTGATTTTTTTTCAAGTCCAATAGGTATTCAGGAATGTGTCCAGGTCCATCCTCCTAATTTCTTTGGGTTCATATGTATCAGCACTGTGGGCTCAGCTGTTGGGGCTCACCTGGGTTTTCTGCCAAACTGCGTGAGCAGCTGCGAATGCACAAGGGGCTTTATCAAACAACAGAACCCAGCACTTGTCACCTTCATACCCATCAAATGAGGTTTGTTAGATTTGTGATTTGTGTGATAATTTCTGACAACCTAGTAGGAGCACTTTCAGTGTGTTTCTGACTCTTAATAATTAAGGAGTTTGTGAAGGAGAGGTGTAATGTGTACACATTCAAAACAGAGCTCTCCTGAATTTCAGATTTCCAGCTTGCAGAGGAAGCACTCCTTTTCGGGGTGGTGGAGAGTTGAGGGATATTCTTGAGCATATTTTGAAACTGTATCCCTAAGTATTTATTCTGAACTATTATTTAGAAAAAATATTGAGGTATAGTCAAGACTTAACTATATACTAAATAATTAAATATCTTTGGAAATAGGATATTTTTAATGAATAGGTTTTGTGCAGTAGTTTTGCTGACAAGCTTCAAATTGAACTTTATTCCTTTTTTGGTCTTTTTTCTTTCTCAAGTCCTTGGATTGACGGTTCCTTAAAATATATTTATTTCTTCTCCAAGTTTTTCACCTGAAATAACTGTACACAGACACTACATCATACATGCAGCCTTCTTCAAATGGACTTGATCCACTTTGTGTTAAGACTTACAAGTTAGGTTTTAAATATATTTTGTGAGAAAAACCAACTAGTTAAATATTAGTTATGTATTTTTTTCAAATGTAGTTTACTTCTTTGATAGTTTATAAAAAGTTAGAGTTCAAATACACTTCTTTCTAAAAAAGGTTTTTTTTGTGCTGTGTAACTCTTGCCAGCTGACAGAATAACCTTGACAGAGTGTAGCTTTTGCTTCTTTTTCATACATATTTATCTGCTACCCTAGGAGCATCTAATGGGAATTCATTGCTTCAGCAATGATTGAAGAAATCTTATTTTTAATCTAAGTAATTTTCTGTGAAGTTTAATTCATAATATAAGAGCAGCTCCTGGGTAATAACTAAAATATATATATTTTTAATTAAAAGAATTGCCTTGAATCCTCAATGTCCAGCAGACATGCTTCTCTCTCTCTCCAACAATCACAGCAGATCATCTTTGCCATATAATGTTTAATACTTCATTATCTTTTAATTACTGGGCATATGCAAGAGAAATAATAAAAATTGCCATGGTTGAACTCAGGGGCTTTGAGAGTTGCAGGGGAGACTGGTTTCAAGTTCAGTTCTCTTACATGAAGAAATACAAAGTTAGTTTGGGAAGAATTTAGGCTAATAAGTCTTAAAGGCTCTAATTTTCCACTTTGAACACTGACACGGATTTATCAACTAGCTACATGATTGTGTGTGTGTGGGCTTGTAAAAATGTTCAGTGATATTTCCAAATGACCCTCAGTTCTCTGCATTTTTCTGTTTCAGACTAATTTTTAGCAACATCATAGTTATAGTTGGGAAATAGTGTGGTCACGTGCCACTGAAGAAAAAAACTCAATTTCTTGAGTTCCTGGGTTAGTTAGTCAGAATTATGCTGCAGAAGAGCTAATTGTGAAGTGTATAACCTGCAGATGGATGAGGGGATTGGCATTCAGCAGCCTGGCTCTATTCCCTGTTCTGGCATGGATTTCTTGTATGAGCTTGGGCACCTGTCTCTGCTTCTGTTTACCTTTATTTCTAATGGGCCTTGTCTATTTTGAGAATTCCTCTGCAGCAAAAATATCTACTTCTGGTTGCATTTTTACAGATAATAAGTCACATATTCAAAGTGCCTCTGTACCAGATATGCTATATGTTTTTCTATATGTTGAACACTACAATAAAATAAATAAATAATCTCCCCCCAATAAACCAAAAACCTGTATAAAGTTATATACTAAAAGATAAATGTAAGCACATAACTCTTTCTTCCCTGCTTTTTTTTCTAGAGGAAAATCTTTTACACAGTTGTCTGCAACTTAATTTAAAATTCAGTATAATCATAGATCAGACAGCATGCTGTCTGAATTAAAATCTTGGCAGCTTTTAATTTTAAATTTGGATCTCAATTTGTCCTTGTAGGTTAATGAATTTAAGTAGTTCCTTAAAATTTAGAGAGTATTCAGCCTTTTGGGATATTTCAATTTTTCCTTCTTGATATCTAGTGATGGCAAATATAGAAGTATTAGAATTTGGCCAAGTTAAGTAATACCTGCAAATGACCTAAAACTTCATAGGTATTGTTGAATCTGTAATTTATTTGTGAACTATTTTGGATCTGGGGAACTATGGTTGTTCCTATGGTGGCACGAGTTTTCATTTTTGCATAGTGCTGTTTCAGCTTTAAAACAGCCAGAGAATCATTGTAGAGCTGTGTGACTCTAGAATTTCGCAGTGAAGTGTCCATAGATTTACTTCTTTTTTTTTCCTTTTTTTTTTTTTTTTTAATAGGGGAATTTTTTAATGTCTTAGTGAGGCTGTGCAATAATTAAGTACTTGTAATCTTGTTATTCACAGTTTAGCAGAAAAATTGCTCTTTGTCTCTCAAGAATTATTAATGGCTACAGTGCATGCTAACATCTTTCAGTTCCTAGCAGTAGCTCTTGAATTTTTAGCTGAGAAAGGGCATAAAATCATTGAATTGCATCTTTCAAGAAAAGTTCTCTCTCTCTCTCCATCTTGTGTGAGAAGAATTCAAATACTGAAAAATGATGTGATGTATTTTTCATATGGAATAAAAATTTAGTGCCTCAGAAAACATAAAGAATGTCTGCTTTTAATGTCTGGTGAAATCACATGCAGAAGTTCTGTTAATACCTTATTTATTAATAGTTAAAAGAAAGAGATGGATCGGTCGTATATATGAACTGAGTCAACAGAAAAATCAGTAAAAAGGAGAATTAATTTACACAGGTTTAAACAGCACTAACACCTGATTCTCACGATTGCATCTTATTTTCAATCTTTGTATTGTGGTCAAACCTCAGGCAGCTTTGCCAGTTGGTAGCAAAGCAAATTTTATTGGTGATATGGCATCATAGCTTTCTCTTAGAAAAGGGATACTGAGTAAAATGGTAATTGTAGGATGTTCTGGACTGACACAAAGATCTTCAGATCTTGCTTTTTTAATTAATTTGCCTGTTCAGTCATGTGATTTTCCCAGATTTGGGTTTTTTTCCCCATTAGGAGCTCACTGTGAGCCCCCAGGTTGAGCTGTATATTTATGGTCCACTTCAATAGTCTGTGTTAACCAAAGAAATACTGGAAGCATACTTGATATCAACCTAATAAATTTTGTTCTTATAATGGAATCTCAAAATGAACCCAGAACTTTATTTCTCCTGCTATAACTCCCTTACAGGTTTGTCTGAAGAGGTTTTTTGTTTCTTTCTTATGGTTAGTCACAGTCACCTTGGTATACAGATATCTGCTAATTACCCTCTGTTTGTCAGTTGTCTAAATAATTTACTGTGTAAAAGTCTCAAAGGACTCTCTAGGTGGCAGGTCTGATTTAGAATAGCACATTCTTTTATGCAGAAAGGCCCTTTTCTTTCAATTCTGCCCTTCCTTCTCTGCTTTATTGCAATGTATCTTGGTTCTGGGTATCTCTTTTTCAGTGATAGTTCATTTTTTACTGTCATCAATGCAAGCTGCCACTGTAAATAATGATGCTGTTCCAATCTTTCCCCCTCTGTTTGACAAGTTGTTTTTCTGTGTGCTCACTTTGCTCTCTGCATAAAGGCAGATGTTATTCTCTAAGTGTTCTAGTTAACTGTGTGTGTTTCTATCAGCAATGTATGACACGCTGGATTTTAAACCAGTTCTTGTTTCAGTAAGGTGACCATCCTAGGTGTTACATTCAGCCAAATAGGACTCTTTTAGCTGGGAATAGCCTCAAAAGCTGACTTGGAGCATTCAGCAGAGATTCAACCCCCTCCCACAGATTATTTAGCCAGCCACTCGAAATAATAGCATTTGCCAAAATTTCAAGCTGCTTATAAGCACTTTTCTATCTACAAAGAGATTAAATTCATGCAATAAATTTTGTGTACAAGATCTACTTACTGCCTGTGTGCCAGTGAAGGATGTATATATTCAGAGTTATACTCTTCATTGTTTCCATCTAATAAAAATGTAGTAAGCAGGTGTTAAATGTAAACAGTATTTTTTTCTGCTGTGGAATTTCTCCCTGATCAGAAATGAAATTCTCTACAGTAGAGGGAAGATGTGCTGCAATTATATGGACTATTGAAAATCACAGAGTGTATTTGGTAGGAATTAAGTTCATTGCTGCTACTGACTCCAGCTACTTCAGCAGCTACTGCAGTGTTTTTTCTCTAATGCTGAGTTGGGGAGAATGATTTTTCCCAGTGGTCATTGTATTGAGGAAGCTCAGATTGGCACAGGAGTTTCTATGCAAATTGCATAGGAAAAGAGGACAGCATATTAAGGGCATATTGATTTAATATTGTCTCCTAGGTGTAAATTCACACGTTGATACATTGATTATCATTAGATCCGAATTGCTGCTGTTTCTCAAGATCCTCAGGAGAACTTTCCACCTAGTTAATGCTGTTGTCTTGGATATATATTGCTCAGGGAAATTATATCTGAAGACTCTGTAGCTTGAACTTGTTAGTAGTGGCCTCCAGGCTGGGAATATGTTTATCTTTTCGGAACCGAGGGCAGCGACATGCAGAGCACCTTCCAGACTCCACTTAGTACAAAAGGAGTGGGGAGAGGGGAGACCCTTTCAGGGGTCAAATTCTGTCTTGTACCTCCACTGGAGTCACAATTAACAGAAGAAACTCTTGGACCAGACTAGAACATGACAAAAATACAGAGACAGATCTACCTTTCTGTGTCTGTTATATTGCAGTCACACCTGTGGAGAGTGTCTTCTGACTCTGCTACGAGTTAAGAATGCAATCTGAATCTGCACCGCCTGTCAGCCCTCGTCCACATCCATTCCTCCTTTTCTTCCTTCTTTTTTTTCCCCTCTGTGTATCTCCCCGTAGAGTACAGCTATTCTGTGTATCCAGTTTACTTGTATGTATAGTGCTTTTTATGTGTATGACTGCTGTGTAATGCATATAAACACAGGGTGGTTTTTATAGACAAAGCCCTGCCATGTGTTGTAAGCTAAAACCAAGCTAGCAGGCATTGTCTCTGCTTAAACAAATCTAGGAGACTGTTATCTAGAGGAGGGGAGTGTATTCACTGAGCTGTAGTTTTCCATTAGTGTTCTACTGTTCAGTGCATATTTTAGCAATTCCTTTTCATTTTTTTGATTCCACTAGTCAGTAATTGACATTTGTTTTCTCACTGTCATGATCCCAGGCCTGGAGGCTTAGCTCTCATTGCAGTCAGCTGCCATCACTCAGCAACTAAAAACTTCCTGCTTAAATGCATTAACATTATTGAACAAAATGTGTAGGCCCTCTTAGGCTCCAAGGGAATGGAAGTTTGAGCTGCCTCTGTAATTGTCAACAAGCCCTTGTGTATCCAGGGCAAGTGAAGATGGAGATCTCTGATTTTTTTCTGACTCTGTTACAGCTCCAGTAAAATCACGTGTGTTTACCAGTGTAGGTTTATTTTTTTCCTTTATGTATATAGTCAAACAACAGTATATGCCCAATTTACAGACTGGAGCTGGGAACAGCTCAGTGAGCTGGTTCTGTGGCCTGGGATGCTCCCTGGTTTGTCCCCTTTGCCTGGAACTCCTACTACTGTTCCTGAAAACTAGAGAAATAGGTGTTAACTTACATGAGACCCCAGGGCAATGCAGACTGAACCCTGGGACTGTATCTAGTCTACGACTGGAACTGCTGGTTAGAAATAATAGAAAAATATTAAAGAGCAGACTTCTCTTCCTTGGATTAATTTTTCTGATTATCTTGTATTTATTTAGTTGAAAATTAATCTATGACATTTTAATGGCTTTCATAAAGTCTGCAGTATACCCACTTGTTATTTCATATTCTGCAGTGATTAATTAATTTAGCTAAATTCATAGGGAAGGCTGTAATTGCTGCAGTCTTTGAAATCTGAAACTGAATTCTCATAATGAAATAGTCGTAGGCTATGAGTCATTTAGGAACAGTTTCTTTAGGGAAGTTGACTTTCAGATATGAAATCTGTTTGAAAAAATTCTTTTTCAATCATTTTCTTCTCTATTGGATTTGTCTTCAAATTAGATTTTGTAGATTCATCATTTAGGAATTAATTTATACTCCATAGTGCGCATGCATTCACTCAGTGTAGAACACACAGGAGAGGCAGATACTCTAAAGATACAGAAAAATTAAAGTATCACAACAAATACTTTATAGTGACATCTTTTTGGAATACCCCAGTTCTGCTTATTAGGAACAGTGGAGTGTTTGTATCCCATGTCTTGATTATAATTTCTAAAATTAGAATTTCTTTCTTGAAAATTGATTTCCATGAATTTTTGATACAAGTCAATCACATATATCTGGTGCCAAAATCCAAACACAGTGATATGAAAATACCATCAAAATAAGCATGTGTAAACAACTGAATGCTTTCCAACACTTGCCCTGCTGTATTTTACAAATAACACTGAATCCATTTATGTTAATTTTATGTCTGCTAGCTGAATTTAATACAATAATTTAATATTCTCCACATATTTGTTCAGCTTTTTAGATTTCAAGGGATTTGTAAGAAATGTATATTTAATTCAGACTAATACGGTAATGGTAAATTATTATTCTGTTTTCAGTATTTGCCTACGAATTTGATTTCTACAATCACTAGCATAAGAATATCAATGAAAACTGGTAAAAAGATTAGAGAAAAATAATGAAAATTATTGGTTTATTATTTCTGTTCTGTAAACTTCTCAAGTAATTCAGTAGAGTGATGCTTCTCTAAGTCAAATGGTAGCATTTGCACATGCATTTCTTAAATTCTTTATGAAGTCTCTTGGTTCTTCTAGCACACAGGAAAAACTTTTTACAATTACTTACAATCCAGTAAAATATGTCTTAGGGGGGATTTTCAGTGATGGAACATAGGTGACATGAGGAAATTTAAATCTTACTGTCTAGATTTACTTGTATCGAAAAGATTATAGATAGGGAGGAAATAATTTGAAAAATGATTTAATATTTTGTTGCTGGGACTGGTTAAGCCTCTTGGTTATGGCCCAATACTCATGAATTTATTATTTTGATGTAAATTTAACTCCCTAGGAGAGATAAAGGGTATGAAGAACTAAGCACATCTAGTTCCATCTCCAATGTGTTTCCTTTGATATTTTAGTAGTTTCCTAGGTTCAGAGTTCATGTGAAAAGGAAAGGCCGGTTCAAATGCTGTGTTCTTAAATGTAGGTGTTGTTTAAATGACATTAAACAAAAATTAAATTAGTTTAGATAAGTTGCTTTAGGTTTCAGAATGACAGCTAGTGTTAGCTTCTTTTATTTATGCATTGAATTCACACATTACTAATTCCCTTTTTTGTCAGCTATTAGCTGTGAAACACTTTGAGGAAAATTTAAGTCAGTTCCTATATTTGGTTATTACATTTCCATTGTAGAAAACAAAATAAAAAGGACAAAAATCTCTCTCTCAAACCTTATTGAAGTGCTATATAAAACTGTCAGTCCTGTTAACTTGTTAACTTGAAGTGCTGTCATATCACAAGCTTCTCTAAATGTATTTGTTTTATTCAGGTGCACTTCAAATGGTTCCCATGTAGTTACTGTTCCTTGGAGAATGAAAAATTTGTCCTCCAATTAATTTTGCCACTCTTTCCTGTCTTTCTTTTCTCCTTTATCTCCCTAAGCATGTGTATTTATATTTGCTATCTTATCAAACCAATACAAATGGAATTCCAATTAGAGTTTTGATTACATCAGTTGTTACTGAGAAGTGAAACTGCAGAACCAGCTGTCAGTTGACTAAGTTTAGCTCAGCTGAGTTAAGAAATTTTTCTCATAAATTGAAAATATGTATTTTTTAAAAATGGAATATTTGCTTCCCTAGAAGAGATTATAAACATTTTAAAACAGCACTGAAAACTCTTCCTTATCAAGCATTTTGACTACATGAAATGTGAGTTCCAACTGCTTGTGCTACAGAATTGCATATACTTGTATTTTGATTCAAAACAATGTTGAAAACAGTCCTGCGGTCTAGAGTTAACATACTTTCCTCTTATCTTCCACTTGACAAATTTTGATATAGAAAGTAAATATTTCTCTGTTAAAAGCAGTGAAACATTAAAGTGCACTGTGTAAAGCTGTAGATTGTAAGGGCTGTCTTTATCAGCTTGCCTGATTACCTCTGGTGTGTGCAGATGAGGAGACCAGTAAGAGCAGGAACTGACCTCCTTCACTAATTCAGTTGTTATTCCTTTATAGGTGAATCTCAGGGATAAATAGTTAAGTGGGTGGTGATTACATTATGCACTAAAACGTGTGCCATTTTACAGTAGAATAAACAGCTACAGAAAAATATGATTGAAGTGCTCCAGGGAAAAAACTCAGAAGCTGTTTACTCCAACCTTTCTGAATTCACAGAGTCACAAACGAAATATTGTGGAATTCTCTTTGCATTTTATCCACAACAGTGTTATGTAGCAGGAACCACCTCAGTCTTCATTATTTCTCCTTTTTATTTGAAAATGAGTCTGCTGATGTTTTCTTACATTAATTTTTGTTAACTGTTAATAGATTCTGTGTTTTAAATGCCATCTGCTGTTGACACTTTGGGCTATACCTTGCAGAAATAGAGTTAGGAAGCGCTGTGACTTACACTTAAAAGCAGAAATTTCTGAGGATGCAGTATTATACTCAGATTAAATCCTCTTTAATTAGTTTGAAGTTACTGGTGCTACACCTGATACTATTAAAGTTACAAAGTCTGATTTGTTTAAGAAGTCACTTAATGTCTACATTCATGATTACATTTTAAGATGTTAAATTATCAGCAAAACTTTTCACATGGAGAAGTGGCTTTGTGAAGTGATGAGTCCCTCTGTCATCACATGTTCTGCAATGCCTATCAGCAGGATATGCACTAATAAGATAACTTGGGTCCAGCCCACCCTGATATGATCTTAGTGGAGCCTTGTTAACTCTCTGAAGGCCGTGCAGATCTTCTCTAAATGTCTCAATATACTTATGACAAATCTACTTTTTAGTATGCAAGGAAGAGGATTGAGGGTGTTGAAAGACATCCTTAAAATCTCATTTAAATACCTCCCAAAAGGGTCTCCTGGAAAGAATCTGGTTTACCTATGTGGAGTCATGCAGTACATTTTTAGAAGGCTGGCATCAACATTCCAGCTACATGTCCTCCCTTCCTCTTAGTTATTTCTTGCCTAAGCAAAGCTGAAAACTCCAACCTGTGTAACTAGAAACACTTGTGACCAAACCCAATGACAAATCTGTATAATTACAGAACATTATGTGTATTATTACACAATGTTATATTATATTATATATATATATCTACCTAATTTATTATATTTTTTAGGACACTGAAATGTCAAAACTTAAACTTATAAAACAGCCAGATGCTAGACAGTGCAAATCTTACTTTAATATATTATAAAGTTATATAGTAAGCCCACTGCATGGGCTTCACATGCACATAAACCCAGTAGTTACATAAATAATATCAAATGACAAAACTAGAAAGCAGTTTCTGCATACTTTATTTTACAATTCTTCACTGAATATATTTACAGGACACCGAGTTTGCTTTAGTGCAATACATAGTAATGTTGCATAAGTACAAACTGTTGAACATTTCTAAAAAAAAAATAATTAAAGAAATAAAGCACTTAACTGATGTTACAGCTAAGTATGTAAAGCAACGTTATAACTCTGAGTGAAAATGCTCACAGCATCTTTTCTTTTCATAAACAATTTCTAGAAACAAACCACAAACCGGCATTACATATCCCAAACTACCAACCCTTGTACAGTACCATATCATTTAAAAAATGACTTTTTAAAAGCACATATACTGTACTGTACAGCAATCTGTTCTACAGATACTGACTTACTCTTTTAATACAAATATGATATTACCATGGCAGTTTTGAAGAACAAAGTTATCTCAAGATATCAAACATCAGTAACAAACTCTGGTAAGCACAGCTTCTTGAGGACCTGCTTTAACAGCATTTCTTCACAGTGATATTTATGAAAGGTTGGAAAAGAGATTAGCATAAAATATTTCCATCCTTTTTCAGTTTTTATGCAAAAATCATTACTTTATATTGGTAATTATAAAATTACAAACACTTTCTATAAGTAACTGCATCTGTAGTAATGATAGAAAAAGTTATCAGTAAGACACCTAAAATGAGGCTTGCATAAAATGATAGTTTGAAGAAAACTAGGTACCTCATTTGTAAAATAATGGTAAAGGAGGTAACTTAATTTAGAATAAGCAACACAGTAATTTAACAGAGACAACCTATTAATCAATTAAAAAAGCTAATTATTTATTAATAAATGTTGAAAAATAAAGGAATTGTGATGAGGTGAAATCAACATTTCAAAAGATATGATGAAACATTTACTCTTAGTTTTGGCACTTCATTGGAACAATTACTTTACCAAAGACCAAAATATGTATAAAAGATATACAGCTCCTTGACATACCTTGCAAATATAGTACATAAGTACTGGCAAACACTGAAAACATAGTTAGTTAAACATTCCCACAGATATGCACATGCATGCACTATTCAGACAACAGCATTGTATCTATGTTCTGGCGGTGACAATCTTGCATTACTTGGGGATTTTAGGCCGTTTCTTCAGCAGATCTTGTTTCTGTTTTAAGTCTTACAAACTCTTTAGCAACTTCATCATTGTTCCTCTGAGAAAGTATCCTAAGAATGGTTAGCCCAGTCTCATCTACGGAGATGTTTCTCAGCAGGGGGTACCAAGAGGCACAGCTCCCTTTCTCCGCGATGCTTTGCAGCTGAATGACTGTCATTCCTATAATTCGGTCTTCCCGGGCAAAGCAATAATCTTTCACTGAGAGGTGAAGTTCGTAGGCTCCTGGCTTATCTTCGTTACTCAGCGTGCTGTGTGGATTAAAAAATGTGAATTTAGAACAAGGAGTTCAGTTTAATTCCCCCAAGGAATGAATTCACTCTAGAAATCTTGGAAAAATTAAAGTGATAGTGGTAGTTTAACTTTCGTTGTTCCATTTTGTTGCAACAAATATCATTAATTTTAAACCTCTTTTCAGATGCTACTGGTGATGTAGTTTCTGTTCCAACTGACCAGAACAGGAACAGAGAATTTGCTCATGATCTTAAATAGGCAGTTACCTTTCCCTAGAAAGTACATAAAATGTTCAACTAGTTCTACAACTGTCAGCACCACAACTTTAAATCAACTGCAAAAAAAAAAAAAAAAAAGAAAAAAAAAAGAAAATCACTGGTAACAAACATCAAAAGGAGCTTTGTGGTCAGACACAGTGACTGAACTCATTCCCAGTCAGGGCTGAAGGATAAGAGGATGAAAATAAATTGATCTCACTTATAGAAGTGCTATGAGAAGTACTAAATTTAAAACTCCAGGTTAGGTGAAAGTTTGTAACAATTTTAATGATTAAAAGGTAGAAACATTAGATAAACAATACTGTTAACAATGTGCAACCTTTTACGTATTTAGATATCTCTACAGTAATAAAGCCCCAGATATGTAGCAGTAATAATCACTGCTTCAGTCCAAATAACTACTGAGGCCAATGGATTCTTAGGGATAAAAATAGTTATTCCTCTGTAGGGAAATGAATTATACATTTTAACCAGCTTTTTCAAGACTGAGAGCTTAGTGGCTGCCATTCATCTTCATATAAATATAAGATACAAGTTAGTAAATAATTTTGAAGAAATGTCTATATCTATGGATTTTGATGTGTACAGCAGTCTTAGGATGATGGTTTTTATGTTCTTACTGTGATTTAATGGAAAAAATTTGCACAAAATCCGCAATGAGCAGAGAAAAGAGACTTACAATTGGAAAGTTTCATTGTATTTTGGTGACCATGTGTTGCTCTTTGTCTTGGTTCCATGTTTTCTTTTCTTGTCACTTAGTTTAGGACCCAACATGCAAACTTCCACAAACGGCCGGAACATGGCTGTCGTTTGCCAATTTAGGTTATTAATTGCCACAACTATAAGAAAATAAAAGAAACAGAGTTAAATAAAATTCCATTGGAAGATTTCTAATTAATTACCCTGCATGACTTTGTATAGCCAACAAAAGGTGACCTGAGATCTTTCCTTTGGGATACCAATACCTGGCAAGCCCAGGAAGAGCTTTGCCTGTTCTCTGCCAAGTAAAGACGTCTGACTACTTTTGGGCTCAACAGTATCAAACACAAACATATGTTTTACAAACCCTTTACATTTACAGCCTTTTGTTTTTGCCTGCTACCTTCACTGCAATTAAAAAATCAGCTTATACTAATCTGAATTATACTGGGTTTCTGTCTGAAATGCAGGTTGTGCAGAACAAAGACATTTTGTTAAAAAGCAAATTCTTAATATTTAGTGCAGTCATTCACCACCCAGCTTTGCTGCAGCTTTTAGAAAGTTAAATGATATACAAGCAATATAGAGGATATTTTGACACATTTTAATTTATAGCTGCAACTTTATAACTTAAATTTTAGCTGTCTACACAGAGAAGCAGAGACAGTACTTAAGTGCATAATCTGGACTTCTGTTGATGTTGAGCAAGGAAAAAATACATTCCTAATCACCTGAAGCATACTCACAGCTTCACAAGGACTGTATTACTCAATATTTTTTATTACTGCTGTGTTTTACTTAGGATGCAGTGCTTGGGGGGTTTGACCTTTGCTGTTGCTTTCTTTTTAAAGTTAGCTGCTGGAAACTTACCTTTTACAGTGACTTTATGCTCCCCAGTTCCAGGATGTGTGGAGACATCCACCTGTATAGATATTTCACCCACGGAACTATTAGCAGTTTGAGCTGAAACAATAATTAATAGGTTAGCACATCTGGCTTCAAGAGATATAATGAAAGTTGAGTGGTATTTTCTGTCAGAAACACTTAGACATTTCTGACGTGTTTTACATTTAAGTGTGAATCAGTTACAGATTCATAAATGATTTTGCCACAAAAGTACCTGGCAATTGCAAATGTCTGTGTCAAGTGCCTCAATAAAATAAAACATCCTGTTCATCTGGAACTTTCCATTTTTGTTGTCATCAGACGTGTTTGTATCTTGAAATGCAAAAGTTGGTGGTTTTGTCAAACTTTGTTTCCATGTACACCTCAAAAATCTTACTGATAGTAAGCATTTGGTAAGTTAATTCTGTGTTGTTATGGATTAAATGAAGACAACATCAATAATTCAAAAGGCAGCTTATCCAGGGTAGAACTCCAAAACTATACATGATATATATTTCTATATAGGGTGTTCTCATTGGCTTTGTGATGCTGTAAAGTAAAGAGAGTAGAGACTGGAGGTCCTGGAGCATTAATCTGTCTTGTTCTTTCATATCGAGAAATCCTACCTTTTCAAATCGTTACATAACGCATGGATTTCAAACGTAATGGGTTCTTTTTGTGGTGGTGAACATTTTTATGAACAATGCTTTTTATTCCATGGATAGCCTTCCTTCAGCTCGGAAGTTTGAGTTGAACATACTGTAACTCTTCAGTCTTTAATCTCTTGTCCTGATTAAAAAGCTCTCAATGCCAAGCTGGACAGGAGAAAAGAACTAGGAATTTGCAACACTTAAATCTTAGGGCCACTGAATGTGCTGAGAAAATGAGAAGTTCTTGAATTCTCTCCCAATCACAATTAATAATAATTTACTTCTGAGCGCAGTGGAAGGTGAGTTAGGCTGATCCTGAATATCACTGAAAATATCATCCAGTGTAAATTACTTGTTTTAGCCTCTAGCTTAAACCCCAAACCAAACCTTGGTCAGGAGAAAGAAAACAGCATTTTTATTAGATAGCTTAGGCAACAGCCTGTGGGTGATGGTAATAGTGGAGTGTGCTGGGTTAACCTCTAACAATGCCATGTATGATTTTACCAAAACAAAAATCTATGAATCTGTAAGATAAGGCTTGTTCTGTTTCTCCAAATTTTTAATTAACTTATGCAAAGGATATTCTTGCAAAGGTCTTCTAACTAATCTCCCATTTCTTTTCTTCGTAGGCCATAATTCACAACACTGCTCTAAGCAGTACCACAAATATATAGTGGGATTAGCCCTATGTGCATGGTTCTGCTTGATACGGTTATAAAGAAATCTCTGCAAAATATCATGTGGTTTTATATTGAAAGCAGCTGACATTGAAATGATCCTACATTCAGTATTGCTGAGGAAACCTCCTACAGCAGAATGTCACAGCCAGCAGAGACAATTTCTAGTGGAGTCTAGAATATAAACTTGGTTTCTTTCAGTGACCACCCCATCCATCTGTCTCTCTCCTTCTGACCTGCTGAGCAAAATAGAGATACAATTTTAGGACATTCAATATTTGCTTAGAGCAGATCTTGTTGACATTCAAGAACTGTGGCACCTCATTTTAAAGTCTCTGACCTGCTTTTTCTGCTGGGTTTTGTTTTCTTTCTTGCTACCAGTTCTTGTCAAGTCACAGCAGGAATTAGTGATTCTGATTGCACTACAGAAAGGTCCATTTATCCTACCACATCTAATAAGCCAATTTAACTGACAGTAAATATCTAGCCCTGCACTGCAGAGGATGACTGCACTTTTCTTCCTTTAAGTGCTTTATATAACTCATTCAAAGGTTAACAAACTTATAAATGATTCTTCTTTGAAAACCTTATGGATGTTTAACTATTGCTGCTTGCACTCTAAACTCTGCTTTACATTTTATTTGTTAGGATATTTATGCGATTCAAAATACAGCGTCCTCTCACAGGTGCTTCTTAAAGATCAGCTACATTCAAAGTGCAGTCATTCTTTTGCAGCAAACAAACTGTAAAGGAAAAAAAATCTCCTCTAGCCAAAGAGGAACAAAAAGTGCAAAAAGTCAGGCTTTAATTCCTCCTTATTTAGCACCTGGAATGTCATCAAAGTGATGGCTGTTATAGCCCTCATGATTTTGACAGAAGACAGACATTTTGGACCAAGGATCAAGCCAAATGTTTCTTAGTCATGATGATCATATTGGCTACATATGCACAGAGAAACAAATTCCTCTGCCTTCTATTGCTTTGTAGGTATCTTTGGAGAAGTGTGAACTTGTGGACTCTGGTAGAGAAAACAGCAGAAAATGCAAGGGGAAAAATGGGTCATGTATATTTTATAAAAACAGAAGCTCCTTGTATTTTCTAGGATGATATTTATTTATTTAGCAGAATTATTCCTGCTAAATGCAAGAGAATCCTACTGAATCAATCTGTGATTGTGCACAAAACTACATTACTGTGGAAGGGCTCCTTTGTCCTCCTTGATCCTTTAGCACAAGAAGTTTTGAAATGAGGAGTACTTTGGAAAATAACTTCTAGGTTTGCATGATAAAAGACCCCAGCAGAAATAAATGGGATTCACAGAGGATAAACTAGCATAAAATTTAAGAACAGAATTTCAGGCCTTGAAATGGCAGGAGGAGTGTACTTTTCAGCTGTTCTGAAGGTTGAGGCATGGAAACTGGTATGCTTTCATGAGTTCTTAAAAAAAAAAAGGAAAATATTAAGAGTAGTTTGGTTTGGAGGCTCCAAGGAGCATTGGTATGCAGCATGGACCTCAATGAGAGGGACAAAACGAACCTGAGAAGCTGAGGTAATGATTGTGCTGTTCACAGGTCTCAGCTCTGACTCTCCAAACACCACAGTTATGCTGCTGTGAATAGTTAAGAGAGCAGAGCTTGTACATAGTTACTAATGTATCATTTTATGATAAGGAACATCATCTGCCTTATGTACTATCTGATGATAATTCCTTCATTTGAAACAGCTTTAAGGTCTTTTGATATTCACCTTCCTGTTGGTAGTCTCACATAAAATCCTTAAATCTGGAGGAGGTTTTATTTGAGGGTCTGTTTCTCACAACATAAATGATAAAAGACAGTAGCAAATTGTGTGTCTGGGAGAGTGAGAGAGAAGTTAAGGACATGCTTGCAAAACAAGAATTCCTTTTCTGCTGCAAAGTCATCTTGTAGCAAAAGAGAAGAATAATGGAGTGTTTTTATCATTCTTCACCTAGGGATGTATTATTTTTGTTTTATCCAATAACAATTACAGCTTTCAATAATACAGATTTAATTCCTTTTCCTTGGTGGTTTTTTTTTTTTTTTGTTTGTTTGTTTGTTTGTTTGTTTGTTTTTTTAATGCTGTACTCCAGAGGCATTAATTGGTAAAGTGTTTTTGGTCTATGCTTTGCCCTTTCTTGTTTATTGGTGCTTGCAAGGACAATTCTAACTATACAGTCATATTTTAAAACATGCCCTTTTCTTCCCAAATGTTTATGAGAGCAATACGCAGCTAATCATTGCCTCTCTGAGCCTTTCCCCAAACTTGCATTGCATTCATAAAGCTTATAGGATTTGTTTGGGAAATTGTGTTTTATTCAAAAGTTCTGTTTTATTAAAAACCCCCAGATCTTCTCAGTTAACAATGTAGATTGTGTTTTTCCTCTCTCTTCTGTCGAGTTTATAGATCTGTTGAGCCTATGGTTAAGTTGTCAGAGTGTATGTATAAGAGAGAGAGTAGGTGGATGAGACAAGGAGGCATAGTCAAAACTGGAGACTTGTGGAAATTCAGTAGAAAAATAAAGGTTGAACTTTGTCATCAAAACTAGCAGCATGTGTCCAAAACCCAGTGTAGACTGAGATTCATGGTCTTTCTCAGCTCAGGTTCCAGAGAAGTCAGGAATGTACTGTATCCCTCTCCTAATGCAAGAAGTTATGTATGTCTGAGGAAGGAATTAATTCCATTTCTGAAAGCTGGAATCTATTAAGCAGTTGGCACAGTGTCCAAAAGAGAACAATGTCTGGTCTCAGGTGCTTGAAAACAGAGCTCCTATTAGGATTTGAAAGGTTTTTATCCTATCTGCATTTATTACAATGTAATTATCTGATACTTGCTTTTGAACTGAATGTCCAAATTTATTGAATACGTAAAAATACATTGTCAGAAGACCTTTACTTAAATTTACTAGATTTTTTTCTTCACACAATTATCTTCTAATTTTCCATACATTCATGGTTCCTTACAATTATTGAAGGGCTAAAATGACCCCTAAGTTGAGAAAGGTACACATGAATTAAATAATTTACTTTATGCAAAAGAATTGCTTCATTAAAGAGCAAAGGAATCTAAAATTTACCAAGCACCCATTTGACTTTAAATACTAGTATGTTTTTTTACTTAACTAATCAGTACTTATATAATAATAATGTAAGACAAGATTTAAAAAAAAATTGGGATTTTTTTTTCTTTTATTGTTCTTGGACTTTTATAATTTGCCAAGATTACCATGTTGGTATTTGGGATTTCTCTCCTTCCAGCTGGCATGGATCTATAATCAATGTTAGGTGATTCACATTGTTCTTTTCTGCACTATTTATTTGAGCTCTCTGATTTTCCCAATTTCCACACTAAATGAAGGTGATTCATTCTTACTGATTTTTTTCAGCCTTTCCCTTCACTTTAATCTTAGTTGATCAAGTCTCTCTCTGTATATCTACACTGCCTCCTTCTAATGTCTAGAGTTTCTTGTATTTTATAGTTCTGGGGCTGGATGTTCTTTTAAAGAGTGTCTTCCTCCTCGACTTTGGTAGTTTCTTGGCTTTCTCCTCTTCTCATCCAGGCACTCATAAAGATATTGCAAGTATTTTTGCCCCAGAGTAGTCAAAGAAAATAAGGTAGAGTCTGAAACAGTTTTTATGACTATATTAAGTTTCTAAATCTGTGGAGGCTTATACTTGTTTCCTTTTTTTTGTTTTGTTTTGTTTATTTTTTGTTTTGTTTTGTTTTTTAGTTGGTTTTTTTAGGATTCAGGATTTCAAGAGCTTCTTTACCTCTCTGAGAATTAGAAATCTAGCTCTAAAGTAAAACAACTACCTGCAAAGTAATCATCATGCATGCCATGATTTTATTACCCAAGACTTACAAAAGCTCACTGAGCACTGTGAGCCAGGCAATAAAACCAGCTGACCTGGCAATGTTGCCTGTGGTAACCCTACCCTGTCCAATTTGCTCACTAGCTTCTTCAGCTTAAAGCTGTTTATTCAAACACTGGACCCATGCTTTGACCTTATTTTCCATATAGGATGTAAGAATGAAAAAGCTGAACAAATATTCAAGCTTTCACAGTGCCCAATGCTCCAGGAATTACAGAAGCTATGAAATGAGCACTTTAATTCAGACAAACATCTGTCATCTTTTGATTGATGATGTCAATAAAATACACATATTTGTCTGGTGCTCATCTGCTAGTTTATTAGAAGATAAAAGATTAGAGTGATTAGAGTTATTTTTCACAGGGTGCTGAGACTCTGTGATTTAGAGGAAGATCTTGAGTGTATTTTTAACATTTTCATTTAATACAAAGAGTAAGTTAAAGATGAATTGTTAAGAGAAAAGGAAAACATCAGGGAAACCTGATTTTATCATGGTAATCACACTAACTGCAACATGTGCTTTGTTTTAAAAGCTTGCTGGACAAATGGTTGATAATTGTTTGTTTTGGGGGGTTCTGAGAACCAAGTCCAGTTTCTGAACACTGACTTCAGCAACCATTTATTCACCAGGCTGCCATGAAAAGATTGAAAAGATTTAGGTTTGTATTTGATTAGAAAACGGAAGTAATTTCTCTTACGGATCACTTGGTGTGACGGAATTAAGGCTGACAGGGGATTCAGCAGCATCTGTAAGCCTCTCTGTACAACTGTACAAAGCCACACCACCAAAATACATTCTCTCCTGCTGGAATTTCTCTGGTGTCAGACAGAGTGATACGAGGCATTCAGAGAGCATAATATAAAAGCAGAATATTATGGTGTTAGTAGAAAGTACTGCTTTGAGTGTCAGTGGAAACCCAGTTAAGGCCTTTCCCTTCATCTCTGCCATGTTTTACACAGCAAGGGCTGGAATTGAACAGCTCCATCGTGACCTTCCCTTATCTGGAGCTGCTGCTCTGTCCGTGTGGTAAGAAACATGGATGAGCCAGCTTTGATCTGGGGGGGTGTATCCAGTCAGCATCATCCCTCCATGTATGTATATGTGTGTATTCTGTCCAGCATTTTAACCAGGCAACACACAGGCCTCTTAAGAGGTTTATATATGTACTGAATGCTCCAGTGATACTAATAAGAAGTTATTTTTAAAAATTGATGACATATAATTGATGGATAGCTTGTGTTTATTTTCTTGAACACTTAAGAGGAAACCAATATACAACTTGTTTTTAATTTAGATGCTTTACTGTGTCTTTTAAGGAACAGCCAGAAAGTTCCTTATGTAACAGCCTCTTAGGTGAATATTTTGTAAAGATCTGCTTTACCAACAGTCTGTTTTTCTATATGTGAACTTTTAAAATACTTGTTTTCTACCACTATTCTGAATGCATTTATTTTGCTATCAGCATACACTAGAATATTTCTACTAGTTGTAATTCCACAAGTTTCTTCATTGTTATATTTCTTGCTGTTTGTTCCTATACATTGCTTGCAATTGTGCACTGATTTCTGCAGCTTGTAATGCAGGTCCGTTTTTTTTTCTTTCGTGAAATAAGGTTGTGTAACACAAGATTCTGACCTCAATTTGAAAATACAGTGGATGAAGCAGGGATTATTTCTTGAGTTAAATTCTCTCTGAAGTATAGGTTATGAGAGAACTGCAGGACTTAAATTTCCTGATAGAATACAGGTATAGCTTTCAAAACATGACAGTTAATTGTACAATAGTTTTGACAAGCAAAAGCAAACAAATCTTTCTTTTTGCAATTACAAGACCTGCTAAACAATTTTTATTTTCTGTAATCTGATGTCATCTATCTGCTTGCCTAAACTAGAGTTAACTATCAGTTTATTATTTTAATGGGATTCCATACATTTAAAAAGATTTTGAGGTTCTGCTTTGCCTTGTACCATTACAGGTTGCAAAGGAACAGAGAAATGAATTTTGGCTTGGCAGTTGCAAAGAATTTCTCTTCAGTTTTGTTTGTGTACCTTCCTTCCCTATGCCGGTGACTTCACAAGACGAGTGTGGAGCTCCTGTTAGAGATACTCAATCTCATTAGGTAAACATGCTTATTATATTTTCTTGTTTTCAGATGCATCTTCCCCTTTTGCCTTTCAGTTGTCTGCCATAAGAATGAAGAAATCTGATGCAGGCCAGCTGATGTGAGAGCAAAGCGATTTCTGCAGCCTTGTAAACACACAAGTAGGGATTGCAGTATGAGCTCTGTGTTGTGAGATGAATATTGATTTTTCTGCTTAAGTAATATAAACTATTTAAAGTCAAGCTAAAAAATACATTGCAGTCCTGCCACTACCTATTACTGTTATTTATCTTACAGTAACAGTGGCATTCTCTAATGAGGTTTATAAAACTAAGCTAAGCTGCTGTAAATTTATAAGAAAAACTATTTCTCTATTTCCAACAAGCAACGATTTTTGATGCAACAATGATATTTACTTTGGAGAAATTAGTGCTAATAAATGAGAACTAACTCAGAACACGGTGTTTGAGGTGCTGTCTGTTTATGTATATTGCTAAAGCTAAAATAATATTTGTTCAAGTGTTATTAGGGTTGATGCTAACCAAATGTAAATATTCACAACACAGAGTTTCTGAAATTACTGAAGATTTAAGGCACTTCCTTAACTACAAGAATAAATCTCATTTTAATTTTGATATCCTTTAAATTAAGTAGTTTAAGAAGTGAAGTTATTAATTCAATACAAAGGTTACTGCCTCTGGTTTTTTAGGAATTATTTTAGAGAAGCTTCACCTGTTCTGATCTCAGCTTTGATTAATGGTGAGTCAAATATACCACAGAGTAGGAAAGTTTATACAATAGGCCAGTAGCTATGGATATAGTTTTACTTCAGCATTCTGAGTCTGTTCCCTGTCTTCTGAAATAGAGAGGTACAGTAAGAGTTTGCCCTTTGTTTTTTATAGTTGTTCCTTCATTGTGAGAATGTAATTGAATTTAGCTCAAGTTTACTTAAAATTAGCTTGTTCTGCCTGAACTGAAATTTGACCATTTTGTCTAGAGCTGTTGTAGGCTGATAACTTGAATAAATACATCAATACACAAAATATATGGTCATTTGCAGAAGGCTTGGAGCTTTCCCTGATATTCTGGGCTAGTTTGCTGGCTGCTTTCCACCTGTTACCCAGCCATGGTGTGTTCTGGCCATCCAGCACTGAATCCTCAGGTTCCTGCAACTGAGCTGGGTTTTACAGGTCGGGCTTGGCAGTGTGCTGCTATTTTACAACTGATTCATTCTTGGCACAAAGTGCAGTGTGCACAAACAATTGTTTGGTTACAAAAGATTTTGAAAACAATCCATATTATAGTCTGAATTTATGCAAGCATATTATCCTGCAGCTGAATTTAGAGGAAAAAAACACCCACTTTTACCGTATGAGCTAATGTTTGTTATTATTAGTGCTCAATCTAATAGTGACAATTTACAGCTGACAGAAGTCCAGAGGAAACAAGATCAATTTGAGATCTGAACCTCAGGTGATCTGCTTGGTAATGGTGTACTGATGCCATAAGATTCTCACTTGGCTGTGTTTTATATGCTCTTTGCAGAAGTATCAATGACCACAGAGCGTGTTAAATACTGGTCACTCAGGCTTTGAAATGCAGTTCTCTTCACTAAACTGCCTTCAGGTTTTTAAAAATCCTTGAGGTGTATATAAACATCCATTTTGAAGACTCCAAAAGTGACCTGCTCCATGAACTGGCTCTTGGCAGCACTAGCACTAGTGTATGGTTGAATAAGAAGAAAACACTGATCCAGAAGAATGCGCTTACAACAGGCACTGCAGAATCACCTGACTGCCTTCTGGTCAGATAGGTGGAATGAAATTCATTAGCAGTTTATGATTCATTGTATGTAGTATTACAAAAGTTTTGCTACCAAACAATACTAATAATTTATTTGCAAAAGAGAATGCAATGCTGCTCTATGTGTTTTACAAGTGTGGGTTGATATTAAAATAGGACAAGGGCTAGCAGGTTTTGCTTAATTTCCTGAAAATATTTATACTAAGGGACTACAATAAGATGAAATTCCCCCTGTTGACACCAATGTTTAAATCTGTAAAGATCAGAGTTTCTGCAGGATATAATTTCCAAAGAAACAAATTGAAAGTGTGTGGCAGAGCTGGGATAGCAATAGGGATGCAATTTACGAGAAACTTCTCTCTCCTTTTGTGCAAGGCAGAAATCCAGGTTTTTAATATGATAGCATATGACAGAACTTAAGCTGTCACTAAGTGTGCTCATCTGGTACCTGTACTGTCTGTATGAACTTTAAAGATAAAAGAAAAATGTTGTCTAATAAATAATTCTCATAGTGTGGTTACAGACTTGTTTTCACAGTGCTGCATGAGCATTAAGTTTACAACTTTCTGCAGCATAGAATTGTTATAATTGAAAAAGATCTTCAGCCATGACAAATCATTATACGGAGGAAAAAGAAAAGCAAAAAATAAACAATATTTTCAGTTACTGAAAAAGTTACTGCTGGCTTATGTGCTCAGCATTGTCATTTACTTATTCAAACACTTGTCTGCTTTGAAAACAGTCTGTGGTGGTGCTTTGAAGAGGAAAAGTCATCAGAGTAAGATTACAGAAGTTAATTTCCTCATTCCTGTCTGTGTGATAACTTGCTTTTAAAGCATATGTCCGTAATAATGTAGTCTCATGATGTATTTGAAAAAGGCAGTAACAGTTTAGCTTTCAAATATTTAGTGTAGTTAAATCGCCACAGGAAAAACTATGAATCTCTGAGTCATCATTTTAAAAGTTAGGAATGGTTTTATTAATATTGCTTATGTAAATTGCTTTATTGCCAAGAAGTTCTTTAGGACTGTGTAGGCACAAAGGCTGAGAATGGAAATGTTGGTCCAAGAAGTTGTTCTTCTTTAGAAATGGTACAAATCGTATTCTTGGACAATGTGGTTATTCCTGCTGAACTTGATCCTGCATCTACATTAAAACAGGATGTATGAAGGGCCATAACATACACTTTTACAGAGGTGTTGGAAAAGACCCCCAAGATCATCGAGTCCAACCTTATGCTTCGTGTATGTGTTACATTTACTCCCCCTTCTCACACCACTTAAACAAATTTCTTAGAAAAACTACAGCCTAATCATGGTAAGTGAAAAAGTATTTTCACCTGTGGTTAAGAGTAAGCCTGATTGTTGTCTGATTCCAGTAGTCATTAGAGGAAAACCAAGCATCCATTTTTAGCTAGTCATAGTTATTATTCAATATGCTATTTTCTTTATATTTAAAATATTAATTTGTTTTTCTGTTGCTTTGAGTTTAATTACATCCAACTATCTATTGATTATGGATTGGAAATGTGCATAAATATGAGGGCAAATTTAAATCCAATTATACTCCAAAGAAAGTTTCTGCTTTGCAAAGAGGGTCGTTTTAACTAAATGCCAATGATATAGCTACAGCTGTGAGGCTGGAGGTCATAATAGATGAGGATTTAATTCTTTTAAATTAGACATTAAAGGATAATGAAAAGCTATGAGTCACTTTTCCTTAACTTCATTCCCAGTGCCTACATTTCTGACAATACTGGTGTGCAAATATAGGCCTGCTAATAGTGTGTGCACAGAAATGAACACAGACCTCAGGCTGAAATCACAATGAAAATCAGAAAATTCAATTTTGCTGTTCAGGATTTATAAAAGATCTCTACTTTTGTCTACAACCTCGATAATTTTTTGGTCCTGAAGTTACAATAAATGTATCAAGGTATATAGAATATAAAGGTATAATGAAAAGAAAAATATACTAGTAAGTAATAATTTTCTGCCTAAATCCATATTGTTAATCTTTTTTTTTTTTTAAGGGAAAAAGAATCTATTCTCTACATATTAGAGTTTTATAACAATTTTCTAACTTGTAATATATGAATTATTAAGAGAGATATCCTCAGTTTGATACAGAAATGGCTTAGGAAATCATTCCTTGGAATTAATCTTGGGGCAAGCTGCAAAACTAATGTTTCATGGCTTTTATACTGTGAGTAACATCCTGTACTTCAGAAGTAAAAGCAATTGATTTCCAGAGTAACTGTCAAATTAAAACTCTTCTGATTCTTATGAGCAGGGTAATTTATTATAGATCAGCAAATTGTATTCCTAATTTCCCAAATATACCAAACGGCAGACAGACCATTTTTACAAATGCACATTACCTTCAAAAGAAATCTAGTGAAGATTACTATTGTGCAAAAATTTGCAGTTTCTAGAATAAAGAAAACATTCAGCTTGGAATATAGTGCACATTAGGATATAAAAGCAGCTCCTGAATGTACTGTCCTAGATCCAGAAGACCTATTTTTGAAAATAGAAGGACTCTTTGCCTGAAAGTATAACCATGAACTCTTGTCCTCTTTTTGAAACCACAGAAAGTCTTCTCCTGAAATAAACCATTAATGAATAGCATGTGTATTTTAAACGGAGAGGACTTTTCAGTTTTTTTGGTGCCCGACACCAAAATTCTCAAGCAGGAAAAGGTGACTTCAGTGTTACTGTTGACCAGATTCAAAGTGTATTTAATACCACACTCTTTATTTACTTTTGGGAAAGTATCAAAATTTTGAATAGCAGGCATAAAAAAAATATGTGCCATTTTTAGCAGAGTGGGTTTGAATCTGAATTCAGAAATGCACAAAGAGAAAAAATCTAGACAGAGAAATTAATGTTGTATTTTAACATATAGAAACATTCTAATCCTTTTGAATTCACAGCTGACCTGCTAGAAGGAGAAATGTGGGTTCTGTAACAGGGAATCAGTGTGCTACATTAAAGACACGTTGCTCATAATTTATTGTTCTCAATCACGAAAGGAAACCTCGGAAGGGTTTTAACCTTCTGCAGTTATTTGTGATTAGTAATTAAACTCCTCCAGCTCAGAAGGTATCCAGAGCTGCCAATGTACTTGATGAATTTACTGTCTCTGCAGTTAGAACACACACTCTGGAATGGCCTCCACAACCCTGACTGTGTGTGGAGTGCTCCTACAAATAACCCTGCTGTTCAGTGTTCATACAGAGCTCTGGGACCTGTGCTCCCTGTGCAGTGACAAGTCACTAAAGGAACTGCCCTCAGCAAAGCTCCATCGATTGCCAACAGCATTAGATGTGGGAAAACATCACCATTTGTGACAATAAACTCTAAAATACAACAGTGTGTGGAGAACATGACTGGCAATCAATCATTTAAAACACTTAAAATATAATCTGATGTACTTTTATGTCCCTTATAGATCACTTACTTTGAGAAGTCTGAGTGTTTATAAACTTCTTTATCAAGGCGTCAGTAGTTTGTGTGTAAAGGCTCAGAGCATACTTGAGGGACTGTAGGTCTGGGCTCTTTTCCAGGAAATTCTTTTTCAGCCCACTCCCTCCAGCATGGAAGTATTGCTAAAATGAAAAACAAATATGGTTGTTCATAGAGGAAAGTTATCTGAAAAAGCCCTCAGTTGCAGACGTACAATTTTAAGTAAAATTCTTAAATGAACTTTTAGAAATAACAGGGGGCATGTGTAGCTGAATTCATGATTATAGCATTTGAGATAACTGTCATCATCTCTGCTACAGAGCTTCTCTCCCAGGAAAAAAAAATAAGTGTTGGGGAAAGAAAAAAATATACAAGATTTTAATTTTGGTCCTCCTCATCTGAAGTACTTCTATACCAAAACTGGACAAATATTTGCAGCGTTCTTTTAGGTTGCAGAGAGTGGGACCAATTTAAATTCTTTATCTAAAAAAAAAAAACCCAACAAACTTTCAAATCAAGGCATAGGTTACAAGCACAAGTGAAGAATGTATTTCTTTTGAGGAAAAGGGAAAAGTTTTTAAAAAACTTTGAGACGAACGTAGAGTGTGAAGTTTTGGATTGGCATTGCATTGTAATTCTGTCTGAAATTATGATTATGGCAAATTATTAGAAATTCCATGGAAATTTCCATGTTGTTTATCTTTTCCAATTCAAATTTTGACCTGTTTCACTATAGATATGCAGAAAATGTGTGTGTCATCCTTGAGGGATCACATTAAGCTTTCCTGGACTGTGAAAGGGAGTGGATGGAAGAGAAAAGGAGCTCATTGGTTGAATGTCCTTGAAGGCAATAAGTAAATTTTGTCCTTCAGAAGAGGATTCCTTTGGGGCAGAGCAGCTGCACCCACAGCTCCCTTTGTGTGCTCCTGGGAATGATGCAGCAGTAAACCAATACACCAGTGGTGCTTCCTGCAAACCTAAGATGGGGCAGTTCTTCCCTCTGCAAGCAGCTGCACCCATGTAGAGATCACTGCCAGCTGGACAGTAGGCCTGACAAGACAGCCCTGCTCCTTTTGCTGTCCCACTTGTCCCTTGAGTGCTCCCTCCTTCTCTCATAAAAAAAAATAAATATATAAATATATTAGAATTAATACTTAAAAGAGAAGATGACTACTGATCTACTAGATTTGGAACAAAACATGTTTACCACTTTGATGCCATGCTGACTATGATATATGAAGTATATGTAAACTGAATATAAAAACATATTATATTCCATTTTCAGTCCCAAATCTAACTTCAGAAAACTTAGGACAGATTCTTTTGTTCTTCCTCCCTCAATGAAGTATTTTTCCTAAGATTTCAGGCAAGACAGTCATTGATGAATTAATGCACTTAAGCTCCAGTGAAAAGATAAATGTGCTACATATGTTCATTTTGCTTAAACACCTTGCACAGCATTTTGCAATCTACATTACAGCTCTAGGTCTCCAGATCAATAAAGCTCCCATTAATGGCTAATTAGTAAAAAAAAACAACAATGTTTTTCAGGAACGCACTGTGACTACCTGATGACATGGTGCACTTTGTACAGGGAGTGTTGGGACCGTAAGCAGAATCTTCTTGCTGTCTTTTTGGAGTGTTGCCAAAGGAATATATGCAATATACACTCTCTACATACATATATATCCATTATATAAATGGATATAATTCCCTCCAATCCACTAATGAATATATCCTAATCTTATCTACACAATGCAGACCTACAGTCCCTTTGCATTTAGTGTACACATTCCACCTTCTGATTCTCAAGATTTTGCAGGAGAAGAAACATAAATGTACTTTTCATAACAGTTATTATTTACATTTCTGTTTTGAAGGCTGCTGGTTGTTATAGGAAAAAAATAACTGTAGGAGCAAAACAGGATTTGAAGTCATGAGGCTGCAAAGTTTTATACTGCTCTATCACTGTGGGGGCAGTTAGTGTCAGCTTTAATGGTTCTGACTAAATCACCTCTATCTCCTCATCATTGCATACTTACATAAAATTTATATCTTTCCAAGCAAATTATTTCATACTATATATTCCAAAGAAATCTCTCGTGTTAATTGCTTAAAAGTGTACTCATGATTTCACTAAGGATTATTATCAATTTGTAAGCAAGTGTTAAAATCTGTTAATATTTCTTGCTATTGTGACAATTACTGTGATTTTTTTAAAGTTCTATCTCCCAATAAAATGTTATCTGCAGTAGCAGCTGCAAATGGCTAAAAGCTCTATGAAAGCTAAGAGATAATTAAAGAAACAAGGACACCTGGCCCTTATATTCCTGAGTTTTTTACATTGCTTTGATTTTACCCATAAATGGTAAATTTTGCAAGCAAAACCAGTAATGTGAACATATCATTACTGTATGGAACCAAATATAGAAAAATAATGAGTAAACAGGGTTTTACAGATTCAGCTGGATGGCTGATATCCTGCTCCTTAGAGATGGAAACCCCAAAATAGTTCACTTGCTCCTCGTGCTCCTGTCTGAGGGGTTTCAAGGTTTGTAAGTGACACAAGAGGTTTGAAGGGCCCAGTGACAAATGTAAGGCACAGATGTCAAATGTATGGAAATCAATGCTGGAGCCACTGCAGCCTCAGCCAGAACTTGACAAATGTCACACAAGCCCTATTGGGTGTGGGTGTCACTCTGCAGAGAGCCTCTGGGTGGACAATGGAAACTAGGACAATATTATCAATATATATATATTCTCTGGGCTGAGATAATGAGATAGCAGAGGGAATACCGTTTGAGATAACTGAGGCCAGAAAGCCACTTCTCCTAACAGTAAATTGCAAATTAAGCTAAAAACCCCTCTATATATATATATATATATATATATAGCTACAGTTCTTTTTATATAAAACCTCATGATAAGTAATATATATTTAAAATATTTAAAATGAAAAATTATTCCTTTATTTTATATTCTTTGAAGCCTTAATTACACCATCAATTATTAAATGATAATTGTTTCTCAGTGAATTAAATGAAAGGAAAAATAAAAAAGACTGCAAGTACAGAGATACTCCTCCCTGCAAAACCTTTCCTTACCATAGTCATGTACCTAGTTTCTGAACACATAACATATGCCATTTTTACCATTCTTTTATTCTTATTTGGGCAGCCTTGTTTTTTGCTTTTAAACAACCCAAATTTACTTAGCATTACCAAAAAAATTCTATATTTTGATCATTAAACTTATGAACTGCATTCCTAAATCAGCACAGCAGCCTTTTTTTCTTGAGGTATCTCAAAAAGTTTGTTCACTTCCTACCAGTGTAAGCCCTATTTCTGCAAGGTCAAGGTCATTTGCTTGGTGTTTTGGAAAGCAAAGATTTTGCCATATCAGGTTCCAAGTACAGTAAGCAGTTATATAATGCCATGTCACTGCCTTACAATTTGAAAATAGGTTTCTCAGAAAGAATTATTTAACTTGGTTTATGAATGTAGCACACAGAGATAAGAATACTGAATAAATAAAGGATTTCTCTCCATCTTTAACCTTTATTTAACCTTTCTCTCCATCTCTAGACTTTTTCTTTAGTAAAATGATCAATACATATCTCTGCCTCTGTGGCAGTGCTGGAAATTGAGGCAAGGTTAGAGTTTAGATTTTTCCCAACTTTTGTGTGTTTGGAACAAACTCTTTCAACGGAAAATAGATTCATGTACTGAACTGAAGACTTCACATGGATTTATTTGGGAGCATGCAGTCCTTCAACATTTTGTTCCACTTATGTTTCCACAACATTAGTAATCCCCAAAGATTATTTTTTATTTCTGAAAGAAATGCCAATTCCACGGCAAATCAAAAAATGCAATGGGGGATACTTTTACTCTCTGATACTTTTTTCTTGTCTTTTGAGACTCTATTTTGTTGCACAAGACTTGATCATAAGTATTTCCTCGTCTTTATATCTTCAATTTTATACTTAGCAGCTGTCTTCTTACCTTCCTGATGTGCTGTCTCTTCACAGCAGACACATAACCATGCTGTTGTTCTAGTAACTGATTGCTTTTAAGTTACACCAAGTAACAATACAGGCCAATGTGAAAAGCACTGATAAGTACATTAAATAATACTTAATGGCTTCTGTTGACTTCAGAAATCCAATCTGTGAAGACTGCATGAAAGTCTCCAGTTTTTTATCAAAAAAACTGTCAGTCGTGTTCTTGGTCATTCCAGCACAGGAGAGAAAAACACATAAAGCTGTACCTTTATAGTCACCAGTGCTACTTCCATTATTGCACATTGCCTCAGGGTCAGGCTTTTGGCTTCCTCTCGAATCACATGGTCCTGCAAAGCAAGTGAAGACTGCAATTGGTTTTGAAAGGAAGCTATTGTAGCTTGTTCTTGGAAAAACAAACATACAAAAAAATCTGCCAAATGCCCTCCAAGGACATATGATTAACAGGGATTAATTCAACTTCAGACTTCTTTTACAACAAATTATAACCTAGAGCAATCATGTTGTTTCTTGAAAACATGGACTGCAGGGGAAAAGATCCCCTGTTTAATACTGAGTATCTGCATAGCTTTATTTATTTTCCTAGGATGTGTTATTTCTCTGTTCTGGAGGGTGGGGGAACGGTTAAAATTTAAGTTCAAATAATTAGATGATACAGAAATTATTAATCTTATTAATAAACCTGAAAGTTTAACTAATGTTTGTTAATGCCCTATGTTTTTTTTTTTAAAGAAGAGTTCCTGTCAGAACATGTTAAACAGAGTCATAAAGTGATGAAATCTTTGTGTAATATAAGCACCAGTGACTTACTTATATTTTAACTCCTCTAGCAATCTAAACAATTATTCACAGAAACACGAGTTATCACATATCTGCACAAATCTGAAGTTCTAATGGTAAAACTGATTGGCAAACAACTGACATCAAGCAAACATCTCAGTTCTCCATTAAGTGGACTCCAGTACTGTACTGCTGAAGAGTTTATTGCAGAGGTAAATACTGTGTTTCAATGCACGCCATAAATAGTGCACAGAAAGAAATTAATAGCTTTCTCACCTTAGAGCTTTTTAGAGCTGGTTCCAGAAGGTAACACAAAGATGTCATTTTTTTTTTTGTGATGTTTAATACTTTTAAAGCCTAGTTGTGCAATATGGGAATGATATCCTCTTGACCCATCTAGTGATCACCTACCATATAAGTAATCAGTCATGTATTCTTATAATTGGGTTTTGATGAAACTGTAAAACCATTATTCACCTTTGAGTAGTTACTGCTATATTCAATCTTATTATGGTAAATAAGAGCGAGGCCTGAGGTTTGGCCTCACAATCACTAATTATCCATCTATTTTTTTCATTAGCTCAAGCCATTCACAGCTTCATCTGGCTCCATTACCTTGAGTTTTGACAGTTGTCCAAGATCTTTGGCTGCACTGAATATCATCTGGGGCCCCTGTTGAAAATTAAGGAAACAGACTCACTACAGCACATTGGTTTTTTATGTCAACATGATCTTATTGTCTGCCAGGATATCAGCCAAAAGTCAAAAGTGTTTTGCAAATTGTTTTGCAAAAAAAGTGTTTTGCAAAGCTAAATAAAAGTTTCAATTACACGTGAGACACATTTTCCCTCAGTTGATAAGGCCAAGTAGTTGACAGCACAATTCCTTCCAGGATCCTGCACTTCAAACAAATATTGCACATTCTGCAATATGTCCTCCTTTCTGCTATCTCATTTGGTATTTAATATTTTAAGCTGAGGCTGTGATTGCTCTCACACAGCGTGTCAGTGAGATATTTGTCCATGATCGCAGCTCTCAGGCATTATGCTAAAATAAACAATCATCTGGGGAAGTGAGCAGCCCTGAGGAACCTGCAGAAGCATGACTGTCTGCAGTGAAATCTCAGTTGAGTAACACTTACAGGAATGGTGGACAGTTAAGACAAAGTCTTTTTTTTAAAAAAAGAAGGAAGTGTTATGAAGTTAAAGCAATATTTTATGATAGCCAACTCCTAGCATGACACCAAAGGCCAATACCTACATGTTTGTCTCAGACAAACAGAATCCTACTGTAATTCCATGCTCACATCTTTTATCACAGTTACTCCAAATATAATTATTAGTGCAGTTAGTTGGCAGTTCAGCAAGACATAATTCTGAATAACAGGATTTCAGAGAAAAAAGGTTCGTCCAACTTACACTGGACTAATTTTTCATCAGTCTTTCTGTACCAAAAGGTTTCAGTTTCCAGAAATAATCTTGCTTTTATATCCTTGAATTGAAGAAGATGTAATATAGAACTGCAGCTTAAATCTTCATTATTTATTAGTAGTCAAAATGATAAATACGAAAATTAAAAAATAAACCCTGCTTCTGAATATGTGTGCCTCTCACCCTCAGAAAGAAAGAAATAATCAGGGCTAGAAAAGAAAAACATCTCTCACAGTATCCTACTTTTTATTGATTTTCTTTAATTGTGTGTTTATAGTATACAGAAGTAGCAAAATAAATGAAACTAATTAATACACCTTTCTCCTGCCAATGGAAACACTTAATATAGAGACTACCACTAGTAAAGCTCACCTCTGTCCCATGCTGTTCTATGAATGAAAGTATAACAACTGATCCTGCATAAAGCTAATAAATGCTCCTAGTGCATGATGGAAAATGCCAATGGCTACCCAACATAAATTCTACTTATGTATTTGCAGATAAAATTTCCCCCCAGATGTTGGAAAAGGAAATTAAAGATCTCAGAAACATAAATTTCAAACAGTCATTCATTGAAAGAGAGGCTGTTTCTAATTATGCGTAATAAATAATGTCATGGTAAATATGAACAAATTCAGTGATTGGAGTCCTGGCTATGACTTTAAGATTAGCTCTAGTCTAGGATTTTTAATAGCTCAGGTAATTTCATTACTACCTTAGCACCATTTGTACATGTTCTATTAGATTTTTTCCTGCCTCTCCAGCAATATTCTTTCATGTGTCTTTAATATATGATATGATTTTATGATATGCCTTTAACTTATGGACACTGACTAATAGATTTTTAGCAGCTTAACTGATACCATAGGATATACACGGCAAAATTGCCCAAAGGCACACTATGACAGCATCATGATTATCTTGTCCTAAGATGGTCAATTTATTTTAAACAAGATTGAAGACAAGAAGCATTAAGTTATGTTATCCTAGTCCCTCAAAAACACAAAAAAGCAATTAAAAAAGGCCCTCCAACCCAGGTTTTTTTTTGTTGATCCTTAGACAGAATCAGATTTTACTGGACGCCTCAGTCACCACTCAGAGTTCACGTCAGGCCATGACCCACATGGGTCTCATGTGTATCAGCCCCACCTTCTGTATTTACAGTTTTGTTCCCTGTTCTTGTGAGGCTGTAAATGCAGTTCTGCCCAAAAAGGACTTCCCATCAAGTCTGCTATTAAAATACCCCAAAACTTTAGACTATATTTGGCTTAAGCTTCCTGATGTTAATTAAGTGCTGCCTCAAGATAAGGAATGGCACAGCAGGCAAGCCTGGAGACTGGGATGGGGCATTCCTGCTTTTCTGGAACCTGCAAAAATGGAAGGGGTTGAATTTCTGCTGCAACAGGGAAGGACAAGGAATACACTTAGTGTTACTGTGCACAATGAAGTAAAGAGCAATCAAACTTAAAAGCCCCTACATGAAATCACACTACTATGTCAGTGATGCAGCTTCTTTTACATTACTGTGTTCACAAAAACTGCTCTGAGTCAGGGCAGGCAGGAGCAAGGTCTTGCCCACCAGCTGCATACAATCCGTGTGTTATTCCTTCTGGTCAAGGTACAGAACAGGACAGTGTCAGAGCCCTTGGCAAACACCTGACCAAGCACTTTATTGCAATCCTTTAGAACACATGAGAATTACTGCTGGAATACTCACGGTTTGGTCTGTCAGTGGTGGAAGCACAATTTGTTTTTCTATTTTGTTTAAGACCAACTTCCAGAGCTCTTTCAAAATCCGTTTCAGAACTGTCTTCTCACAGATTTTTGCAGAGATGCTTAAACTGGGATAAAACAAAACAAAACCGGTCACTGAAACTTGTATTAAGACCTCAGAGGTGCTATATCAGTGTATTCTCAGATTAATGGCCATTAAGGCTTAGCTTTACCAATAGAAATTTCTCAGTAGCTTAGCTATTTTGCAATATTATCAGTAAATATTTTTGGTAAAAATTACTTGCAGATTACAACTCATGTAAATCTCCACTATCTAATTTAACGCTTAGTACATAACTGATGTATATTTATTAGAAATGCAAAGTGATGACGAGTTATAAAGTTTGATGGATGATAGAATTTAGCACTCCCACGCCCCTAAATTAAAGTTTTGGCATATAATTTATGTCTTAAAAATAAAAACCAAATGTCTCCCTTATTTTATATTTCTGCTGGGATGTAGAACTAGGTGCTGACAGCTAATGGTTATTCACAGCTACTGTTTGCAAGCATTTATTTCTATGTACTGACATGTTTGTGCAATCATGCTATTACTAACAGTAAAATTAAATTTTTGGAACACCTTTTCCATCTTAACTTTGAAAATGTCTGGCTAGGGAAAATATGCATGAGGAGCCAAAAGGGTACGTAATTCCTGTCTGTGTGACTGGAGACCTGAAGTGCAGGATCAGTGCCAGGCTGCTTGTTCAGCCACTTCCAACAAAAGGCCACTGGTGTTTCACAAGTACCAGCAACAACACGACCAAGGACAGCAATGTGCTTACAGATGTGCCTGTGCTGCACATAGGCTTGCAGAGCCTGTCACTGCTGGATGATGAGAAGATAAGCTACCCTTACTTTCAGAGGCCAGAGTAAGTTTGCAGGTCCCTTTAAAAATTTAGGATTTTACCAAGTGGAAAAAACCGAACAACCTGGTCTTTAGGTGGTGAGCAGGTTCTGGGGGACAGAGAAGTGTGTATTAATTAGCACTGGGATACTGGGTGCCAGCCTAGAACAAATGCCAGTTTCAGTACGGGGATTTATTTTTGTTCTTTTGTTCAGTACAATCTTTTTCATAACATGACACATGGAGGAGAGACTGTACACCAGTTCCTTTGCAATGACTCAGAATATAACAAGACATAAAAAGGCGAGTATGTAGCTCATGTAAAAATTGCTTAGTCGAGGTAAACAGGTTAAGCATGGTATTCTGCACACATGTGAGTGCTACAAGTATTAAAGACACTACAGAATGTTTCTAGGTATTAACAATCCTTCGGGGTAAAAGCAAGAATGCCTGACTGTAGCATCCAGTTCCTAATCTGCCACACTTACGTTTTGTCCAGGAAATCCATGAGAGGCCGAAGCACAATCTCAGCATCAATGGCTGCGCTGTTCTTGTTGGCTGCTGCATTCCCATTGCCTCTCATTTGGTTCAGTTCATTGCTCATTTGTCTTACACAATCTTCAATAACAAATTGGAAACTATACAGTGAAAAATAAAAAAGAAGAATGAAAGAATTCAACATTTATCATTTTGCATCAGGGTCTTCACCAAGATTTAAATCTTTTCTGCAACGGTGCAAAGTTCACAAATGAAGATACTGTGGTATCTGAAAATAACTTCTACTAAGGATCATAGCTCATATGACTAATTCATGCAGTGTTCTGATCTTTTCCCCCTTTTCTATTCTGTGATGTTTTTTGTACCCTTGTAGTGGTGCCAAGTATTTATTTTCTGAAAGCACCAAATGTATCAGAATCTGTAGGTTAGAGCATGGTTGACTACCAGCTAGGGACGATATCTCAAGATTTCATTTTTGGTGTGAAAGAACAATAGGGTCAGTTGACAACAAATAGATTTTCTCTTGATGGTGAACATGAACCAAGCTTTGATATTCTTCTTGAGGACAAATAGAAAACCTCTACTGATTTTGCCCCGTTTGGCTCAGTTGGACTTTTTATGGGTTTCACATGAAGTCAGTGCCATCAGAAGCTTTGCTTACTTCTTTGCAACTAGAGAGAGCTAAAGCATTTGGACTGTTTAAAATATCCTTTAGGAAAAAACTGTGCTTAGAAGTACTGAAACATTTCCTCCTGGGAGGAAACTTTTTCCACTTCAAAGTGACTGTGCACACATTCTTGCTCCTCAAGTTTGTATCCGTTCAGCTTTTCTGAAAACTATTTTGTTTCCTAATCTGGTTAAGTGTCTGACAGTCTTATAATGCTATTGATGTGATAAAGTCTTTGGTCAATATATTATACAATGTAGAACAGCAGCAAATCAGAGTCATCAGTTCAGAGGCAGAATGAGTCTCTGCACACATGGTAATTTGGTTTATGGATTGATTTATGATGAAATGAAATAGTTTAGGATTAGTTTTTCAACAGAAATGCCAAATAGAGGCCAGAAATAGATTAGGGCTATTAAAGTGAAAAGATAAATGGCAAAGATTAACTTGAGAATAGTGAAAGAGAATTTACTATGAGAGAAGAGAAACATTATAATTAGGCAGTAAGCTTTTCCACTGACATGGCTAATCATAAAAAGAAATTGCAAACCTCCAAGTGAAAAAACTGGAAAACCTGGAAACTTTTCCAAATACTCTTGGAAGGATACTTACCTACACACATCAAAGCCCTAGATAAAATTACATGAGGCTGCTAGTGAAGCTGCTTGTGTACATCCTTGAGACCAGTCCCTCTAACAAGTGCCAAAATAATTCATTGCCTTTCTTGACATTAGCCATCTTTCTAACTTTGTTAACCTCACAAATCCAAGAAGTAAACTGACCCATGAGGAATGTTCTAGCTATATGGAGCATATCCTAGATTGAGCTATTCTGGGTTCTCTTTTGCAGAAACCTAGTCAGTTCATTCAGAAAGAGGCCCTGGAAAGAAATAATATTCATGCACTGTCAATGATCCGAGAACCAGGGCCTGGGAGCAAAAATAAAGCAAGACAATACAGCAAATTAAGCACACAGAAAAAAGCAAACACTGTCCACCCAGACAGTTCATCAGTGGATTAAATAAGTAACTACAGACTTTGCTTAATGAACACCACCACAGCACTAATCCCTCTCTTTTAGATTTCTTTCTAATCTGAAGCAAAAGTAACTTACTGCTTCTTATACCACAGGCACTCCTGGCACAGCACCATACTCATTCAAGGCTGCACTCTGACTAATGAAAGATTTTGAGAGTAAGGCTCAGTAGACAATTTTTGCAGAGCCACAGGCAAGCAAATGACGCAAGAAGGCCATTCATGATGACCATTTGAAGCAGGCTAAACATAGGCAGACACCCCTGATTGAAGCAGGCCACTTGGAAAAAGCTGTCAGTCTCAGGAAGTAACATAAACATGGTCAGAGAGAAAACTTTAACATAGCATCAGACAGGAACAAAGAAGCCATTTTGCTTTCCAAATAGCAGAGCAAAAGTCATCAGCCTCACCTCTGTAACACATTCATGCCCACAGGTGATGTTCAGTTTTGTTTACAGCGAGGTTAATGCTACTTGTTTCAGTCTAAGCA
>JAWWLV010000018.1:13376348-13395422 GCA_035041135.1 Platyrinchus mystaceus | reverse complement strand
GCCTGAAGTTCTTTTAGAACAACACTAGCTTCAGGATCCAACTGCAAAGAGATAAATAATGTTATATTTTATTTATACACTAGGTTTCTGTGTTTCCCATTACAATTAATCAATTAGGAATTATGTGCGACGATACAGTGCATTATGGAAAACCAAATGTGGAAACAAACACCTGTTGCAACACAGAATTGCTTTAGTAGGCCTAAAAATCCAATTACCGTTTAAAGAAAAATATGGAAAATACTTGATTACCATAGTGAAGAATGATATTGTTAGAAATCAAAACTGTGCCATTGAAAAATGACTTTCTATGGGATTGTGCAAAAGGACAGAAGTACCATTATCAGGCAAGCACTATTCACAAAGCACAGCAAGGGAAGGATGCATAAGAAGTTAGTGCTTGTGTTAATAGTACTGCAGATGTTCTTATATTTTTTTTTATTTTTGTACATGTCACCACTATTGGTATTCCTTTTTTGTGATTTGCATTGAAGATGTTTCCATATTTCCATTAATGCAGTGTAAAAGTAGAACAGCCAGCACTGGAAAAGATAGCTTGAATACTATCCATGCTGCTTCTACTGATACAGTATGCAGGAAGGGAATCTACCAAATTCCAGTACTGCTGTTTCTAAAAGCCATTAAGACATACATAATTCAAGCACAGAGCAACACATTCTGATGCACAGGGAGAACAGCTCCTGTACCTCTGATACAGGTTTTCTAAACATAGAAAATGCAGGGGAGAAATATATTTTTTCATTTACAGAGATGAGGATCCATGCATAGATATTTAATCAAAAAGGTGCCATGTTGATATTGATCAGCAGCTTGTTTATTTGCTGTGCATTCTTTTTCAAATTAAAACCCCATAGTTTTTTCATCTCCTTTAGTATTTAGGAAAAATAGTAACAGCCCATTGTGAGATAGGACTGATGATCATCAGGATCAGCAGCTGAATGTGAATTAGTAGCTCATGTTCCAGGTCTTTCAGTTATCTACATCCCAATGTTAAGGAATGATTTGCAATGATAACCCTCAATTTCTGGACTCTGTTCTGCAGTAAGGTCAGGTACAGATCTGACAATTTCCAAGGACCTGTGTATTTTGAATACATAATCAGCTCTGTCTCTATTTGCATTTTCCTATCTTTCAGCTGCATGAGTAGCATTTAGTGCTTATCCTTCATCTGGTGCTTCAGAGTGTTTTGGTGCAGCAGGTCAGTTCTCTTAATCACACTTCAGAGACAAGGGGAAGCAGTCACAGCACATTGGATAATTTATATGAGACTACACAGGAATTCTATAGCAAAGTAAACTCTGAAATCGATCCAATGATCTGCTGTGTTCTGTCTTAGACCATCCTTTCTCTCCTTAGAGATTATGTGTGATCTAAAAACATAGAAAATCCAAGATTTTCACTACAATTTCTGACAAAAACCTGGAATAGGTGACAAAGGGGGTTTACCACACATCCTGAGTAGAAGGTACTCAGTGCTGTGTAGCACTCTTCTAATCTGACAAGCTCACTTTTTACTATTGTAAGTACTTACTGTGGCTACTTACAGATTTAGCTTTGAATTACTTTGCATTGAGAGTTCTGTTGCTTCTCTATATCTTAGTAGTTTTCCTGGCAGATACACTGTGACAGTTCATACACTTAAAGTGATTGTTTTCCTTCATATGAAAAGCAGGGATTAAAGAGCTAATTTTACTGCAATGTCTATATTAGTTTAATAGAGTTAGAGTTTACTAACAAAGGCAAAGATACCACCTCCTTTGGCGGGATACATATAAAACACAAATTTAAGACCAGAATATTAACATAACCAGAATATTTAAGACTAGAATATCAACATTTAACAAATACTGAACACATAAGCATTCACACTGAACATGGTGCATGTCAAAGAAAGCACAAAATACCAGGCAGGCAGAAGACTCAAAATGTCTTAGCAGATCATGCACAAGACAGAAAATCACCTTGTTACTGGGCCTAGAGATGTCAATGTAATTACTTTCTATCAGAGGTTGTTGTGATAACCAGAAAACACAATACATCTGCTAAATTCACCTAGAATTGGACTTAGTCTGGCCAAAAAATTGGATTAAATACTAATGCCAGATATAATGACACACTATAAAAGGGTGCATGCAAGTGTTAAATGTTTTAGAGGGCTTTGTGCTCACAAATTGCAGGAACAAGTTTGTGTGTGCACAGCTGGAGGCATCTGACAGGACATCCAGCCTTGTGTAGACACGTGCTCATGCTTGTTAATGCGGTGTCAGAGGGAGGAGTGGAGTATAAAGAGGTATGCGGGCTGCCTACCAGGTGCTGGGCACCTGAGGATGCTCTCATGGCTAAGAATATGTTAGCAAGAGCTTTAAATGTTACTGTTCCTTCAGTTTAACTGGAAAATATGGTGATTTGAGTGTCTCATAAGAACTAAAATGTGCACTTTTCATTTATTTTAACATGTGCCTTCTATGTGCTATTGGTTGTCCTCAAGCATCATCCAAATGTACCAGAACCATGACCTGCCTTTTTTTATCTCATATGGTGGGAGCATGCAAGTGAGACAGTAGGCAATGCTGATCAGCATCTGAGATGATGTCATATAGGGATATAGAGATATGAAAATGAAGTATTTACAATATTGGGGACTTTTCTTTTTCTCCTCAAGTTTCATCAGCTCCACTAAGCTTGATGAAGAAAGAATAAAACCCAACAAACTTCCCTGAATTATTTTTCAGGAAAATAAAAGAAAAAAAGCCCTAACTGAGCAGATTATTTTTGGAAAAAAAAAAAAAAAGAGTGTCATTAGTGTGCCATATCTGATATGAGCATCAAAAGAGAAAAGACCATTTATCCCTTAGCTCTTTGGATTTCACTTCCAGTTCACAGCATGTGTGGGCTAGTCTTAAAAACATCCATATGTTGCTCAGGTATCAAAACTGGAATTTTTTAGGGAGCAAACTAAACGTGTAAATCATATTTTTTTACCAATTCTTAATTTGCTAAGCTTAAAGTTGTATTTCTGTTATTTTACCACCTTCTTAAATTATTGAGTTAATTTTTACCCACAGCAGAATATACTCATAAATTTGTTGGCACAGTTAATGAGGTCTGTTAATTATGGATTATTAAACAATTAGAACTTTGACTTTTTCTGAGTGCTACACAAAAACAGAGAATACATTTGCTGAACAGCGGAAAAATAAGAAATATTTGAGCATCACTGTTTCCAAACGCTGCCCATCTAAAACTGGGACTATATTTACACATGCAAGCCTTGGAAAAGAGTTAAGAATCTGATGAATTTGGCTGCTTTCAACATAATGTGTTAGTTTGAGGTATTCCCTGCTGTAATTTCATGTGTGCTAGTAGGGACATAATCTTGTTAACTGCAAATTTGGTAGTGTTTCTGTAGGAAACTACAGAGATGTAAATTACTTTTGCATGAGTTAAATGGAACCCCTCTAATCTGAATTCCATCTATCTGCAATTTCACAGGTCTAACTGCTTATAGTTTCCTAATGCAGTTACTTGTCTTCAGAAAACAGTTTTACATATTGCATCTAGGAAAGATAAAGGTATTTATCAGATCCATCACTTTAGTGGTTCTTTTTGTCTCTGATACACATCATCCTTCCTCTACCCCCACCAGACTCTCTGGGGACAGTGAGATGTTTGGCTGCTGCTGCTCTAACTACACTTATGAACACTCAGGCCTCTGACTTTACAGATTTAAAGATGGACACTTCAGAACTATCCTACTTAAGTCTGGCCCTCTGTCATCCCATCAAAGTCTATAAGGCCACATATGGATTCATATAGGAATTCCTAAGCTTTACATATAAAGTTGGAACTGAACTTATCCAAGTGGAAATATGATTTATCTACAGTCATTGTAATACTGTCATACATAAAGCTTTACACCTTTTTTTTTGATCCTAATTGCTGTAACTCATTTCTGCCATATTCTGTCATCTGATGAAAAGCAAAACAAACATTAACTTTTTTCTTTCTCTTTTATCAGCTTCCAACATGTCAGACATGAAAAAAGTACTAAGTGTAAATGTATGCATTCCTTTTGGATGAAACGAACAGGAGCTAAGCCAAAATTTTATGACGATGAATCTGTTCTCATGTTTTTGGACTTGATTTAACAAACCCAAAACAAACAGTGGGTTGGATCCCACTTTACTACTCTTTATTATGGCAGACTGTTCTCATTGATAAAATTTTTAAGTACCCTTTCTACTTTGCTGCAGCAGAAAGGATAGTTATAAAGAAACTCATATTGTTCAGACTATTTTATTTTAACGGTGGGGATGCTGAGAAACCAGTTTTTTCTCTATTTATAGAGCTCCCTGCCCTGCAATATGCAATAAGCCTACCCTGAACATAGAGGCTGCTGCTTGATTGTGGCTGTTTTGACTGCACAGTTTGAAAGACATACTGCGCACAGTATGACACTGAGGAGATTAACAGCATTTAATTTTTCTTAGAATTAGTTTTGCTTCAACTGAAATAGGTCTCATTATTCTGCTGAAAATCATCTGACTTTTATGCCCTCCACAAGTGAAATACTAAACTATTTTTTCCCTGCAAAGAAACTGCTTACAGACTTTATTGTTGGCTCTGTTTCTTATAAGTACCAGTCCAATAAGCCAAATTGGCCATTAACAGTTGTGCTTTTGGAATAGCTAGGGGAATTTATATTCTAATTTGAGGACAAACATTTTAGGGGCACTTTGATATGGGTGACAAAAAATTGAATGTGAATGTACTTTTCTTCAAGAGATTGCCCTAATGAGAAACAAACAAAAGTCTGAATATATTTTTTAGATCTTTTTTATTAGAGCGTGAATCAGAGATGCACTTAAGGTACCTAACAAAGGGATATTAGAAAAATATACCCAAATTATCTATGAGGGATGTATGTTGTACCACATTTGTAGGAAATGTTGCTTTGATACTCTAACAACCTTAATAATTCATCCTCATTAACATCAAAAGGAAAGCAACAAGGATTGAGAAGTGATGAGAGATTTTGAAAGAAAACTGCAATAAAAAGTCCTAATTCTTTTTTGTACTATTATTTTTTATTATATAAGGTGTTGGGAGCAAAAAACATTTTCTTGAGAGAAGTGGAACATTTTGGAGACTCAAGAAAGTATTCTGATTTGAAATTATTTTGATAGAAATAAAGTGCTATTCAGCTTTCCTCTGCCCTTGTCTGTATCGGGATTTATGGACAATTACCTGTTTTTATGAGTCATGACATTCAAATGTGGGATTGGATCCAAGACCTAATACAAAAGTACTTTGCACAGAACATAAGAGCACGGAAGACCAGTTTATTTGTAATATATAAGTGTGAAAGAGGATTAAGAGGAACCACAAAACCAGCCATGTCTGGATGATAAATATACATTCTGAAAGTTTGGTAAGATGTTTTCAAGACAGCAAGGCTGCAGAAGTTTATTTCATGTCCTCTGGAACCATGGCAGCTTCAGGAAGCTGTTACTGGCTCAGCAGAACCTCCTCACCATGGAGTTAATCTGTAGGTTTATCTGCAGGCTGCAGTTCATTGCATGACACAGGGGACTCTCTCACCTCTGAGTGCCCCACTGTGAATGTGGGAATATGAAATGCACGGAACTGGAAATGTGTTTTCCAGTTCTCTCTGTAACGTGTCCACATTAGATCAAAGTTTTGTGAACTTATCAAACTACAGTCTCAACAAGAAAGAGCTGATGTATCTGTAACTTATTTTTTAAAGCCAGCTACTGTTATTAAGGGTAGTATATTCGTGGTCTAAACGTTGCTCCTCAACAAGATGACAGAATTTTTTCTATAGCTGGAAAATATGTTAATGTCTTCATTATGTTTCAGAACAGTCAAAGACTACAGTCAGCAGGGGATTGAAGACTGTGTTTATGTCCTTTTACTGTTGACAGTACTTGAGGCACTTTTAAGCCTTCTGAAATAAAAAAAAGAGACAAAGCTAAGCATGTTCTGGACTGTGGAGTAGCAGCTCTCGGTGAACTCGTATCTTGAATACAAGCAGGCCCTCAGACACTGAAAAGTGCACTTAAAATGTTTTATAGATTTTTTTAAAGGTTTGAAAGACTTTATACTATCTGCCTAGCAAGACTTTTCAATTTAGAGTGTCAAATGAATGCCCAAGCATAGCTCTTTTTGATTTTAGATCATAGGGAATTACACAAATGCATCAATGAAAATAAGTCGAAAATGTGACTGTTCTCAGCCTTAGAAAATAACGGTCAGGAATAATAAAAGATGCTTACTATCACAAACCTCATAAGAGAATCTCTCTCCTTCTTTCTTCTGCTCAGTGGATTGCAAGTCAAAGGCATTAGACAAAGACATGACACATTACAGACAAAACGTACCAATACATAAAAAGCAAAGTATAGTCCAGTACAAACATTAAAATAAAGCTGGCACTACAGATTGCAACACAGAACACCCAGTGCTGATTGAACGTTACAGATCATTAGCATTTTTATGTGAAATAGAGGTTGGTCTTTCTACTATTGTCAGGATGTTAAATAGGTCTTGGAGACTTTTTTTCTTAACATTTTGATTTTCTTTGCAAGTAGAAGCAAAACCTGTTACTAGGTTGCAAACATGGTGCTAATGATCTCTAAGGAACTTTGAATGAACCAGGAAACAAATATGGCTCACCTCTTTTCCTCCCATGGACTCAAACATTTTCTCAAGCTGGACTCTTAATTGTTGAATGTTGTTCATCAAGATACAGGCCTACAAAGAGAGCATCAAATGTGAGGCTGTGCATGACCAACTCTTGAGCAGCCCTGCACTTGAAGAATTATAGAATCATCAAGGTCAGAAAAGATCTCTGAGATCATCATTCATGCAACTATGCTTTTAGAGGAGATCCCCAAACAGTGCTGCCTTTCCTTCCTCCTTCAATTGATAATCAGATCCCAGTATTTCACATCCTGAGCTGTATATCCCAGGTAGTTGCTACTTATATTAGCACAGTTACATCTGGTGGATTGATGCAAGTAGCATATCATCATCTCTTGGAGAGCAGAGGCAATAATGATCAAAGTGCTTTGGAGTGACAATAAGAGGGATGAAAGGGATTGCCAGATTGCTTTCTAGACGCAGCCTTCGCAGAAAACTGACAGCACCGTAACCCAGATAATGGCTGATGCTGAAGTATTTGAATAAATCAACAGGCAGTTCTGTTAAGAACAGAATATTTCAGAAATATGCAGCTTTTTTGCATTATTTGAAAAGTTGGTGAGTGAATTAGGCAAAAGAATTTTGTAATCATATTATTTTAGTCTAGAAATCTTGCTGTTTAAGCACATTTTCTTAAGGCAGAACACAGAGCCAATGAGTAAAAGACAGCGATTTCTGTATAAACATAAGGTCAAAAACAAAACTTTAATAAAATTAAAGAGCTCGTTAAACAAATCATGGAAGACAAAATCTATTACTAGAATATTGTGTACTCAGATGACACTATATGTTGGTTTGTTATGGTGTAGGAAAAGCAATAAGACAATACTTGCTAAAAGAGCTCTGGCTGGCCAAGGCCAGTGTCTTCTAGTGCATGACTGGGTTAATTTAGGCACTGAGGTAGTGCATATAAATAAATAAAACACATACACTTTTTTTCAGACAACAAGAAGGTGGTAAAAGATTACAGTGATTACAGTGATTAATAATCATTTGTACCTTTCTAGTGAATAACGTGTTCCAATGCAGTGCTGAAACATGGTGGGAATCAATAACATGATTTAGCTTTAATTATTAATACATTACTCTCAAAGGCATTTAGTATCAGAGTCTTTCTCAAGTGATAAAAAAAAAGAAATTTAATCTAACTTCTTTATACTTAGATTACTGCTTCCCAGGAAAGCATGCCATTTGTGCTCCTGCAGAAGACAGATGGCTTTGTATAGTGGTTGAAATGTTACATCTCTGCCTGTCTCTTCTTATATTTGTCTATATACCTTCTATTAATTCACAATCATGTAAGACTGTGTCCTCCTTTCCTGTGCTATCCCCTCTCTTCTAACAAATTCATTATTCTGGAAATTATCTGCAATATCACAAGTCAATAATTATAATTTCTGATGGGGACATAAGTAGCTGAGTATGACACCTTGGGCCTTTTGTTCCAAACAAATGCAAATGCCTCTGGCAATGTACTGAAGCTACAAGGGAAATACTTCCTACTGAAGCAGTTTTCAAAGTTTCCTTTGAGGCTGGCCCAGATGGCTCTTTCAGAGCCTGAGCCTAACTTGGCTCACTGAAAAATTTGCTATTGTTGTCAGGAAAGAACATAACTTAAAAACATTCTCTTCATATTTCATTATCATCTTGCCCTTCAGAACAGTCTTTGCAGCAATTTACTGGAATCCGACAGCCAGATGCAACAGCAGGTAAAAGTGAGTGGCAATTACAACACATAAACCTGGGTTTGTTTGTAAATGCTGACAGTGACAGGAGGTGGAAGATAAGATACATAGTTTTATGAAAAGCATCTTCAATACCCTTTTGTTTGAACAGTTTATGTGTACTTTTTGTAGTGTTTAATAAAATTACTAAAAGTACTGGCTTGAAAAAGAATGCCAAATTCTAATTTTAAGAATAAAAAGTGTTTGTTTTAATGCCTTCTATCAAATCTAATGCAGGAGATGGACATTTATTGTAGTTGAAATTAACAGAGCAAATTGTCTTTTATTAAGCTTAAAGTTTTATATTTCAATAGGGCAACTTCTGTTAAAAAAAAAGTTATGTTCGTCAAAGACATTTGATACAATATGTTATACCTGGTCTAGTGGAAGGTGTCTCTGGTAGGGGGGGTTTGAAGTACATGATCTTTAAGGTCCCTTTCAACCCAAATCGTTCTATGATTCTGTGATACTCTAAGGAGATTAATTCCATCTAAATCCTTAATAAAGATGAGCCTATGAGGATGACTTCAGAAATCTGTACTCCAACAAGTAAAAAAGTCCCACTGGACAAGCCAAAAGACTACAGAAGCAGTTTGACTTGATGATTCAGCACTGTATCAAAACTCATTTCTTCTAGAAACCAGTAAGCTTCATTTAATATTAGCACTAAAATAATAAGAACCACCAATAACTGATACTTAGCTGCAATAGATGTCTTTCTGAATTCTATTATTGCATATGCTGGAGACCTCTAGATCATCACACTTCCTCTCAACACAGAGCATGTCCTCAAGCCATGCACAGATGGGACAAGTACAGCTGCGGTCTGTGATGGGCTGTGTAAGGGCTGTACCATGAAAGGTGCACAGTGTGAGGATGGGGCTGCACTTATTTATCTCACTGTAGATTTGTACAGCTGTACAATATGTCACTAAATACAGCAGTCATAGTGCTAAATGTTGCCAGTTGTGGGAGTACCAGCTTTGGCTGACTATCAGTGATACTGAAAAGTCAGTTTACAAGAATAATTTTCCTAGGTCTTGTTAAGGTATTGATAATGCCTCCACCTGCTCAACCACATCTTTAGTGTCCACATCTCATTTATTTCTGAGTCTATGGCAATCTGGTCCTTCATTAGGGACTCCTTTGTAAGCAGTGAGGTACCAAATATATGTGATTTTTTTCTCACTGCTGCGTGGGTAAAGCAGTGGTAGGAGCAGAAAGGTCTTCGCGCATTCCCTGCACAGGGAACAACGATCTTATAAACTCTCCAATGTATAAATTGATAGAGAGAGGCAAGCCAGTGCAAAATGAAAACTCTAACCAAAAATGTTTTTTCTATTTGGGAAACAAGATGAAGATACATTCACCATATTCACCACTGATGTCCAGGGTGTGTTTGTGGTCAAATACTGAAATTATTAACTGTGATTTTTAACTAATGTCACCTCTTCCAGCTTGTACATGTCAATGTAAGCAGCTATGAAAATATGCTGACCCCCCTCCATTCATGCCTTTTCTCATATAAAGAAGTTATTTCATTTTCAAAAAGTACAGTAAGTTGTTTAAAGGTAATTTCTGAGGGAGAAAAAACCACAGCTTCTTACCACATTTTCTTTATCACAATATGAGCTGAAGTAACTTGAAATAATTACAGCATACTGAAGAAGCACTTTGTTGATAGTCTAGAAGAGGAGAAGAATCTTTTAAATGTTAAGTTTCATAATGTAAAACAAAAATAATAAAAAAGGAGGTTTATATAAATGATAGATTTTACAGGTACTTACACATTTAGTAGATAGTATTGTTTAGTTATAATATAAACAATCCTGCGAGCACATTTTCAAATGCCTGCACAGCAGATGGTGGGTTGTTCTTAATGCAATGTAATCTTCAATAACAGAGATAGTTTAATTTTAGCTGTACTGTTTTTACTCCTTGCAATGTTCTACATAGTTATTGGAAGAGTAGCAAGCTCAAAAAATCCTCTAGGGTGACAATACATAGATTAGAAATATAATGGAAAAAATAAGACAAAAGGAGCACTGCTCAAAGCCTGGCAATATGAGTTACCCTTACAATAATCATGTAAATAGGAACTTTGTTTACAAATGGGAATTGTTGCCATGAAAAAACAGGATTAAATGTAAATGTGAACTTTCTTAAAGCCAGCAGGACTGTAATGGACATCTAGAGCTTTTGAGAAAATGTTACAGTACAAACAGAAAGCTGCCCTAAGAGGTGAGTTTATCAAACAGCAGGTGAAATAGAACTCACACCTCAGGGCTTCAACCAAAAATACTTTATTGCCACACTTCGAATTTTTACTTCAATTGCACTCACTAATCAGCTAACTGCATTTCACTGAATTACTCCATTAATGAAATTGTAATCAGTGCTTAGCCAGGTAATAACTGACTATATAACATATATGTACATGTATATATAAGTATAAAATATGTAAATATGAAATCTTAGAGAGGACAGAACTCCTCAAACTGGTAAATCATTTTGACAAAATAGATGAGAAACAGCCTTAAGCCACCAACAGCCTGTTTTTCTGAGGATCCCACTCAGAGAGAAAAAATTGATTCTAAAAAACATTGGGACCACTTAGCTTTTAAGTACATGACAACACAATGTCAATCTCTCTGAAGTTTAGTTGAGACACACTGATTTTAATTTACCTTTGCAAATCTTCTCATTAAGTGAGATAGTGCTTCTGGATTAGGACACTCCAGTTTCCTAATAATCTCAAAGCTTTGATTGAGCTGTGTGAAGACATCAACCACAGAACAAGAGAAGAGGGCATGATCTGATGTTTGCTGAAACTGGAAGGAAACATTCAAATGAGTTAATGTTTGTTCAGAGATCAAAACTGTATTAACTGATTCTTACACTTAAAATTCTTCCTAGAGTCACAAAAAGTAATAAAAAAATAATTTAAAAAATGTCTTACTGATAATACTGAGAAATGTGGCTTTTCATGTTTCTGATAATTTCAAACCTATTTAAAATAAAACCAAAATTGTCCTTCACAACATCATTATCACATCACAGGTCAGTGAAACCATAGCTTAAAGTCTGTGGGGATTTAGACAGATAGAATTAGAGGAGGAATTTGTCTATAGGGTTGTCTTCCAAAAACTGTTATCTTCTGAGGTCTAACAACAACACTGTGGGACCAAATGTATTTCTGGTTTTGCAATACTAAATAACTAAATAACTAAATAACTGTCTTGATACTTTATTTATTCTTTTGTTTAAGAACTAAAGGCTCACCCCATCTTTTTTGTCTCTTTCTAGTGCTCCATGAAGAAACTCCATTGAGACATCTTCATTTTCATCCAGCCACTGAATGACAAATGGTTCAAACCACCTGAAAATTAAAAGTAATTTTGTAAAGTAGGTATGTTGCATAAAGATCCTGAGAGGAAAAACGTCATACTACCCAGCCATTTGGCATCTCGTGTCTTCTTATCCATTCTTATTGCTAAAAAATCTAACAACCCTGGAAAAATCTTTTGTCACCAAAGATGCTGTGGCTACCAAAAGGCTTTTTGGGCTTCCATTTCACATACTGGTGTGCCTTAGTGATGTAAAATTAGCAGCAGCTAATTCTCTACTGCATGGAAGGCACGTGTCTTGTCAATACTGGCTTCTTGTTAACATTAAATTACCTACATAAAACTCTGTTTTAGTAAAACATCAGCTGTGTTTTATTTTTCTTTAGTTTATTAAAAAAAATTAATAAGTAATAAGAGGCCTCAAACCATCTCAGCAAATCAGCACACTTGCAGAAGAATAAGGAAAGAGATTAAGGATAACTCATATAAAATGACAGGACTGAATGTATTTATTGCAGGTATAGAGGTGAAAATGAAAGCAGCAGCTGAATATTAACCCAACGCAGTAAGAATCATTTCCGTAGTGTATCCCATAAGCATTGTATCTTCATCCAGATTTGGGTATGAAACAAATGCAGGGGCCTGTAACAGTGCTGCTGTTCCCACATCTCACACCTTCCTCGGACATTTTATGACCAAAATATTTTGTCATTTATGAAGACTTGCAGTTACAACAGTTGTATAAAGTCTATGAATTAGCTGATTGCACATTTAACACCTGGACTACTTCACTTGATAGAATGAAGAATTAAAGAGGAGAAAGTGCAAAAAGTAGTTTTCAGTGCTATACAACTTGAGGTCTTGCACAAACCTGAGCATAAATATTTGACCAAAATAAACCTTGTACCAAGGTCAAACTCATGGAAGACTTCCCGATCCAGCACTTACAGAGAGTATTCAGGCACTGCATCCTTGAAAGCAGAGAGTTCTCGCACATATTCATTATAAAACCATTTCACTTTGAAGTGCAAATTCATATAATCTGTGCTTTTGCATAACCGCTGCTTTTCATGTTCTGTAAGAGAAGGAGTGGAAAAAAGCACTTAATAACATTCTAAGAGTAAATAACATTCCTGTGCCTCAGTGCACTGGTGACATAATAATACAGGGCTTGCATTTTAAAGCATAATTGGCTTGATTTTTTTAGAGTTAGTAGTACCCACAGTTTCAATTTTCGGGTTCAGAAAAAACAAACAAAACCAAAGACCAGACCACAAATGAGGCTTTTCACCTCTCCTCAGTGCAGTGAGAAACAACCCCCCAAATTTGCTGACTTCCCATTCTTTACATTCTTTGGCTGTTACAAAATGGTTAAGAAGTTGTCAGGTGTCAAGTGAGAAAAAACTCAATAGATTGTGTAGTAGCCATATGAAATAAGAGCTATAAATGTCAGTCCTATATGAATCTGCAAAACATGCATTGGCAAATGAACTGCATTTATCAGAGTTGAGAAAAAAAAAGAGGAGACAATTCCACAGTCCTACAGCCATCTGATTTGTGGCACAAGTAGAAAAGCTGGCTTAATAAAATGTTTTTTAAGTTTCTCAAATGGACTTCACCTTCTCACTGTCCTGTTTTCAACATACTGGATATGCAGATGGTCATGGGTGGCAGGGGCTACCTGTAACAACTTCCTGCAATTTTTAAAGTCTGATTTAATTTGTTTGGAATGAATGCCCATCTTTCTTCCAGGATTATGACTCTAGTTTTAGCTTATACACTCTGTAGCCTCCACCCAGCCACTTCACACCTGGACTATCCATCTCTTTGCCCCATTAGCTAACAGGCAAATCTTTCATTTCCTTCTCCCAGTGCATGAAGCCATGGATCCAAATCTTGGGCATAATAATCATACCTTTCCTTACTGCTCACAGCTTCCTAAAATCTCCACAGATCTCATCTGTTTGAGGTGTCATGTCACTTGCACATTCTTTCCTAAGCAAAAGACCAATTTCTTTTCCCAGCTCCCTCAAAAAATGACCTGATACAGATGCTTAGCAGGAGTGATGTTCTTGTCTAAATAATATGTATTAAGAACTTATCTCTTTCAAATCTCCTTTTTGCTCCTTACTTCTGCTTGCTTTGCAGCACAGTATTACACAAATTTTTCATATATATTTGGATGTGAACCTAATTTTCTGTAACAGCAGGAGCATCCCATCCTCTGCCATACAACTGAATATACCATTTGATTCTCTGTCAGTTCAAAAGCACTGTGAATTACACATTCTGTGCTTTTCAGATTTGACCAGGCACATTAAAAGGAAATTTTTAGTTTTACTATTATGCCAAATCAGCAGTCCACTAATATCACCAAGGCATATGAGAAGTGTTTCAGAAGCATATTATTATGCAGTGAATTACTAAGTTTTGTGCAAATCAGCTTATGAAGTGCCCCTGTGGGCTTTTATTGCCTTTTTAGCATTGTGGCAGCATTTTCACCTTCACTGCCTTTTCATCACGCTCAAGAAAAACCAGTAAATCAGTTTCTGTATAAATATTGCATTTATTCATCTTCATGCTACTTGAGAGTACTATAAATTCTGCCCAGCATAATATCATTAGTTACCAGCCTTAAACAGAACCACAGAGAGAAAGAGAAAGGTATGTGCCTGCCCTCATGGTTCATACTTTTGACAGACCTGAGGAATCTTTTTTTGTTTGTTTTTGGATAGCAAGTTTTCCACAACTTATTATTGTAGAAAGCTAAATGACCAATTGTTTGCTCAATAAGAGGGAGTTTGAGGTAGATCAGCCTTTCACTGAGAACAGTTATCTTATTGCTATGAAATTCCCTGCACATGTACTGCTTAAGTCATTATTAAAAATCTGACTTACATTGCATCCCAATAGAGTGGAATTTCTGAAATAAATAGCATTTTTTTTTCATTCAAGCATTGCATGAATGGGTTATTAGATTATACAATGTAACTTAAGAATGTTTACTATGATATCACAATCCAAGCAAATGTTTATTTCAATTTTAAAAATGAGCTGCTGCCATTGATGGGCAAACGTGTCCAGGAGGGTACAACTTACACAACACATTCATTGATATTTTCTTTTCTAAGTTAAAATTTATAAAACATTAGAAATGAGCACAAAAGTAATTCATGAATAATTGAGCTTTTTTTCTCCAGGCTGTTATACCTTGTACAGAATATTTAAAGAGTCTCCTAGGATATTACTTGTGAAAAATGCATCCTCAATTCCCAATATTAATGAATGAGAACATCAGCAAACACTTCACATGACCTACAAAGTAGCTTAGTATCCATGCATATTACCTCTTCAGTTTATATGAACCAAAGAACAGAGAAAAAGGCTCCCATATGAGTCAGCCTGTGACAATTCTAACTGGAAGATGAGTGAGTTTATCCACAGTAACCATGGATTTTGGTCACAAAACAGCAACATCACTGTAGGTGTTCTGAATTTAGGTCAGAACCAACTGATTGCTTTCTTGATTTCTGAAAAACTGGCACAAGTTAATGCCAATGTGAGACACCAGAGGATACAAGTATGCATTTTGGAGATCCGTGTCTTTTCTCCTGGAGGAAAAGCTGGTGCCATGTTTCCCTATACAGATATGCCAGTTTTGGACTTTCTGGAAAAGAGATTTAGTAGCTGCACCATACAACTCTTTTTAAAAAAGTCCACTCTTGCTTTGCAAAATTATTATAACACTGAGTCAGTCAGTCTGGAAGTAAAGCTGCCAATTGTGTGCAGATGTGCTCAGGAGAGATGATGACAGAAATACCTGAACTTTCTCATAATCGATTCTAGATAATGAAATCTCAGTATAGCAAACCTAATGTTATTAATCTTCTTTATTTTCTGCTGCTCCTTTTATGGGACATTCCTTGTAGTGCAGCACATTTTTATAAGCATCTATTAATCTACTGAGTTCCATAAACAGGGCATTTCCAGTTCCCACTAGTGAACCTGGCATATCCTCTATTACTGTATCGTGCATTGATGAAACAAACACTGTTGAGATTTCTGTAAACTGTAACATCTGTAAACTTTAGTCTGTGTGTAAGGGGCACTTTAGCTGCTTTTATGCATTGCAGTTCTAGTAACTTTTTTACAGCATTGATTGCACTGTGGGAAGGGTTCCATATCTCCACAGGGGTAATGCTCTAATGCACACAAGCTTTCCACGGGCTTGCATTAACAGGCATTGGAGCTGCAACCACGAGGAGAACTGTGGAGAGTTGTTCCATCTCAGTGGTACAAATCACAGTTACAGTAACACCTTTAAAAAGACTTCCAGTATGCAACAGTGCTGAGAAAAAAAAAATAAATCTGTTTAGCTGTTGTTTGTATAACCAAGAAAGAAGAGATTTTTTTTTTAAGGCTGTTAAGTGGAATAAATGTATATAATTAATACATACAAATGTATTTGGTGTGTGATATCAGCTACAGACCTGGTGACACTGTATCTTGCAAATAATCTAACTGTAGGCACCTGTTCTTTTACAGAAAAATGTGTAAAGAGACATAACAGAAAGGACTGTAACCAGGGGTACTTTTCTCACAGGCCTGTGACCAAGCAACAGTACTTTGGAATCACATTTGATTTCTTGCTCATTTTCCCAGCAATTGTTAAAGAAAGCTGAGAAGATTTTCTTAAAGCAATAAATAGAAGTCATAATGATGACTTATTAAGCAGAAATAACTACATAACACTAAAGACATAATGTCATTTAACAAACTGGAATACAATCTTGTTCATATAGAGTTATTTTTCCTTTTTAACCTTGAGGTAATAACATCACTCTGAGTTTCCATGTAATTTCTGATATGTATTAGATGCTAAGAAAGGAAAACAGGGTAATCCAACAACCTTCATAAAAGATGAACACGTTAAATATTCAGATAATTGATTTGATATTTTTATTTTGGTACAAAACCTCAGAGACTTTTTTTTTTTTTTTACAGAAGTTTCTTAGCCACTGTTTTCTGTAACAATGCACAGTTAAACTGCTTGAAGGATTCCAATGAGATAGTTTTAAAGTATACTTCAAATCTTTTGTGAACAAGAATGGCAAGGAAATTAGTCTGTAAAAAAACCCTGAACAAATGGACTAGTTACAAATAAATATATATCTAACAAAAAAAGTTTTTCCAGTTTTCAGGCTTTATAGATAATGTTGCAAGGATTAATAACTACTGCAAAGAACATTGATGTGTAGCAAATTAATTATATCACAACCATTTGGTTTGACTGACATACATACCATTGCCCTACAGTTTATTAAAACAGAAATGATTGAAACTAAGCATATGGGAATTGTGTTTGGATTAACTGCAAATTTTCACATCAAAACTCAGCTGTTATTTTCAGCCATTGCAATATAATTCCATATTATTTGCAATAATTACTTACCAATCGTTCTAGAGACTACCAGCTGCATATTTTATCTATTTATTTCAGAACTGCTGTTTCAGAAAACCCGCTATATACAAACTTTCAGTTGTATAATTGGGAGGTATATGTGTGCCACAAACTGAGTATGGCTAGTGGAAAAAAGCTCCTGTAAGGGGTGATATGGATTGAGTATGAATTGTTATCCCTCCGTCTGCATCACTGTGGTAACATTACACCTGTATGACACACATATGTTTTGGATAAAAGTAGAAGTTAATGTTTAGTGTACCTGATCCCAGTGCATCTTCCCTACAGTACTGGAGGGCCTGGAGGTAACAAAGACTGTTTGACAGCATTGGAACTTAACTACTGAATACTCAGCTTTGCATCTTCAATGTAATGTTTATGACAGGTTTCTTCCACTTACTGTTTCATTTTTAAAAATGTATCTTTCCATGAAGGAAACATTTAGACCTGATTCTCTGCTCTTTGCTTCATCACAAGTGTGCAAAGTGAGCACAAAACCTTACCAAATAAGCACGGGAGCATTTTATAAGCAATTAGTAGAATGAAGTACAGAGCAGGAAGAATCAGGCAGCAAGATAAATGGGAGGCTGTGCTTTAATACTTACCTGGGTTGTATCAGCCTCTGCCTGAAAAGCCAAAACCACAGAGGTGTTCTCTAATTCCTACCCAGCAAATTGTGTGTAAAGCTTATTAAAAGATAATGTGGAAACAAACAGTTTTAATGGATTTATCCTGTTCTCCTGGGGGTGCTGAACCAGTATCAAATGTTTGGTTTAGAACTAATGCACTTGCCTATAAGGGGAAATTTCCCTCAGCATCTATAGGAGGAAAAACACTAGTGAATCTCCATAAGTGGAACAGTCCTGAAAGTAAAAGACTGAGTCTTCAACCTAATGAAACAGAGACTAGGAGAAGAACAGCTGCTGGGTGAGGAAATCTTTCAAGAAGTGTCTTAGTAGGAATGGCCAAGATTAAAAATAACATGCAGGTTGCTTATTATTTTTAATTTTCTTTTACTGAAAGGTTTTATTCTGGTTGATAAAGAAAAATATAGTTTTAGAAAAGCTCTTATTGGTTCCTGTTTCTCAAAGGAAATAAATTCAAAATATAAGTGGATTCACTAGGTGATTAGCTCACAGAATGCAGATTCCACTGCTACTGTGTGAGCATTATGCAGCTCTACAGACATAAGGGTAAGAAACCTCTCAAACAAAGAAAAGGATGAAAGTTTCTCCCAACCAGCAGATGCAGAACTCCACTAAATAATGCGGGTCCTTTAAGGGATTTTCTGGGGGGACAAAGTCACATTTTTGCCATGTAATTATTTCAGACAAAAGATATAACTCTAACTTTTGCAGAAATGTGAGATACAATGAATGGTATCATCTGTAAAGAACAGTAATCAAATACAAGAAGAAAGAAGCAGCAAAATATTCTTCTGTTACCTAATAAACTACAGAGAAAGTCTTGCCTGCCCCTCTGCTGTAGGGGATATACAGCCCCTCTATCTGAACAGAACACTTCTTCCTTCAGCTCATTGGTTTGTGGATGCGACAAGGCCAGCTGAGCTATAAACAAGCCATAATTATTAATCAATGTAGGGTTCATTTAAAGCACCATTTAGAGTCTTATAACTTATCTAAAATGGTAGTACTAGTAATAAAAACTAATGGTAGTACTAGTAATAAAAACTAACAAAAAATTGTCTTGCTCAGACAACATTCAGGAAAAGTTTATACACAGATGTTTTACAGTAAGTGCCTGCCTGGGTAAGAGCTAATAGTGTTTAGGAACAAGT
>JAWWLV010000018.1:13329422-13376248 GCA_035041135.1 Platyrinchus mystaceus | reverse complement strand
TAATCAATGTAGGGTTCATTTAAAGCACCATTTAGAGTCTTATAACTTATCTAAAATGGTAGTACTAGTAATAAAAAACTAATGGTAGTACTAGTAATAAAAAACTAATGGTAGTACTAGTAATAAAAGCTAACAAAAAATTGTCTTGCTCAGACAACGTTCAGGAAAAGTTTATACACAGATGTTTTACAGTAAGTGCCTGCCTGGGTAAGAGCTAATAGTGTTTAGGAACAAGTTTAATATTCACCGCTTAAAAAAAGAATATATAAGGGCAGAGCTTTCATTATTAAATATATGGGGCAATACGCATTGCTAGTATTGAGTGACAAGTTTAAGAGTGAAGTCAGGCATTCACTGATGCCCTACATTTTTTCTAATAGCATCTGGCATCATTTATACACCTCCAGTCAGACATGAAGCTTTAACTCTTAAGATTACTGCAGACTTGTAATGCAGTAGTACTTAATGCTCTGACTGCGGTTCAATATGTAAAATCCAAGAAAATGGGTTAGAGAATAAGGAGATGATATAGTGGGCACTCACCCAAGTGCAAGGTTGTGCCATGCTAGAGATTGCTGAGGTAGTTCCAAGATGAAACATTGCTACAGCACAACACGGTGCCGTGAAGAAGTATTAACTTAACCCCTGGGAACAGTTCTATCCACTTCATTTGTCTTAATTACTGGGTCTAATTAACTCCAACAAAATAGCGCCATTTGGTATGGTTACAGTGCTTTATAAGCAAGCCTGGAGATCTCTGTGTTGCACATGATAGGTGTGGCTTCTCATACTGGCAAAGCTCAGCACCCCAGAATGTGCAGTGTGTAGCTGCTCTTATTAACATGGTTGTCTGTTATGCTGACCAAAGAAACTTCTAACTCTCCTCTTCCTCCAACTGTGTTAACATTCTATCTGATTGTCTGCCAAAAGAAAGTTTAAGTCCAATTTTAATCCCCTTGCCTTTGCCTTTACAGACTCTGAATTGCCATGAGGCTACATATTCCTCAGGCCTCTCAAAAAGCAAGGATGGAATACATTTGTTCAAGTGTGCCAGTACAGAAATAAGTCTGACCAAATGAAAAAGGTTTCATATTTTGATAGTGATGACACCCCTGCATTCTGGCAGATGCTGCCTTCTTGACCCTTCCAAAACCTCAGTCTCACCTCCCCAAATCTACTTTGCAGCCTCCCTCTAAGCCAAGGCTAAGTGCTATTTACAAAGGGGTACTTTGTAAATTTGGAGTGAAAACAGACATGAAATCTGCCACCAAATGGCGTGACCTTTCTCTGGGCAGCGTTAGCCTTTTTGGTTTTTTTCTATGCTGTCTCTGTGCTCAACATCATCACCTGCCTCTTTTCTTTCAAATCACTTTATCAGTTTTTGTCATGAAAGAAATATCTGTTAGACAAACAGGAAAATGGTGTCTGCTTATGCATTGGGGACAACAGCAAACTTGAAAAGCAAAGCTGTGTTAAATGCATAAAACGGAGGAATGATTTTTTTGTTCTTCTATTTTTATAAGGCCTTCAGAATCTCAGCTTTGCAGGACTGAGACTGTCTGTTGCTGTATTTACACAGCAGCTAATTAAATTCTGGCTGGATTCTGCTCTTGACTTCTGGCTACTACCGGAATTAGATTATCATAATAACAGCAATTAGGATGTTCTCCTTCCAACAGACTGGATAGCTTCAGACACTTCATCTGACCTATTCAAAAGTTGGAGATTGGAAAGATCTGAAAATGACATTTCTAAGGACAAAGAATAAGAAAGATACTTTGCAACTGTGTGTCTAATTTCAGCTCATTACTCTCTCATCATCTTTTATCCTTTGCATCGTCATACTTGTAAAGTAAAAGATTTCCCGCCATATGGTGTCAGTAACAAATCACTTGCACTGCTGGTGAAATTCTCTCTCTGTTCTCATTTATTTGTAACACACATGCAGAATAATTGGGGGATTGGACAGTACAAAAATATTACCATCCTATAAGATCAGATATGCTTGTGTAAACTGAATGCCAAACAACAACGTATAATCTGTCACGCAAACCACTGATGCTTCATGAATAACCTGTAAAGAATAAAAAAACCTCAAAGGGACCAAATCTAATGAAGTCAGTTCTCAAAGAGAAGCCTGTGATACCTTCTCTGTGCAAAAACTATACATGAGAACATGAACTCCTTAGAACAGAAAAAAAAATTAGAACTGGTGTGAACTCTATTTGTTACAGTTTGCCTAAAACTTTTAACACTATGAAAAGGCTAAAAATTTTTATTAACTTAAGTTGGAAGAAAATCTAGAATGAAATTATGAACTTGATATCAGAATTTAGTAGTTTTGTTTCCAAGGCATGTGAGCTTGGCACAGTGTAGCTCTGATCTTGGCAGCTGTGGAGACCTGAACTGTGCTTTGGGATGTCCTTTCTTCCCTCACCAAAAGAGTGACAGCAGCCACCTACCCTATCACATGCCAATATTCTGCCTTGGTATTCACAGAGACACACAGCTGCTTTGCTTTTCCCTAGCAAAAGGCCACTGCTATGGAAGCTGCTCTCCCCTCTGCATTCTCCATGTTAAAGCAGCAGTTTCTCAGCTGGACTGTCCTGGGCAAGGATCAAGGGAGAGGAGAAGGCAGCAGGGTGTGATGCTGCTGGTACTGGGCTCACAGGGCTGCTGGGTCCTACTGCAGAGGAGATGGCAGCACTGCTGGAGAGCAGCAACTCTGCAGGCAGCAGCTGCAGCTCCTGAGAGCTGCATCCCCTGAGAGGCATCCAGCTCTACAGGGAGGGCTGAACAGCCATTCTGAACACTCAGGGAAAAGGAAAGTGGATGCTCCAGTATTGGTCTTCTGTTAGAGAATGGAGATATGGACAGGCTTATTTTCTGAAATTAAGATGATGGGTGCGGCTGCACATGGTGGGTAAAACCAGAAACAATATCTTGGATGAGCTAATTTAATCTTTTTTTATCGTACAAGCAATCCTTTTGCAAACAATGTTGGACTAGTACCTTGCTTCTTGACTGGATGCAGAAAGGAATCAACTTTGTAACACAAAATATGCTGCTTCAGGAGGTTAATACTAAATTGGATCAGGGAAAGATTGTAATCACAGTCCTGGACACTAGGTATGAACAGATGGTAGCCTATGTTAATAACTTGGAAGGCGAGAGTGGCAGAGCAGAATGCAATGCATTTTAATGAACTCCATTAAAACCAAGAGGACCAACTGTGGCCATACTTAAGGACTTGCTTCTAATCTTATAGAATTCAAAGCAAAAAGTTTTACTGCCATTAACAACCGAGTTAAACTCAGTTTCTAGAATATCTATGGGAAGAATCAATCATTTAAAACCCAGCAGAGCTGAGGAGAGAAACAGCATGCTGATCTATATTTTGTGACTGGATTTACTGAGTTTCCTGTTTAGGAATGAAAGCATAAAAGGTTAAATTGTGTATATTTATAATAATTCATACTAATTTCAATTTCCTTTAATTATTGTTTATACACAGGAACCTTTTCACTATTGATTCTAGGAATTACTTAGAATTTCTAATTACAAGAATGGCATTTACTCTACTCAGAAAGAGTATCCACAGCAACACAGAGATGAGACCATATTCAGGGACAGGTTTGGAATAGACAGAAAGAGTCAAGTGCCTCCTAATGAATATGTTATATCACTCTCTGCAGAATTAGGATTAATGTTAACATTCATATTTGTTTTAAAGTCCTGATTCAGCCCAACCACCCACACTTCATATATTGTATAATTAACTCTTCCTCAAGAGCTTCCTGTTCTAGTCCTTAAAACCAAGAAACAAACCATGGCTTGATCTGAAGCCACCTTTTGAGTGATCAGGATGCTCTACTTAGCAAAGCAAGTGAATTATGTTCTGTGAATTATCCTGTTGCAGTACAGAATGTTTATAGTTCAACGACTAAAGCACTACGAGCGTTGGGGTGCTCAGGGATGTCCGTGTGCACACTGTAACTACTTCTTCAAGGTTATGAAAACATGGCAAGGAGTGGCTATTGGAAAGTCTTAGTAGTCTGTGCTCACTGTATGTAAATCCAACCCCAACACTGAGTTGCTGAACAGCAACTTTCTGTTAGCTGTTCTCCAGATAGGAGGTTGTTGCACCAGGAATATGTTCTAACCCATAGCAGTGGCTTTCATTTGGTTTTCATGCTTCTCAGCTCTCGGAAGCTTTTGCCTTCACTGATCACTCTCAAAGGATAATCTCCTGCCTGACATTAGCTTTTTCAGACTTCTGCTTTTGATTCACTCTGACATGACTACAGAACATCACTTTCAAACATTATTTTGAACATCTCTTCCCCTACCCATGTCTTAGATTTCTCATCTTCTGTTGTCATTCTACATATTATAATTACCTTCCCTCCTTTCTCCCTGTCTTTAGTATGCAAGTTCCACATTCAAATAACATAATTAACAAAATAAAGTAACACAACAGCAGATGAACAAAATAGTTCTTCCATCAGTAGACGTTCTAGTCATTCATCTTTTTTCTGTTTCTCTTTGTCATCATAAAAATCTACCGTATCATCAAAGCACTGCTATCAAAGACATTCTAGATAAAATAATATAGAAATGATCTTCAAGTATTCATTTTGTTTAATCTTTAATGTTTGTCAAGTTGTATTGTTTTTTAGGTTCAACCTCATACTTTTTTTCCACCCTGTCAGACTTGCTCTGTAATTTGTAGCAGACAATAGCAGTTTCATGCAGGTATTTTTACTTGGTTTTCTGCAGTAACCAGATTTTAATGAGTGGGTTTGAAGCCATTAGTTGAAGACTATCTGCTATATAGAAAAAAAATGTATATTTTAGCAATGGTTAACCACAGTAATATCCTGGGGGATAAAATGAAACTGCATTTGATTCTGTTGGAACTAGAATGAATACAACCTCCTTTTGAGCACAAAAAGATTTAATTATAGTGTGTGCTTTCTCCATAATTTCATTCGGTAAATGTTTCTTACAGCCGGGTTAGCAATTTTCAGCTAGTAAGAAAATATGGAGTATCTCTAATGCTCTCCAGCAAGGATATTTGTGATTCTTTGGACACTTATGATTTCTGACAGAACTAGGTAATAAGAAATAGCATTTGGAGTCACAGTTCTTTTGTCTCCTTCTTCCACAGATGACTTCATATAGTCACAGTGCAATGATTTCCTTCCTTTACAACACTTCTTTTTCATTAACCTGTGAAGCCTCTTATACAAGTACTCCAGAGAGCTCTTACCACACACAGAAATCTGATGCCAGGTGTCACTTACAGTGGAAATGAGTCTTAGTGAACTCTCTAGTGTAATTAATAGTTTGTTCTAATTACCTTCCAGAGCATATTTCATATCCTGGGCAAACAGGGTCCACATGATTTCAGCACTGATTTTCCCCATGTTCAACTCTTGAGGGAACCTGCAATCAATCACATTACATCAGTTCACCTGCTGTTAGAAATTATCCTTACAGCTGCACAGCAGAAAGGAAAATATTTCCACAAAATAATTCCTCTAGTATGCACTTACTGTATTTTATGTTTTGTACAATTATATAAACCATCCAATCTTCAAATATAAACTTATTCAATGCAGAGGCCTGGGTAAATAATTAGTTGAATGTTGCACAAATTCCCTCACATGACATTTTCAGTCAAGAAACATCCATCTATCCTGCAGATGACTTCTGGACTTCAGATAAATCAGATGGCTTATGAAAAATCTGATACAGCTGGCTCAGATGTTTAGTGGCTACAGGTTTTCCTTAATTCCCTTATTACACTGGAAAACAGTGAAGCTGTCTGTGAAGCTATATTGGTTTTTACTAGCTAAATCCAATTCACTTTCTGAAGACTTCCACCTTGAAGTATTGATAAAGCCCTAAAGAAGATAACAGGCAGTGAAACGCAGATTTTGATTCAGAATTTTAGTTTTGGTCTTATGCTTCATGTCATCTTTGAGAAACAGTCCTTTTTAGACACGTTCTACTGTTATCAATTCAGTATTTTTTTCACAACTTTTTCATAGATCCCATCTGTTCCTTATTCTATGTAAAAGAAAAGCTTTAATCTTTCAGTTACCATCTTCACTGTTAGCTACGAGAAGAAGCTGACATTTAAGTGATAGACACTATGTTTTATGTCACATTTTAAAGGAGAGCTATTAGTCTTTAAAAAAAAAGGCCGTTCTTAATGCAGGTGTGGGATGTTCTGAGGGCACAGAGGCAGACCAAGCCAGGTCATGCAGATGAAGAGCAGAAAATACATCACAGAACCTCTGTCAAAGTAGTTTGTTTACAGCACAAGGTGCAGTGAGAGCCACATGAATACACTCAGAGTTCACCAGGATCACATAGAGTAAGGAAATTCTCATATTCATGAGAAAATACACAGAGGTCTGTGACTTTTATCTTGAGTTTATTACACCATTTTACACGAGCAGAGAATTTGATCCAAAGTATTTTCACCTTTTATTAAAGCACTAATGAGATTCAGAAAATGTTCTGTAATAATTTTTGTAAAAGTGTAAGAATTTTTAAAGCTCTTGCTGACAAAGAAAGAGTGAGAATTATGTGCAACTTTATAGTGGTAGCAGTACAATCTAATTAATGTATACTTTCTAGGCACATATTTGACCCTGATCATATCTGCACAGAAAAAGTACTTAAACAGCTCATTAGCTCAGTCACTTTAATAGGAGGCAATAGCTATCTCAGTTCACTGAGCCTTCTTTATGCTAATGGCTGCTCAGCTAAAGAACTGTTTTAATTCTGTTAACATAAAATTAATTGCTGTTCAAAAGCTGAAATGCATCTCAGCTGTCTTCATTTCTTCACCTTCAGTCCAGTCTGAGTGCTCCCTTAGCACCAGACTTGAACTTTGGCAGTGTTGCTCCAAGGAAGTATTTGGCAGCTGATTTAGTATTGACACTGTCTTTTGACCATAATGCAAAGCTGGCCATAAAACCAGGCTGGGTCTGATAAAAATGCATTTGTTTGATTAGTGGGATATATATGTGTATGCATTTTAATTTGTGAAAACACATGCACACACACAAACTTCAATTATATGTGTTGTATAAATTAACGTAGTTCAACACAGTGTCCTGGATTCATCCTACCTGACTTCACTTAGGCTAAGTCTAAAATTGATGATAGACTTTTCTTTTTCCAACTATTTCAGACTTTGGTCCCTAAGCAGCAAAATATCAGAAAAATTTCCCATGCAAAAGTCTACAAATTGCATTTTCTAATCTTTGTAAGCCACATATTATCACATTTGTCAGCAAAGAAAAAGGATGACCAGGAGAGTGCTCTGTTATTCTTTTTGCTCCTGATACTGTTATTTCTGTCCCATAGGCCAAAATTTTCCCAATTTCTATGTCATTCTTAGAACAATACTACAAAATCTCAGTGTATCCAGAACAGTTAGGTTGTCCCTACATGATGATATCCATGTATTTCCAAAACGACTAAATGGCACATAAAAGGCAGCCACTTATGGATGTCTTCTCTCTATTGATTTTAATTAAGCAAAAATTTAGTGAAAACTGTTCTCACTGGCAAGTTCTAACAAAGGGCTATATACAAAACCACAGATCAATGGAATGAAATTGAACTGGGCTTAAATGAAAGTGAAAAGAATCAATGTATAAGCAAAATATAAATAAACCCCCAAAGCATTTATCCCAGATAGTGCTGCATGTCTCCAGTTCAACCCTGAAATAAGAAAATCCTACCATGACAATTAAAAATGGTTTTCCTTAATTTGTGTTGTCAGATCTTCAGTGTGCTACATTTTGAGAATATCAAAGTCCCTGAACCTCAGAGGCACATTCTCAGAATAGCTCATATTCCATCCTTGGATGGTTCAGTCTCATCCAGGTACTAAATCTCACTGGTCCTGTGAGTGAATACGTTCATTTTTGTGCTGTGCTTGCAGCAAGAGGTTAGATTACACCATCTGTGGAGTGCTGGCCATGGTCACTGCTTCCCTAACCCTTAAGACAAAAGTTCCATTTGATTTTGGAAAACATGTATTCTATTTAAACTGTGAGAAAAGAGTTCATTTATTCTTACTTTTTGTGCTCTATTCTCCATCTAGCCAAATTTTCCTTTTTAAATAAAGTAACATTTCTTTTCTTGGACAAAACTTAACACATAAGACAGATACTTTGTACTACAAAACTATTAGTCTATATAACTAACTTGGTCTTACAATACTACAAGAGCACAGGACAGTGTATGTTGTGAAAAACCAGAGTACGGCTTTGTTTTGCGGGATAATGTTCACAAGTTCAATGAAAGAAGTGATATTCATATGTTTCCACAGAATAAAGTGTAACTGATAATGGACAATATCACCAAATCAAGACACAAAACATGTCAGGTACACTTTCCACCATCAACGAAACATTCTAGAGTCAGCCTGACACTGCCCAATTCCTGACACAGTGTACTCTGACTTTTTTCACTTCTTTCCATAATTTTTTTTCCCACTGATGTGCCTTTCATAACTCACTGACTCACAGGCTGCTGTTTCTACAATATAAGTTACTATCCTTACCTTCATAGCTTTATCAAACATCCTAGCTCCTGAAGCATGAGGAAATCTGCTCCCACAGATGTCACGAGCCAGTGCTTTCCATACTGTGGAATGGGGAGGGAGTGTGTGGAACACAGTGTGATCACAGAGAAAACAGATCCTTGCATTGCAAAGATCTAAGAATCAGTAAAGAACAAATTGAAAAGTCCTGCTAGAGATGTCTTGTTTCCTAAATTTGTACTGCAGTAACAACTTGACTATTCTGAGTATATATATTAAAAAAAAAGTGCAGAGGCACAAAGATTAGAATTTCCTTTCAAAATGCACAAGCATATTTTAGTTGAAGATTCTGGTTTTGATTTGTTGTTCCTTTTATTAGAATAACTCTTTTATTTGGATAGCAATTTCTGCTGTCTCACAGCCCATACAATGGATATTTACAAGTAATAGGAAGCCCTAGATTTGCTTGTGAATCAGATTTCAAACATATTTTACATTGTTCAACTACTTGAATGAGAATTTCACACCTTAAATACCAGACCATGTTTTCCCCGCAAACCTCTTGAGTTTCTTATGTCATATAAGAACTGCAGGTTGCTCCCACACTCCCACTGGATGGTCTGATCTGGTCTGTCAGTGGCTGCAGTGCTTGCTGAGGCAATCATGTCATGTTTCATTTGGATTCATAATCTGATACAGTTCAAACTACTGTATCACAGCATAATTTTTGCCTCTAAGGTAGATATAAAAATAGAGTTTCCAAAAATGGTTGAGGAAAAGAATTCTGAGCAATATTATGAAATTGTGAAAACTCCTATCAGAATGCTTGGAGCTCTCCTGAGGATCTTCAGTTACCTCATTTCCAAAATAGGTTTCAAATGGATGTAGGCCTGAATATTCCACTGAGACACTCATGGCCATGTATTCCTGATAAGGAATCATAGTTTTGAAATATTCTTGTGTATTCAGCTTATTCCCTTTCATCCATTTTAATCTATTTTCTTTTCGGGGGTAAGCAAAGAGGAAGAGGCTGTCATTTATTCTCAATAGTTTTTACATGCTACTTCGGTTTTAGGAGAAGCTTTTTTTAAAAAAAAAGATATCCAAAGCAACTGAACAGTTTTTCAATTTTTTCCCCCTCACAGCTTCTTCATATTTTGCTCCTCACGTCTCCTACTTCTCAAAGACATGTTATTCCCTGTGCTCACTCTTCCACTTACAAAATAACAGTGAAAATGGGAGAGAAGTCAGAGACACCATCTCTCTCCCTTAATCTGTCCCAATTCTGTCCAGTCCCGATTCTCTTTTCACATCTTACAAATCACTCAGCTGTACTTTAGGGAACCTACTAATCCCCTTAGAAGAACTCTCTTATTTATCCCATTACTTTCTTCCTCACATTTGTATAAAAATATAGCTAGATCATTTTTTAAAGATAGTTAACCCCCAATTATACTTGTTTAATTTCAACGAAGAGACTGAAATGAAACACATGTGTATTTGTTTCAGTTACATGTTTTATAATAAATGTATTTGTTATGTAGCTGTCAGACAAAAAGTTAATGGAGGAGCTTCACACTAATTTGTAAAAATAGACTAAACAGGAAAAGTGTTTTCTTTCCTCTGTAGCGTAAAAACTTATTCCTTAATAAGGTCAGTTCAGGAAATTACTGAACAAAGAGATGCTTATTATCCAGAACTAAAACAATCCTTCATTTGTTTAAAGGAAGGAATCAGAAGGCAAAGACATATCTTCCAGGAGGTTTCTTTGTTGATTATACTTTGAATCCATAAATAGTATGGTATCTTTTATCAACAAATAAACACATCTCAATGTGCAGAATGCCTTCAGTACCTACCCTATGTTGGCTGAAAGAAATAGACTTATTCCTGCTCCCCTTCAGACCATTCAGTTAAATGCAACCACAGACACCTCTATTACTTGTTCTCTCATAATACAGATGTAGGTTTCAATTTTAACTTTAGCATAAGTCATTACAGCCAGACTGTGCCCAGATTTTCTACAGTCTCTCTGTAAAATAGCTCCAGAGAGTTAAAGGAGCTGAACCATTTCCCTGGGGCCTCATCACGTCGCATTTCAATTAGTGCTACATCAGTTTCTGCAGCTGTAAGCTGTGAAACATGTTCCTTTGCACTCCTATATATTTTGTGTTCAAACCCAGCACTCTGTCTCCTCCTTCTATATTTATTGATTGGCTCTCTCTTTTCTACTACTGCATCAACCTTAAGTTATTTGACCTGTCTTGGTTATTGATTGTACCTCCCTCATCTGTTACATCTTCAATTCTGAGTAGTCAACTTCCATCTCTAGCAAATTGCTCTCCATTTTATAAATTTCCAAGTCAGTGTGGCTAGGCTTTCTCCCTAGCCAATTGTAAATTTGGAGAGGGTCTTTTTGTGAAGTTCATTATTCTGTTACAAATAAATCCCTAAAACTCCTGCCTAAAAGACTCTCAGAGTGATTTGAACACCATGTGCATCAAGGTTAACATTAATACTATCACACCTTTTCACTGAACTTTGCTTCTGTCCATTTAGTTCTCTTGCATAGTATTTTGCTACTTAACTTTTTGGATGATTCATATACCACCTGTCTTTAAAGTTCCCAAAACAAAAGATTCTCTTTCCATTATCAGAGTACTAAGTTTTTATCAAATTATGCCAATGTTATATTCCACATAAAACCCTCTAGCTAAATTCTATTTAAAATTACAAGTACTAATTCAAGTGTATTTCCTGTCCTTATTTTAATAAATCCATGATTCTTAACTTTTATGGGGAAATTAATTACTTACTGGTTCAAGATTGGTGTATATGCTGTTTTATCTTCATCTATAATGGTGACCATCAGAGTAATAAGCTGGGCCCAGAAATCCAAATTCTTTGTTGTTGGTCCCTGTTCTTCTTTAGGAACTTCTTGTTTCTTACTCTGTTAAAACAAGATTGAATGTATTTTTACTAGACAAATTAGAGAAAATACTATGGATTTCCACCTACAGATTGTTACTTGGCTGGGAAGAGTGACATGCTAAGAATCTTCAGAACTTTTGGAAAAAGACTGGTTATCCAACTCAGAGTAGATTTTATGGAGTACTGTACTTGGCTGTGGACAAATATCAAAAAACATAGTGCAAAGACTGTCACATCAGCAAAGAAAATCAATAAAGGCTTTATTTTTAGTGTATGCCTACACTTTAATTAAGTACGTTCTTAAATTCTTTGTTGTGCTGAAACTGAGTGCAGGTAAAATTGTCTGCTGAGGCAGAACTTTTATACCCTACACAATAAAGGCCAAACAAATCAATATTAAGAGTATTTAATGTTTTGTTTTGAATTATACACCGAAGCTAGTCAGCCTAACAGCTGCTATGCTGTCTGGTCCAAATGCAGAAGCAGTTAAATTTCCCTTTATTTTATTGAGAATTTTGTATTTTTTAGTTTCACTGACGTGCATCTACAGCTAGATTTTGCCTCTACAGTTTTGATTTATGAATTCTTAGCCTACGATTTCCTAGACAAAGTACTTTGCAGTTCTTTGCTTGACAGAAGGGTCAGATTCCTTATCAATGTCCAATAAATTACTTCATTGCAGAGACCCAAAGATGAAAATAAATATTTCTAGCTCTGTATGGATACACACATATATACACACATAATTTCTGCCTCTTCTACACAGCTGTCTGAGATGGAAAGGGGTCTCAGCTAGTAAGTCAGAAAGAACACCCGTGTGTGATCCTGCAAGTTTAAACATATATTCCCTGTGCTTTTCATTCCTAATCTGTATATGACCGCTGTAATGGACCCTGTATCTTTTTGAATAGACATAACACTGTATTAGTGTCATGGTGAATTAATTAAATGTTATTTTAACCTCAATTAACTTTTATCTATTAACAGCATTTAAAATGGCAGAAAGGGAATTTCAACAGCACTTAATTGAAATTGTTTCTGTGGCCACTGTGGAATATTTTAGAAAAGTGTCATTAATCACACAGCTACATACTCAGTTGCACTACAAATTTTACCACTTCAAATGTCTACAGCAACTGAAATAAAGCTCAGGTACAAGGAAGGATGGGCCTGGTGTCACTGGCAATTAAAAACCACACATGCAAATGAGAGTGTTTTTCAAAGCAGAAATGAACACTGGAGCATTAATGTCACTCACAAGGGCTTTCATTGGTATACATTATATCTTTATAAGAAGGCCTTGTTTCTATATCAAAGATTTATGTCTAATATACCATCTTTTTCTCAGAGGTCTGTGCATGCTTAAATCAAACCAACTTTTTAAAATTTTTTAAAAATACATCTGAAAAAGTCAAGAGGAAGATAAAATCTCAACATATCAAGATGACAAAATCATTAATTAAACAGATGCTATTCATGATTCTTGACTTTTAAAAAGAATGATTTTGTAAAGTTTCCTGTCTTTTGTTTTTGTTTGATCCAGCACTGAACAAGCTAAAATCACAAACTATTCTTACATTAATCAAGAAAACTTTCAGGAATACTGATATGAATGAAAGTTTCCCAATTAGCAGAATCACTTTCACCAGTCTTTTCACTTAGGAAAGTGAAACCACTTAAAATATCTTGACATCACTTGGGAGGCAGCGCTGTCTCATGCACAGATCCATGAAATGCCATAAGATGTCTTGTACTTAAAAGTTCAACAACTAACTGGCCAAAGGCAGAACAGTGATATTCCTGAGAGGCTTCTGCTGGCAGATCAAACAAACAGTAATACCAGATGATGTCTTACCATCAAGACATGACAATACAGATTTTTGTACACTCATGTTAATTGACTTGGCTACTTGTATTTCGGATCACTTTAAAGTTGTAGCAAACACCTTATAAGAAAAATATCTTTAGAGAGAAGGCATATTATTCACTAACAATTTACAAACACAGGAAATAGTTCATATTCTATGTGTTTGTTTTTTTTTTTTAATGTAACTTCTAAACTATGTGATTTATAACTTTTTGTCTTTTACCACAGAAGACACCAAAATCAGAAAGAGGAAGTAAGAGCAATTTTTCATAGGATATGTGTCAAAATAAATTCTTTACTTGCACTAAACCATGTTTTTCTCAACTTCCTTTTACTATATATATGTCATACATATACACATATGTATATATGACTCTCTCTATATATTTGCATATATGAACTGAATTCATATATGAAAGCAATGGATCGTGCAGCACAGCCACCAAAATCAGTTGCTCGGACATTGATAGTAGAAAAAAATAAATATAGAGGGATTTTTCCAAGTTCAAGGAAAAATAAAAGGCTAAACTGTTGACAGGCAAACATATTTTGTACTCTGGAACACTGACTGAAGGTGGAGAAATCAACTGCAGGCACAGTGTGAAGCAGAATTAAAATCTACATCTGTATTATCCTGAGACAAATCTGTAAAGGCCGATCTGAGGAACACAGGCCTTTCAACTTCTGTCATCATTGATTTTACCAGTTTGTAGGATGAATGTCTGGGTTTATATTGCTTTGTTTTTATTTTGTTATGTTCTGTGGAATCAATACACATTAGTCTCTGTGTGACTTTGATAAGTCCAATCCTATGATATCAGAAACTTATCTATTGCTGTCTGATACCCCAAGCTACGTTTCAGAATATAATATTTTCTATATAAAGAATGATAGAGCGAAAACTGAATGGAAACCAGCACAGTAGCCCTGATTAGCACTGGGCTACAGAGGGTTATATTATATACCAGTCTTAGATGATGAAATATTAATTTTAAATGTACTTTTGTTATTTTAAACTGCTTAGTTAATATTACTTAATTTGGAAGATGTTAAGAATCCCCAGGGGATGTACAATATGCATTATACATAAAACATACACATACATAGACATTTATATATTGAACACACCTATTTTTAGAATTTGATATAATTTTTATTTTTTTATCTATTTTTATGTGTGTAAAATATTGAAAACCAGAAACCATTTGCAGACACTCAACATACATTCAAAACCTGTGGGGAATTTCCCTGAACAATGCTGTTGCACAGTAACTAACTCCCAAAGTGTTTTCTTATTTGAAACTGAAACCTATTCTTAGAATCGTTATAGAATCATAGAATTGTTTGGGTTGGAAGGGACCTCAAAGATATCTCGTTCCACCCTCCTGTAAATTGAGTCAAAAAGTTACCAAAGTGCTTCTGAAACTACTTTTTCAAGACTTTTTTTTTCCACATAGGGAGACTAAGCACTTCACTCAGATCAGTGTTAATTAAAAAGAGAGCATACTTCATCTGCTGCATAAGGAACTAGGTAGTTTCTCATCAGAGGGTTTTGTCTAAAACAATGAGGACAGTAATACACACGTCAGTAAGACTGCCAGGCTGTCATGTTTTACTCTCTGTAGTTCTTTGTGTTCTGGTGTGGAACTGTAGTACAATATTTTTGCATACTGGTAGCATTTGCCACGCTTCACCCCAGGAAATATACCTGTTCCCCAGGGTGATATTTTGCTGCAGGACATTAGCTTTATAACAGTGATTGTGTGTCTGACACAAAGGTAGAGGGCAATAAAAAGAGAGACTGCTGAGAATATTTTGTAATTTACTTGTTGCGCTTCCTATAGTGATAAATTCCCCAAAACCCCAGCTTGGGCACCCTCAAGGTCATTATTCATTGTTCTATTTTCACCCCAAAAATCAAACAATTACACACATTCAGACATTAAACATATTTTCTAGACATACTGTGGCAAGCATCTCCAAGAGTTTTAGGTTGCAGACATGAAGCAAACGCAGGTGATGGTTGACATGAGCTACACACAGAGATCTACACCCCGAGCGCTCAGTGGGCCTCGGCAGGACAGCAGCTGCCAGGCTTTCCCCTGAGAGAGAGCAGGTGGTGACCTACATATGAACCATTTCTTGTTGCTTTGGGGTTCATTGATTTCAGTTCTCAGCACTCACAGCTCAAACCTCAGCTGTGCAGCTAAAACACGAGCCTCCTGTGCTGCACCCCCATGGTGGGATGAACTGCCTTCCTTCCTCTGAGAGGAGGAGACCTCATCTGATGGGGAGGTAGGCAGAGATAGGAGTATGGCTTAGGGGTGGAATATGGTGTAGTTGGACTAAGGGGTTTGGACACAAAGCTAATGAAATGTTAATTACAATATTGGCTACTGCTTCATTATTATAACAGTGGTACCACAAGCCAGTCACCTGGATTCACTGGAAAACCTCCAGAGCTAGAAGTTTGAACAAGCTGTATACTTAGCTGTTCCTAAAAGCAAATGTACATGTGGATGTATTGATAGGAAACTATAGGAGGATAACAGTGAATACAGTTTCCTTGTACAACTTGAGAGCTGATGCAGAATTTTGGTAGTAATTTGAATTATTTTCCTCATCTCCTCTATTAAAGCTAGACTAGTTATATTTCTCAGAATTGTCTCCCACCTCCTGTGAAACAAAGTTTTGTCTGGCATTAAGATTATATGTGATTGTTGTTTGATTACTGTTAGCATTTAATTATTTTGAAAGCAATCTATTTATATTTTAAATTTTGGTTTTTTTTCACAAATCTTCTCTGAAGTTTCTTGCACTTCCTAGTGATTGTAATTCTATAGACACTTGTCTGCTTAACATTTCTATGTAAAACCACCCCTGCTGGACATGTTGTGAAAAAGAACACAAGAGGCATAGAAATACAGTGAAATGCAGTTAATTCAGTTTTCCAACTGAGTGAATTTTTGTGGATTTTTTTTTCTTTTTTTTTTTTTAGTTTCAGGAATTCATATTGCTCTATCTTTAAGTAGAGTTGTGTGAGAGAAAAATAATATAATGACATTGCCCATCCTGCTTCAAAAAAGAAATTTGGAGAGGAGCATCACTTAAGTGTGTTTTACTTTTGCTACCAAACAGAAGAGCTATAATATCCCTGCATTTTAAAACCATCTTTTAAAATAGACAGGCTAAACTATTTTATGAATTCACAGAAAAAAGTAGAGAATTTTTTGAGGACAGGTAGGCTTTTCAGGTCTTACAATGCTTTGCAGAAGTAAGACTACTTCACTTTTAGCTGTTTACTAAAATTGCTGGAATCTGCTGATGAACTGCAGACTTATGTAATTCCCAGAGTAGCAGCACTTCATATTATATTTAACAGACAAGATCAAATTGCTGCAGAGTAAACATTAGCAAGAAAACAGAGCAGTTTATGACGTAAATAGATGTGATGCCTGAAGCTGCTCCTTCTACTAATTTATACTCCTACTCAGCTTACAATATAATCTGTTGTAGGATAAACACACACACGAGTACTAAGGGTGTGGAGTGCTCATGGTGGTGGCAAGAAATTTGTATGTTCAAAGCTACAGGTAAGTTTTCTCACATAGCAGGAATCCAACATTAGAAAATAAATTCTCATTTCAGAAAAGTTAAATAAATAGCATATACCTTTCCTGAAATACAGTAATTAATATTTTAGATTCAAATGAAATGTACTTTCAGATTATTTTGATGTCTTATATCAATAGAATGGGTGTATACTACACAGAAAATGTGCTTTTGCCAAACAAATAATCCTATTCAAGGATGGAATAGTCACTGTGGTACCATTTTTTCAGTGTACCATCCAAAAAGAAAATGCAAGGAACAAGAGGTAATGTGATAAAGCAGTGATGTTCCTTTAAGACAGTTCTTAGTTTTAATGTTATAGAATGAACTCTGGCCATATAGTAGGAAAAAATAAACAACATTCTCAAAGATTTTGAATGACATTTGGAATACAATAAATGCTATAATTATTTTGCATTGACAGGTCAGCCTGACAGACTAATATTAAGAAATGGTTTAAAATTATCCTCTGCTTTCTTAAAGCTGTTACTAAAGCTTGGATCCAAGTACACATCGTATGTGTTAAAATAAAAGGCTGGAAAGACAGTATATAATTTTCAGCAAATTATGGCAGGGTTTTTCCTAAAGCTGTTGAAGTGAAATATTAGATTTTTAAAAATTATTTTCCAGTTACAGATCTTAAATGAAGAGTAATCAATCTAACGTCATCTTCCCTAAAACCACTGGACAATTTTACAGTCAAGTCTGATGTGATGACTCAATTATGGGTTAACAAGCTCATTTTGAAACTCAGTAAACATTTTCGAGTTCATAGCTATCTGTGGGTGTATTTATGATATGTTGCTCCTTCATGCATAAATAAAATGAAAATAACCTGAGAGCTTTGATATGAAGGAGCACTAGAAGGCTTAAGGTAAACTAACAACAATGAATGAGCAAGAGCATGAAACAAGTTCATATTGACCTTACCTGATCCACTAACTGGGAGTAGAGATCATAGCAATTGTCAAAGATGTATTTGTAAGTGGAGTCCAGGCAGGCTCTTACACAGTCTTTCACCACAGTACTGGCTCGAGGTGGGCTCTGCAATTCCAGGACCTAACAAAATATTTGGAAAATGGTAGAATGTCAGAATTATATTGAACAGAGAAAATCCAATCATTGAATGTAGTTCTGTCAAACAGGATGAAAAGCATTGAAATGTAATAGAATAAATTAAAAAAAATCCTGAAATTGTGTTAAGATGATCTTAGTTCAAAGATGCATTAAAACACATACTTAAATTAGGCAAGCAGATTGAATTACTAAGTTTTATTTGAATGAAATTACTCATATGTTGAAAGAGGCCCAAGGGTTTACACCTTTACATCTTAGGGTTTACATCCTGAAAGTTCTTTGATTATTTAGGATATAATTAAACTGTTTTCCTCTGAATCAGGCAAATAGCGCTTTAATTTTTAAAGCAAAGGGCTCAGATTTTTCCTCCACTTTAGGATACACTCATTTCAACTTTAACTTAAGGGATTATTTTAATTCTCTTTATTAGTGCCTAATGAAATAAAATCGCATATTATTGCACTAAATATTGTTTTGTGTTTCTGTTTTTTCATTCAGTAACATTAACATGTATCATTCCATTCCAAAATATTTCAGTACTTGATCACTTAGATATGAACCTTTGGAGTTACTAAGGCAAATGGAGATATCAGACCAATTTACTGTTTGACTTGTGATTTTATGATATTACTAAGAAAACATTATTCTATATAACACATGTTTCTAAGGAGTTTAACTGAGTTTGCTTTATGTGATTTGATTTTAAACTAATTAAAAAGATAAATGTTTGTTTTCTTCAGAAGATGTAACAATATAGTTAAAAAAGGAAAATACAGTTTTTTATTTTTTTAAATAATGGCTTTTATCACATTCTTAATACAAAGTATGAACAAAATTACTTTCCTTCAATGATCATCTATAACCTGAAAGATTTAAATTAAAACCAAAGGAGACTGATTAAAAGTATTAACTAGAGTATGGCTGTCCTGGAAAATAAAAGGTAACAGCTTTTAAATATTTTTTTAATTATTATTTTTAATTTGGAGTCATTGTGCAAATAAAGGACAATACCTTCATCCGAAAAAAAGTAATGCTGGTAAGCAGGTCCACAGTTGATTTCAGATCCTGGAGTCTTTCAGAATTGCTGGCAGGAAAATTATCCTGGTGAATCAGGAAGAGAGGAAAAGTGCAAAATTTTAGTTACAGGTAAGATCCTTGAACAACTAGTTAAAAACCCTCTAGGAAAATTAAGATGCTGCTTGGAAGGATTAGAGGTGTTCCCATGTTACCTGAATTCTGCCTGTGAGGAAGTCAGTGATGAATATCCCTTTGACATGAGTAGGAACACTTCTGATAATGCTCCTGTATTTGTAGTATCAATGATTCAAAATATTGTTATATTTCCAAAACACGAATGGAATAAAAAAAAGACTGGAAACTGGTGCTTATTTAAATAATTTAAGAGTTCTTCATGGCACATACATCACTTGTGGGAACAAATGCAGTAGTAATCTTAATGAAGAAATAATATACATAATTTTTGCTATGATCTCTGGGTTAACAGACTGATGGGCAGTAGTGTTGTTTAAATGGGTTCCTACTAATGCAACATGGGCCAAATAGCCTCAAACTACAATATTGTCTGGATAGCATTCCTCAAAATTAAAAGATATTGCAATAAATATTACTGCATGAAGGACATGGTCTTAAAAACTGAGTATGTGCAACTTCTACTCCCTCTAATGCCTTTAAATATTCCATTTCTCCTCCAGTTTTAGAAAGCAGGCCAGATGAACAGAGAAATCCTTGACTTCGAGGCTGTCACTCCTAGAAGCTCAGAGAGCTGTAGCTGATGGAATCCTAACTGCTCCTGTGTTGTCCAAAAATTTCATGATCCAGTGGAATGGAAAAGGAGAGGGGGTTCAGAAGCATGTGGTAACTGGCAGGTATGCAGTGCATGCTTTCTGGAAGGGCTGGCTGTGGAGCATACCTCAGTGGAAAGAGATTCCACGAGGCAAAGATGAAACTGAAATTAATGTAGAAAAATGCAAAAATGAGTCTTTTTCAACATTACTGGGATCTTAGGATGGAGGTTGTAGCAAAGATGTCAGTCTCTCAAATAAATACAGAAGGAACTGCACTTTGCAATACCTGAGTCAGTGAAGGTAATTCCCACGTGAATTAACTTAATTATAGACTAGTTATAGACTAAAAAAATCAAAGTTGTTGAATTATACTCTTTCTTGAATATCTGCTCATCCCTTGACCCATTCTTACCTTTTGGGAAAAAAAAAAAAAAGTGGTTTTGTTGTTGTTGTTGTTTGTTTGTTTTGTTTTTGTTGTTTTTTTTTTTTTTTCAGATTGAAAAAATGTTGTTAGACTGCTTAAATTCTGTAAATTTTTGTTCCAAGGAATTTGAGTTCTCATGTCAGCTCTAGATAGAATACATTATACATACCCTGTATTTGGATAAATCAATCCTCAGAGAATTGTGCAATTGATCCAGCAGTTTTATGAACTTTTCTCTCTAGAAAAAGAAAACAAGAATAGATTTTGCAGGTTCCTGTAGCTGGTGGGGTTTCAGAAAGCTGCTTTTCACTTTTAACTTATTTGAAAATCAGTTTGCTTTCCATTGTTTCATATATAAATGCTGGCTTGAATATCTGTGTTTCAAGGCCAGGCAATGCATCTTTTTTCACTTGACTTTCCCTTTCTGTCCTATATTGAGATTTATCTGGTATGCATTAAACAGCACAGCTGTGCAATACATTAGTGAGGTAACAGGGACTATCTGATGCAGTATTTCCCTTTCTTATATTTGCCTCACAATTGCTTACACTCTTGAAGAAAGCACTTCCCCCTTCCTTTAATGAGTAAGAAATGATGCTCATTTACAAGAATTTGGCATAAAAGTATGACTGAAAATTATACTTCAGAAACAGTGACTTTTGTAGGAATAAGCTAAATAATACTAATACTGTGCCGTTACACTTTTCCCTTTCAAACGTAAAGATTAACTTGTTATCATGACAGATGAAGGTGCAGTGAAAATATTTTGCTGTGAGATATCCAGCTGAGTTGTAAGTAATACTAATGAGAGTTTCTAATTACCACATTAGAACATATTCCATAGTCTGCTGCACAAAACTGTGCAGAAATCCTTGTCAGCCTATGTGAAAGCAGCAGACTTCTGGAAGTAGCAAGATCTGATACCTCTCAGGATGCACTGATTGTATGCACACCATACCCCAGATATGATTGGCAGTAATTTGAAAATAGTCTTTGCACACTGTCTCTCATCAGTGGAGTACTAACCTACACCAAGAGCCAATAATTTGGCACAGTTCCCTTAAGGGATCAATCAAAAGGGAACTTTTTTGTCATGTTATAAATCTGCACTGAAATATTCAGTCAGCCAAATCATTCCCAGCTGTAGCCTGAGGACTTGAATTTGAGATGTTCTTTTTGATGAACGATGTGCAGCTATTCGCTAACAAATGCCTTTTGACCCAAGAGAGAAAAATAATCTAATATTTTGCCTATAAGTCAATTGTCTGAAAAAAGAGCTCCAAATCTCTATTAGTGATGCTTACTACTCTTTTTCAACCCATCTGTTAAACTATGAATTGGATTGGAATTGCGTCAAAGTTAAACTGGCATTAACATCAGAGAAAGGACTTAATCTCTGTCCTGTCTGAGGATAAAAGTAGTTCTGATCATTAGAAAAATGGGGGGGGGGGGAAGATAAAAAAAAATCCAGCAGAAACATTCTAAATTTCAAAAGTTTCATCAAACTCAAAGGTCTAATAGAGCTTGAACATTGAAAGAGAAGAGTCATTCCATAAAACCCCATCAATCAGCTTTAAAAGGGAAACTTGAGTAGGAACAAAGAAATACTGTGCTGTCATAGTAATACAATAATTGAATCACAAATGTTCTGATATCGATTTTTGACCATAAAATGTTTTCCTTTAAAGTGAAGGAGCCAGGTTAATATTCCTCTTTCAAAGCAAATCTCTAGCAGCAGGAGATAAGGTTCCAATTCAAGAACAAGCTGTCTCCAAACTAAAGACCTAGCCCTGGGTAAATTTACATGTGGGCACTTCCACCAGACTGAACATTTAAAAGAATAATCAACTGATATTGAGAGTAAATATTTCTCTAAAAAGTTACTGTGTGGACTTGAAAATAATGACTTAATGGAATTCATAAAAAAAATTTTGTACTGACTTATGACATCCCTTAAATTTCAAAATATATTGTCAATACTACTTTAGGAGCATTTAGAACTAACTGCTGGACTATTTATGGCTGTAAGCAGTACCATCAGATTCTAAGTATATTCAGAATTCAGTAACAATAATACAAATCAACCTTTGGTGTGTTTACTACACAAAGTGAATTTAGGGACATAAGTTCTATCTCAAAAGTACATGTTCAGGAAATACAAACTAATATTTAGTTTCAGGTATTTGAGGCCCTGTATGATAAAAGTATGCAGGAATGCTATATTTAATACACTGTTCGTTACAACCCAAAATTTGTTTTAGCATCCAGAGCAAATATTCTTTGCAAAACTAAAAATTTACACATTTTTCCAGGCAGGAATTACATTTATTTAGTGTTGATAATCTGATAATTATGTTTCTGACTTCTGATGGGAGACAAAAGCAAAACCAAAATTAAGTCTTTCTTGGTTTACTCATCCAAATGCATAATTTCATAAAGTTGTCTTGAAAATTCTAAAATTCATAACGTCTCTATTATTCTAATACTGGAGAAGAGTACTAGTACCTCTATCACTACTTCAAACAACTGTAATTTGTGTTTAATAAATTTAAATTATGATTAATATTTTATTTCATGTCAAAAATGGTATTTCATGAAAACTGTTAAATCAAAAATACCTTTGATATCAGCCTTAAAAAAAATATACTTACCCCAAAGTTAGTAGCAGCAAAGCGATCTGAGGCGGATACATTAGTTGCTGCTGTGGTATGAGCATAGAAAGCATTTATGTTGGCCAATAATGTGCTCATAACTGCTGGAACACCAGGGCACATATATTTAGAAGATAGACAGGAAAAGTGCCTGCAATTCAAACAAACCAACAGTTATTAAAGAGGGCAAGGAATCTACTCATTCTCTCACCACAATTTCTTTTCAGCTCCAACGATGTAACTTTCAGGCTACCTCATGGAAAATTGTGCAGGTGCATAAGAGGAAAATCCAGACATGTTTGATATAATTGCTGCTTGCTGCACACTGATATTTTCAAACTGAACACATCAAATTTGCATTTGGTTCTTACCCTGTTAATCCCAAACAAAAGACCGTGATTTAACTATCTCAATTACTACTAACCAAAATGTTCATTATTAACAAAAACTTAAAACCAAAAAAAAAGAAAAAAAAATCAACATAACAAGCCACAGAGATCTACAGCAGAAAATGATTTCATTGTTGCCAGCAAAAAGACTCAACCATTTTAGTGTGGCTTTTATTTTAGACTGCATTATCGATGAAAGCAACTTCGGGTCCACCTTGATTTGATTTAGGCCATAACTGAAACTGTTCTATTTTGATTCAGGCCCGTCAAATTTAGGTAATCAGTCTGTTAAACCCAAAGCAGCCCAAACCAGAGTTGCAATGTAGCAGTGCTGTTTACTTGTTTAACACAGCAGGCGATGCCTGGTTGTAGCATACAAAGAGTTTATAACTCAAGAAAACATGAGAGATGTAAGATGGATGAAAGATCTAACATGTGACGAGAGTGAACATCATCACTGAAAACATAAATTCCTAATTTCAAGATCTATGGTTAGTCAGCACTGGGAGGGAGATAAAGGGATAAAGTGTAAATGTACATAGATAGGAAAGAGAATGAGGGGGATTAGAGAGAGAAGATGACGGTGAAAATGAGTGTAGAGTCCCACAGGAAAAGATGAAGAAACTCCAATCACTCTGGAGCTCTCTGTATGACTGAAGGTCCTGATTTGGCCACACGCTCGTCTTAGCTGGAGACTCTGGCTCCTCTCTCCTGTTTCTCCTCAGGAGCATAAGGCAGAGCAGTGTGCTGGGCCTGAACCACCTGGGCACTAGTGCCCTTCCAAGAGAAAAATTAACACAAGGTACAACTGAACTCCATCCTGCTGGACTTAGACCAAATACCCTTTACTGCTGTCACTGCCCATATCGTCTTTCAAGACATCATTCAAGATTATTTTCATCTTGTAGTTGGATTCCCGTTCCTAAAGCTATAAAAAATGAGCTCTTCATACTTTCTTCCAAGCCTGCACACAAACTCACTCCACCTGCATTATTCTTTCTGATACCTGCTCATTTTCTCAGCAGTCCTCTAAATTGCTTCAATCTGCTATTGTGACTGACCCTGTTAATTATATTCCTGCTTTCTGATATTCCAGGCCTGCAGAAACTTCCTTCTGCTGAAGAGACAACAGTATCTTTTCTAGGGTCTCCCATGTCACTGACTTAGTATATTTGCAGATGCCTTAAGTGTATTTGTAGATGCCATTTTCATTACACTTTGGGATAATCTGCAATGTCACATCTACCAAACAACTCTTGTTCCATTAGTCTATAGATTTAAAAGGGAAATTAGGGGAAAGGGAGTGAGTCAGAAGGCAGCATCACATAAAGTATCTCTTGCTTCTGCTTTTCCACTACTCCTGTGTCAGTTTACAGATTTTTACTAGAGATGCCCATCTATAGATTCATAAATGGGCCTAAAAAACACCCTGGGCTGTCAGTCACTCACACCACTACAAACCAAGCACTCTCCAACACTTTCATTTAGTTGGCAAAGGAGACATCTCAACTGCAGTTTACTTCAGAACTCTGTGTCAGGTTACAGATGTGTTTAAAAAGAAAATTCTTGAACTCCCTGAGGGCCCAGGCTCAGGATTCAGGCTTCATTAATGCACCTGATATCCATTCCATACCTAGATATCAGAAGCATACACCACAAAATTATTGACAAAACTGCTCTACTCAAGCACCTTAATCAAATCTGGGAAAAGATTTGAAATAGAATCAACTGCTTGCAGTAAGATAAATGTGATGCTGAACACATCCACCTCTCAAGACAGTTACATGATCACTGTGGTTAACACAGGACCAAAGCTTTGAAGTGCTCTAGACTGAAAGTGTGTTTTAATTAGTAGTGAGTGCTCAAAAGGTGTGTGATTTATAAATGAAAGTATTTTTCCATTTATTTTTCCTAAAAAAATAAAATGCAGGAGATGGGTGTCAACTGATCCTGTAATTGAAAGGTAATTGGCAGGAAAACTTCTAAAATGGTAATTTCCTAAAATGGTTATTTTCTAACTCTTTGGCATTTTACTCAAGATAAATCCAGTTATAATTTAAACCATCATTCCCAAGAAAAAAACCCAAGTAATTAATTATGCATGTACAAATACCTAAAGAAAATCCCATCACATATTCATGTTTTGCTACTTTATAGTATCATCCAAAATCTCTGACATATTAAAGAGAACCTAAGGCTACAGTCCTCATATGTGTGGTCTCTCTGTATTTGCAGCCTTTCTAGGCCAAGCCAGGTGGGCTTTCTCTAGCATTAGACTCTCATTAAAGCATTTTCAAGTTCGGTTTATATAACACACAATCTTGCATCAATGTAGTGATATATATTGACACTTAAAACTTATATCATGTTAGGGATGTTCAAAATGCTTTGCAAGCATTTCTCTGCCCTCCTGTAAGGTTGAGCTGTAAGTTCTATTATCTCCATTTCAGAAAACAGAGAACCTGCTCAAATCAACACACAAATCAGTCACTTGGGCCAGGATCAGAACTCAGCATTCCCAGCTGTGTGCTCATAGGATGTTACCAAACCTTTCATTCATTGCCAGTATTATCCAGAAGTACTTTTAAATACCACTGTGTGAATCTGACAAAAACACAGCACAGCTCTCTACCCTTTTTCATTATATGTCACATGTTTTCTGTCAAGTAGAAGAATAATAATTTCCTTTGTAATAAAGTACAATAGTGATGTCAGGTGATTCTCATCACTAAAGATAACTTTCAAAGTTAATGGAAATCTCTCCTGATATATTAATCACATGAATTTTGAGAAATATAAGTACAAATGAGCAGAATTATTTTTCCAAAAAAGGACACAAAAATAATGACTATATACTTGTAGAGATGACCTTTAATTTCCAAAAATCTTCTAGTGGATCTAAAGGCCTCTATGTATGAGTAACCCCAATCTGGAGATAAGAAGGCTCTAATAACCCAACTGGCCTTAGAGTCATACCTATAACATATGCTCTGCTGTGTGAGGAGGCAGGCAAAAGGGGCAGTCAGCAGCAGCCCTATGTAAGAAGCCTTTGAGATTGTGCCATTTGCCTTCAGGGAACATGACAGACCATGGAAAAATAGTTCTAGTCAACATTTTAAGTTTGGCATGGTTTCTTCTGCAGGTTCTTCCAACCATTTCACACTGAGCTACCCATGACCTGTATTGAGCTCTTATATTTAAAATAGACCCAGGTTGTACCAATTTGTCGTGAGGAAAATTTAAACCTCTCAGTGTAATTTGTTTATGTGCTAATTGTATCACTGCACCATTTCACCTGTGTTAGTGAAAATGATGATAAAGTATGAAGCAACAGGCTTTTGTTTCTCTCGTTTCTTTAATTAACATCTCTCAAGTTCACAGAACCTATTAAATATATCACATGCAATATGGGTCATGACTCTCAGAGTGCTGATAACTCAAGCTATCAGTCACCTGCAGACCACCTGGCTTTCTTCTGCTTGCTAACAAATATAAATCAAAGGGAACCCCCTTCCTTGTTTCTGTAGGGCTTTGAAAAGATCAGCAAATAACATGAGCTATTAACAATTTCCAGTGTGCACAAGATGTCACAGCAAACAGTGTTAAGTCTCACACATCTCAGAGTAAGATTGCATTGTTTAAGCTAGAGCTGGGTCTAAAACCAGGCCTGCTTGCTCCAGCTTCCTTACTATGCAATTTCTTGACTAACGTGCAGTGCCTTTGATTCTTCCAGTACTTCTGATACTGTGAATTGGTGAAGAAAGAAGGCAAATTGATGTGCTGTATTCAGCAAGCAAATGCCGTCAATAAAAAATTAGTTTAATGGACAATTTGTGTGCTTCTTGCAACACTGCCACATTAATTGAAGACTAGCAGGAGAACAAGATGACATAGTTAATGTCCATTAACCTGCTGGAATGGGAGCTATGTTGCTGATTGAGGAGCATTAGGTTCTACCTGTGGTGAGTCTTGCCAGTAAGAAGCAAAGATCTTAGAGCTTTTAATGCACTTGACTCCATTACACAGTAAATCCAGGCTGCTGATGTTATGTATAATTTCAGTGACTAGTCAAGCACTGTTTCAGTACATGCTGTGATTTTTGCCTTTTAAAGAGAAATAAATTATATTGTAAAAGGAATGAGAGGAAAAAAGTTATTTTTTCTTGATGGGGGAGAGGTGGCTTAATATATGTAGGTAAATAAAGTTTCGGTATGATTTCTTCAAGACACTGAATTTACAGCAAAAATTGTCATCAATCACCACAGTCAGCAAAATAAAGGCCAGCCAGATCACTGAGCTGTTTTTCTGCTTCCTCCCCCCCCCCCCCATTTTCTATGATAACTATTTTCTCTCCTGTCATCTCACACTTAAATGTTTCTACTTCTGGGAGTTATACATACTATTCCTGTACCTAACAGCATCTATCTGGCTGCTATTAATTAAAAAAAAAAAAAATTAAAACAACACCCTTTTCTGAGCCATATAAGACTGGCTGTAATTGTCTTTCATTTCTTCTCCTAACACAGACTCCATGATAAGTGGAGAAATATAATAATCATAAAAAAGAAGAGTGGATTATGGAATCTATCTGGTCAAGATTTCGAAGAACAGTAATTACTGCAACTAAAGCAGTCTTTTTGTTGTATTTTGGCTTTAGGTCAATGATTGTTTTTCTACTCACATGAATTCCACATCTGGTGACTTATAAGCAGATTTCCTTGCTTAGGAACTGGGCAGTTGTAATCTGTATCTTGAGAGTAAGACACCCTTTCTAAGTGGTCATCTTTAGGGAAAAACTGTCTGCATTTATTCTCATAGAAATGTGGATGCCTCTGTCTCCAGCAACAGGTGCAATCAAGCTTGAATTCATTCTCTTATAAGTCTAATGAGAAAGGTCTCACTGGGTACAGTGACTAAGAGTAGATAAGTAGCCACCTGTGTGATATCTTTGAGGTTGATATCCACATTCCAGTATGAGTTTACTTACTCAATGTATTCGGAAAATCAAGACTATATTTTTGAAATGTTATTTCTTTGCTCTAAGGGAATAAATACAAATAAATACTGAGAGCCAGAAACAAATCATCAGGGTTTACTAAGAGGATCACAATGACAAAGCCACCGGCATGAACCAGCAATGATAGACAAGTGGGGTTTATTGCTGCAGTGGAACAGGATGCCAAATTGTTCTAGACATGGGTACTTTAGGGAAGCTTAATCAGATTTATGTTGTGTTCAGAAATGCAGAATGGCATTCCTATTCCAGCATATGCCATCTACCCATACTTAACGGGGTCAAGACTGACTATCATTAAGTGGCACTGAAACTTTATACAATAGCTAATTTTGAAACAAATCCAAGCACTAAAAATTACATTCAGACAAAAAGAGCACCTCATTAAAAACAGCCTAAAACTCATGTGAGCCTGATAAAGTGCGTGTGGATGCTCTTGGGGGTCTCGATCATGGAGTATTAAAGCACAGTCAGTTTTTCATTTACAAATGCAAACATTTTAATTTGCAATGTTATCCTGAGACATGCAGTAGAAGTATTCTGCAACCAGATTCTCCAGCAAAGAATGCTTACACAATATTCCTTTGGGCAAAATGATTACATTCAAATTCCCTCTCTGATGTATGGTAGAAAATTGCTTTTGTTTTAGTAGGAGCTCTTCATTACCAAGTGGAATCTGATCATTCTATTTTCCAAATCAAGTAACTGTACATTTTCTTCCAGCCACTAAAATTGTTCCAGAAGAAGAAGGTGATCTCATAAAAAGAAGTAAAACCAACATATAATAGTCCAAAAGAAAATTCCTCATGACAGATCTATTTTTTCACTACTCTTCTCCTCAAAGTCTGAATGCTCTGAGACATGTCTACAGGTGAATCAGCAAAATGATCTACATGAATATGTATTCTTCTCCAAGTATTATTTGAGATTACATTCATTACTGATTTTATTCCTAGCTTTCACAGGATGAGGCCTTCCCCTCATATAGGAGGGCTCATTGTTAAAAAGCAACATTTAAAAGGACGTGGGTATGGGGGCAGTGAAATCTTAGCTTTTATTTCCTGTGAGTACCAATATTGAATTAACTTTCTTATATCTACCTTCAAATACTTTGCTTGCAGTCACCAACAGGAAGGAAATTTGGTGGAAAAGGTATAGAAGAAAGCAAGAACAAAAAGAGGACAAGGTAAAGTAGGTCATTTAACTTAAAAATGGCTTGGTTAGAATTTCTGAGTAAGGATTCCTGAAAAAAGTGTTGCAGTACTTGCCCAGCTCCATGTTAGTTGTTCAGAGTAAATTTACTACCTTTTCATGAATATCTGTATGTTATGTTATTTACTGAGATAAAAGTCAAGCATCTTCTCTATTAAAAGACAACCATCTTTTTTATATGAAAACATAACCTGTTCATTTTTAACACTGGAAGCGAAAAAGTTTTTTAAATACATCAGTTATATTGCTATTTTTGCAATGTTGACTTTTGCAACATTTGAATTTCTAAAACCAGTTTCAAACTTTTTTCTGGAAAATTTCACATTACAGGTATACATCAAGAGATGAAGAAAAAAAGCAACTTCAAAATAATTTTACAGTTCAAATTGTCCATCAGAAATACTGCCATATGGTATTGAGATAACCAAATACTGGGCTATAGTTAGTGGAAACACTAATCAAGATCAGTCCTTTATTTCTTAATGCAAACCAGTAATAACAGCCCTCCTGTGGCATTAATAGCTCTCGAGAATTCATGTTTCATCAAACCTTGAATTCATTTTGATACACACAGCAGGAACAACACTATCATTAACATTTTGATAAAAACACCACACCATTTTAAGTTCTAAAACTGTAATACTGTGTTAGTTAATAAGAGATATAACTTAATCAAGATGTAAAAACGTACATGGCTAAAGAGAATTTAAACATGAAAACAAAAATATTCAGGAAACCCAATGCATGAGTTCCTCCATATATAGTTAAGATATATTATACCACACAGGAACTGTCAAGCTTAATAAATTATTCTGTGCAAAGTTGTATGAGGTCCTTGAATGAAAAGCAATAAAATGTATATATTACAAAGACATCCTCTGCCTTTCTATTAGATGTACAGTACAATAATTCGTAGAGAGCTACATAAAGTGAAAGACATGCTCATTGCAGTAGCAGATGGTGTCATTATATCCTGCAATAAAAAGAAAACTTCATATGTTTTTGTGCCTTCATACTTATAATAAGACTTTTCAGGAGGTAAAGAGATGGAGAAAATGAGAGATGTTCTGATTCAAAATTCCATAATATCAGCCTTCTGTAAGAAAAAAATGCTCTATTTCTTCTTTAGAGAACTCATTTGGAGTCCTCCTCCTCTCCAGTAGGAGCAGAGTGTAGTCCTTTTCACCAGAAAACTTTTTACTGGACAACTGAGAATACATGATGGGGCTCTCATGTCTCCAGGCCTCTAAGCTAAATGGTGCTGTGTTCTAAAGTGTTCAGACAGCTACTTAGAATGGACAATGTAGCAACAGGTTTTGATACTGTCAAATATATTTTGCATTTATTATTTACATATATACTATGAAAGCTCACTACAGACCTTGTTGCTGTTCTATGATGATTTGTGTACTCCTGGAAAAGAGTAGAGAGCTTGTGAATCCCTGTTCTACCACCCCAGTCCCATCTGGAACACTGGAAGTCTTTCTGAGCCCTGCTATATATGAGTATCATAAGGATTAAAAAATGCATTAGCAGTAATACCAGTAACAGCTCATAAAATGCTTATAATATATCTTAATTCCACTGCAGATGAGAAACACTTGAACGAGAATCAAATGGATGAAAATAATAACAAAAAATTAAGTCAGGGATGGAAGAGAAATGGAGAATGAAAGCATGAAGCCTTGGAACTCATCGCTTCCCTCAGATGCTTGACAGTAGAGCAGAAAAGCAGACGTGCTAATACTCACGTCATAGCTTGATAAATGTATTCAATTCCGTAGCGCATTGCAAATTCATCCACGATTTCTTGGGCAGCATCATCAAAGTACACCTTCCAGGCCTCATCGCCTTTCACTTCAGGGATTTTCACAACCCCACTAGATTTAACCTCCGTCAAGTAATGGAACAGATTCTGAAGGTAAGAAACGTTTCAAATAGGGAATTTTGGCTTTTAAGTAGAATCTGAAAATACATCCTACATATAGTCATCAATATATTAATGGCCAGTTCTTTTTTTTTTTATTGTTTATTTTTCTGAAGACAAACTACTCAGCAGGCTTGTGATTCAGAGCATTGCTCTGCCTGCTTGATATGAAGTCCTGACAGTTAAGTGGCACAGAAAGACTGCAACATAAAATAGTGCAGACACTTATCTATTAGTTGCCCACGTTAGTGAATGACACTGTGATATTGTAACACTTACTACATAGTGTTTCAACTTTATTTGGCTCTGTGACCAATAAATTTCAAATTCATTATTTGAGACCTGTGAGTTACAGGAAGATAACAGGAATATGGCAGATGCCTCTCAAGTAGTGCAAGGGGTGCAATAAAACTTAGGTTTTGTAACTTTGGGAGTAAAGCTAACTGAGCAGCCAATTTTATTTCCTATTTTCAATGATAAAAAAAAAACTTTGAAATACTTTCAGTTTTTCTAATTAGCTCATAACTGCCTCTTAAGGGATTATCTTGAAGAAATAGCAGGTCAAAATCTATCAGCACAAATGCCCTGAATATCCAGTTTTACAAATGGTGGTCAAGGGGATTTTGTAGATACATACTAGTGTTGAACTTTCAGCCCTATATTAGCTATCAGCTTTCAGAAACTGATTGCATTTGCAGAACAGAATTTCTACATGTGTCACTATTTGAGGGAAGAGCAACCAATTACAAGGAAAATCTTTCAACTGGTTTATCAGTGATGATTTTTTTCCAATGTTGACAAAAGCAATCAAGATGACAGGAAAATGAAATCTGATATTGTCTGTGCTTCTCTTGCCTTTTCTCACTTTCTCCAAGATATGAATTAATGTAGAAGGAAATAAGTCCTTCAGAGTTAATAGCTCTATTTCTGTAATATACAGAAATGTTTGTATATTCTTGATGTTAGCAAGCATGTACAGAGCATCAAAGTGCTAAATCAAAACACAGTACAGGGAGAGCTTATCTGGCTCAATCTCTTATTTTTCTAACACCTACTGGCAAGAATGATCTTTTGGTCTTACATTGTTCTGCCTTTGCTTCTGAACCCGATATGCCATCAGCAATACAAAATGGGAAATCTAAAATAAACTTGTCCTGAGGTATGGCAGCAGTTATTTGTTACAGTGTTCTAATGTTCTGCAGCTTTTTTTCCTTATCCTTGCAACAACACAATAGTCATTTCTGTAGAGTATACTTTAACTTCTCCTACATACCTCATGTAGACAGGTGTACTGCACATGATAGGGAGCAACTTTCTCCTCTCCTTCTATTTCAACATTGATTTTCAGTCTAATGGCACCAGAGACAGCTGATTTATCTGTTCTCTTTTCTGAGGAGCAGAAAAATAACACATCAATTAACTACCAAGAACAAATGTATGTCACGTGAAAAGCTTTCATAAATCATTCTAGTTTAATGAGAATGTTTTTTTAGAGCCAGGAAGTACTGCTATTGAAAACCAAGAATTTTTTAGTACCTCACACATGGTTCAGCCCAGGAAATAGAATATTGAACTATGAAATAATGAATCTTTCTTATTTTATCTGCCATATTCAAATCAGGCTGCACTGCAATTTGTTTATTACTCTTCCCTTTTCAATAGAAATTATTTTAATTTTGTATTATCTGTACTAATCATTATTTTCCTTTATTTATGAAGACTTTAGGAAGAACGTGGACTACTATGTTTGAGTGTGGTGGGTTGACCCTGGGGGACACCAGGTGCCCACCAAAGCCACTGTATCACTTCCCCTGCTCAGTTGGACAGGGGAGAAAAAATAGAATGAAAGCCTCCTGGGTCAAGAGGACAGGGAGAGATCACTCAGAGCACATAGATTTTTTATGTTATTATTAAACTGCTTCCAGTCAAATAATTTCAGCATGGTTTGTTTTAAAAGTGCATTTCATAATAACTTAGTTTAAGTCACTGAAATTTTTGAAGAAATAAAATTCAGAATTCATAATGACCCAATTATCTTATCTTTGAAAAATAACTCATTATAAATAGGAAAAAAGACAAGAGTTTATATTAATTGTCAATAAGAGATCAAATAGTTCCTTGAAATATCTATATATGTCATTGGGAGATGAAACACTAGACAGTGAAAAAAGAGCTGTTGATTAGGAAACAAATTTCAGAAAACTATGTCGTGTAATTCACCTGAAGTTTTTACAGAGCAGGCTAACCTATATAAAATAAGAAAGATTAACTTTTAAAATAGTTTTATGCTTCAATTTAGATGGAGAAAATATTTTCTGAGACACTATTCCATTAATTTACTTCTGGTTTAAAGAATGATACTTTTAAAGACATGTCCAGACAAGAAAGCGCAGTCATTGAGGACAACAGAGAACAGTGAAAACCAGAGATGATTAAGCCCAGAATGGTAATAATTAATTTTTTTAAATATGTGATAAAATGAATGTGAAGAACTATAAAAATATTTGTAGATGTATTTCCCAAAGAATGCTACTGTTAGTGGACCACTCTAAGACGTTTGGTTCTCTTACACCGTTTTAATTGTGCATTAAATGAAATATTTTTCTTTGATATCATTGGAGTTAGTCTGCTCTCTGCAATTGTCAGAAACCAAAAAAGGATCAAATCAACTTGCAATATTTAAGATTTTACAAGTTGTATATTGTTACCAAAGCTATATTTTTTAAAGTCACAGAATTACAGACACTGAGATAACACCTAAATTTGTTTTAGGAAATCAGTAAAAATCATACCTAAATTATACCATACATCCATTTCTCCACTCAGTGTTCTTACTTCAATGATTGTTTGCCCCAGGAAGTCATCTGATTCTTTTTTGAAATGTTGCTTTACTCTAGATTTGATGTCATCATCTTCATCCCATACTCTCACTTTTATTCTATCTGTAGAGTTATGGCATTCACTGGAAAAACAAAAATAAAATACAAAATGTGAGTGATAGACAAGCTATCTATCTCTGTACTGCTATCTAATTAATTGACCTCAATTTTCATACACTTGCTTAATTGCATAAAGTGTCAGAACATAAACAACCTGCAACATCCAGTAGAATAAAAGGCCATCCCACATTGCCAGGGACAAAACTAGAATTGCTTTATATGTGAGAAAATAAAGAGATTAACTTGATTGAATTATATATGCATAGAGACTGTATTTAGGAATGTCAAGAACTCCTCATTAAAATTATTAATTAATATAAAATGTGTACTTCTCGATCCTATTATTTAACAAGTATCTTAGCAAAAATACAGTCAGGTCAGGTTTATTTGTTCAGGAATGCTATGCAGTACACACAGCAAACTACAAAAGTAGTAGTCTAGAATAATACAAAAAATGGAAAAAAATTAAAGCATATTTCCACTGTGTGTCAGGAACCTTTTGGAAAAAAACCCACAAACATCACTGCATGACAAGAAGGCAAACAGAAAAACCTAAGGAAATACATAGCTTCTTTCTTTAAAAGATATAGTAATTTTCTCCAAGACCTCCATTCCCTGGTAAGGAGAAGAAGTAGAGACAGACTGCCATGTACTAAAAAATTTATTGCAAATTTAAGTTCCTTACTAACCCCTCATGGGCTGAGTGGATTTGAGAAACTACTGGATGTGTGAGGGAATGAGGTGGCTTCACTTGCAATCTGCAGAGTTCCCAGTGGACAAAAATTTTTCTCCCAGCTACACTCTGCACATATTTGCACAGAAATGGAAAAGAAACTCTTGCTGCATGTGTCTATAAGCCCCAATGAGGACTGTTTACTATTCATCAGTGCTGGCTTTTGATGCCTTGATTGGAATATCCTAACATACTGCAGGAGTCTGTGGTAGTGAAAAATTTTCTGCTGACATTTGAGGACTAGTACAGACATCAGTTATAAGGCACGTCATACTTGTGCACTCACACTAGCTGTGTTTTTTAATATCTACTCAAGAATTCTACAAAAATATTTTAAAAATTACATATCTTTAAATATAATTTTAAAGTGTAGCAGCAAATTTTCATCTTCAGCAGGGTCTTAGTTTGACATTGGACTTAGAGTTTTTACTTGAATTCTATTTCAAGCACTATCACTGCTCAGTGATCTGTTTCAGTGTCTCCAGCATTAAAACAGTAATACTCTAACTTATCTTCCAACTGGCACCCCTCAGGGGTATTCTAAGAATTAATTAGTGGTGGTAATGGGCTTTGGAAGAATAAAGTGCTGTAAATGGTGTTATTACTGTCAAGGCCAATCAGACACTAAAATGGCATGCACAGCTTTTACTCTGCTGCACTGTGACATCATTCAGTATCACAGAAATGCTTGTGTCTGCCTGTATTCCGGATTTTAACTTTGCAGATATTTCTGGTAACTAAAACACACATTGTTCTGTGATTAGCAAAATTAATAAAGCCTAGTTTCCTTTTGTCTTATGACTAGCTTCCCTGACATCTAACAAACTGCAATCACGTACTGAATCTTCCCCTATGGTTGGGATATTCATAAATTGTCCCTCCATGTGAACTCCCTGGTGTCTGTTATGGGGTGAGCTCATACTGAGAACACTGTCAAGATCTCATCTCTCATATCTCTCTGACCACCAATTTTCATAGAAAGTGACAGGCAATCCGTGAAATTTCTCTGACTGATCACAAAATTCAAAAGCTATTGGCAAGGACATATAAAATATAGGAAGACACAGATGGATCAAATAAACGTCTTTGCCTTAAGAAATGAGGCTAAACCCAGAAACCATTTAATTTTCCTGAAACATAGCTCTGAGTTATTGCTTAACATTGCTGGAGTTCTGAATTGCATTTAGCTGTGCACCCAACAGAAATATTAAGCAGGGGAATTCGACAATGGCATAGAGAGATCTATCACTGGTGAGGTATTTATGTGACCCTCATCACCATACCTGTGCTTTTAGTAGAAATATTCCTGCTTTGCTTCTCAAGGAGATGCTGCATATAAAAGGTCATGAAATGGTACTTCAGCATAAATACCATATTTTTATTCTCCTGAGACAGCAGTGATTTCCCTCTGATGTATGCTTAGCTGATTAAGAAATATTTATACAGATGGTCAGGATGACTGCACTTTTCCCTGATATCCTCAGTTGTCTCTTCCACATCCTTTTCTCCTTTAATCTTAGATCAGTGAGATATGGTGAGACCTATCACAACCACGTATCAACCGCCATGTTCATCTTTGTGTCAAAACTTTAGCACTGAGTCAGCTCTGCTACGTTTGTAATGCTCCTGTGCAAGACCACAAAAATAGCATGGATTTGTGTTGCAAGAACTGAAGAGTGGATGACTAAATATTTCTACTGGCCTGTCCTGTGGCAGTGTGACTGCAGGGAGATTTACTATTGAAGTCACAGAGCTGTCTCTGCATGATTCTACTTACCTGCCCAGACTTTTAGAAATATTTAATGACATGCCTTAGTCACTGCTAACATCTGTGCAGAAGCCCTGGGTGGGATTCCTACTTCTGCTTACTCTGTCCTGGAAAATCAGCCCAAGGAATTAAAGGCTAAGACAATATAGGTTATTCTTAGTATTCCTGTTTTAGCCACTCTGCTTTATATGCTCAGTGAAAATGTTCATGAAGGTGTGATACAAGAAGGTGAGAAGTGAACTGTTCTTTAGCACACAAAGAATGAAGATACTGAAAGATGGAAAAGTTGCAGTATATTTAGAGATGCAAGACAGAAGAGACAGTTTTAATAATTTACCAACAATCTGGTGACACATTACTTCTGCATTGCCAGAATGCCACACAGACACGAAATAATCCTCACTGAACTTCTGCTTATTCAAATGGCCAGAGTTATACAGTTGTAATAGTAAATTATTTTTACAATAGTATCCCAATGTAAATTTAATATTAGATGCACCACCATAACCTGATTGTACATCTTCTCTAAGAGATCTTCACCCAGTGTTAAAATGACAACTAAGTGATACTACGCTACTACTTTCAGTAAGTTCAGGAAGCCATTCATTGCTGTTATTACTGCCATTACTGCAAACCAGAACCAGACCCATAGCATTGCTACAAGAAGTCTGTCCACTCTGTTCTTATGTGTTTAGAGATCTGTAGTCTCTCAAGAAATCTATTCCAGTACTTCATTAGCCCCACTCTTGGCAAACTTTCTCTGAAGTCTGATTTAAACCTCTTTAAATGGAATTTGTGCCTACTACTCATTGTTCTACTATAACAGGAAGCATGGAAAATAGATTATTCCTTTCCACTTTGCAGGAGAAAGGATGCGTTTGAAGACATCCTTACCTCCACTACTTGTCTCTTCTCTAGTCTGGACAGTCCCAGCTCTTTAGCAGTGTGGTCACGGGCCATGCTTTCTGATAAAGTAGAACGAGACTAATTTTGCCTTTTCTTGCATTAGTTTATTCTGTCATAACAAAAAGAGAGTTGTATGAAATTAATCTGGATTGGCAGCAGTTTGAAAAAAAGACTCAGACCAAACATGTGGTACTGTGATACTGGAAAACATTATTGCTGAACAACCAGTTTATCATTTGAATTGGTTCCTAGGAGTGTTCTTCTCTCTTGAGTTGGGCTGAGGCTGTGAGATACAGTTATTTTAATTAATTGGTCTCCCAGAAACTTGGCTGCTTATTGAAAGATTCCTAGAATGGATAAGTCTAGTAAACTAATCTGCAGGTTTTATTACACAATTGGTTTTATGTAATATAATTCTCTGTTATATACTTTTGCTTATGAGACTGTCCTTAAGCTATTTCAAAAATTCTCACAAAACTGTGTTTAGATATCATTGGAAACTGGAACACCATTTAAACAGGTAACCAATCACATTATCTTCACTTACAGTGAAGATCGTCCTTTTTACAAGTCAGTTCAGCTGATCAAGAACATGAAATGACTTTTTATAGAAAGTGACGTTGGTGACGTCCTCTTGTATTTATTTCCTACACATGGCTGCTTATACTAAATATTGCTTTAAATGAATCAATTAATAATATATTTCAGAATAAATAAAATGTGTGCAATTCTAAGGAAAGAACATCCACAGCTGGATGCCTGAAATCAGTTTGTTCAAATGTTTTCATGCACTGAAGTGAGCAGTATATATATATCCAAATAAGCTATTTATCAAAGCACATATGTGGGCCTAATGGCAGCCAAAATAGAAAGAATAAATCATGTAAAATAATAATCCAGTTACTTGAAAGACTTCTGTATTCTACCCTTGTATCTGAGATGTTAATGAATGATCAGAGAAAATGTGGCACCTGCAAAGTCAGCAAGGCAATTAGAGTTGTGTGCTTGCCAGACAACAGTGTCAGAGAAAACAGATTTCTATATTTCAGCAACCAACTGTTGAAAATGGTCAAGAAAAGAATGAGAGTAAAGTTTTATTATAGTGTATAGATCCAAACATTTCTACAAACATTTCTACAGCCCAAATATATCTTCCTGCAACTAAAACTGAAAATGCAGTCCCTTTTCCCATATCAGATGCCACACTCAACAAGAAAGAGAAGGTGATAGATAGCTTCTGGACTCCTCCTTTGCTCTGGCATTGAAAAAAACTCTCCTATCACTGATGTTTTATTGAAAAAATAAAAACTGCTCTGTTGTTGCATTTCTAATGGTGCCAGTAGAAAGGATCAAAGCCTGTAGCACCCATATTATATTCATTACATGAGAATCTGCTGGTCTGTTTACTTTCCTAGCTTGTGCACCAAAAAGCTCTGCTTTAGGTGTGGTTTAGGAGTTCCCATATTAAAATCTCTGTCAATATCCCATTTAGCAGAGGGTCACACTATATTTTGTTAGAAACATTCACTCTCTGCTTACCGTAAAATCATGACAGATCATGTGTGACTACAAGAACTAGAACACTGCCCTCACTTTATCTGTTATGACAGAGCAAATGCATAGTGGGGGGCCAATGTTTTTTCCAAGTCCTTGTTTTGGAACAGATGGGAAGATTTAAATGCATATTTTGGTATTACAACTAAATATAAGATTGTAAGATTTCAAGACACATTTTATTTCTGCAGTTTTATCATTTAGGAGTTATAATGATGATTAATGTTAGATTTTAAATAGGACTGTTAAATATCACTAGTAGAGCCTAATTTAAATAATACTTCCTGAGTCAATGAAACAGTTATATTGATCTACTTTAGATTTAATCTTGGGGTTAAACATTTATAGTTTGTTTAATACACTTTAGAAATTCTCATATAATTTCAATTGACATCCAATGCATTAAATAAGTCAGGAAGATTATTTTTGAAAGCACAAGTGCTATGAAAATGATTGAAAATGTATTCAGTTCAAAGTAGTTACTCTGGAGGTTCATGCTGTAGTAAGGTCTGAAGGGTTTTTATAAATGTTATTGCTTGAGCAGCAGAATGTAGTAATACTTAGTGATGGGGAAAAAAATAGAATTTTTTTCAAGTTTCCAGGGATTTTATTGTAGCCCTGTTCACATCTTTGAGAAAACACATTTAAAACTTCCAACCAAATTTACTGAATTGCTCATCTAACTTTTGACACTATGCAACTCATACAATTAAATTCAAGACAGTAATTAATCTCCTACCTTTGGTCACTCACACTCATTCAGTGAGGTATGACACTTCAACTATTACTAGAGTAGCACAAATAACTCAAAAAGAAAACACTATCTGTGTAGAGGAAGCCTGTAAAAAGTTTCTAGGTGTGTATTTTCTCTGAATTAACTATGTGAAATAATTGTGAAAGTCATGGGCATACATAGTTTAATATGGTTGGATCCCCCGGTACCTTTTCCAGACAAATAGAAATGGCTCATTGGACCAAACCTCTTTCCAAGTCACTACTGAAACAATAACCTCCTCAACCAGAAGGTAGCAGATTGTAGTGAAAAACCAGGGAAGTGCTGCATGATAAGAAGGTAACCTCTCCTGTTAGGACATGGCACCTTCTTGAAGAAAACAGTGCTCTACTTTAAATGCCTGAACCTTAACTGAAATTGGTTCCACCTTTATGGAGGTAGGAGTAATGGCAACTCACATTTTCTTTATAGGAGGAGAAGAATATAAGAATAAACTAAATAATGTTATAGCCTGAAGACAATTTTAAATTGTGGGGAGTGGCTAGTTTGAAATTGCCACTTGAACACAGGGACCAACTAGAGCTTCTGAATCTTAAATGTCTGCAGGATCCTGAGCTATTCTGTTGCTGCTTCATAAACTCAGCTTCAAAAATGGACAATTTTTTTATCATCACTGATACAGTCTTTCATCAAATTGCAGCAAATTAAGACCCAGTTTTTAATATCACTATTAGACATAAACATATTAGACTTTTGTAATGTAGTACCAAAAGTTTAGGCTATTAAAATGTGTCAACAGTTTGCATATACTCTCAGTAAAAATTCAAATAAAACTATTCTATTTAACAGACATTTAAATCATAGATCCTTTATTATTATAATTTCTTATTTTCAGAATTTACTATGCTGGTATTTTCACACAGCTTTCATAAAACACCTCCTAAACTTCACTTGATAGTGCTGTGGTGCTTTCAGAGTAGACTGAAACTTTTCTGAGCAATTTAAAAAATCTGCCTATATAAATGTTTCTTTTTCACTTAAAAATTTCCAAAGGAAATCTCAGTGTTTTATTAGCTTTTCCAAATCTTTGACTTAATTTAATAATAGTAGTTAAGTGGACATCATATGCTGTGGTACAGAATAATCAGGTTAAGAAAAGAATAAATACTTTTGCAACATGTAGAGGAATAGCAGAGCAAATTGATACTACTGTCAAATCAGTCAAATTCTCAGTCAGGAGTTGTGTTGCATCCTCAGGCAATATTTTCAGGAAAGAAACAGTAAAGTACCTGGGAATTAGACTTACTTGTACTAAAAAAGGCTTTCTAGGGAAAAAAATTCTAGGGACTTTAGCCAATCTGGCATGAGATCATATTCAAACCTTAGACAATGTATTACAAACTGAACATTTTTGCAGTCAGGGCTGAACTTCTGTGATGTTCTGACCCCAGACTATACCCTATTCATTCAGAGGCCGTGGCCAAAGAAAGGAGACAGGAGAATCATAACATACTCTCCACATGTCTCTAAAAATATAAACACTACAAACAGCCCATCCCAGAGCCTGAAGCACATCAGTTACTACAAAATTTCCCAGTTTCACCCAGGAGAATCACCATGTCAAATAAAAATGCATTTACCTTGCATGGTCAGTATCTGACACATGGGAAGGCATTTATAATGTCAGTACTTGGTATGTAAGGTTGGAGTCTGAAAACTTACTGAAGTCCCCTAAAAAAATTAGAATAAAAAGACACCACCAAGAGATCCCCCAAAAGGAATTAATTATGAGCTGTATGATTACTACAAGATAAAGTCACAAAAAACTTTGATGTTCTCTCTGTTTAGAACTTGTTAATGTATTAATGCTATGAATATGCATAGTACAGACACAAAATATTTTCAAATTAAGTGATTATTTCACTTGGTAGCATTATAGTACCTACAAGTAAATTAAAAAAGCAAGAAATAACAGTATTTTCTATACTTACAAATAGAACTTTTCATCCCACACGGGATTCAAGTTTCCAAAAATAGTTTTTGTTCTCCGCTTGTTTTTGCCAACTTGCACAGTAACATATGGGTCACTTGAGCCAGTTTTGTCCTTAGCCTGCAAGCCCTGAGCACAAAGAACTGCAACAAAAGGAGAGAAATGTGCTTTAGCCCTCAGAACCTTCATTACCAAGAGGTAAATGACAGTGACAACAGCAACAGGAAACAAAACCATCCCAATGAGGGCTCCTGAAACACAAAGATTTCTGGATTATTTTCTGTAACTCTGGAGCCTGATAAGGCTTTTCTAAATACCCTTTTGGACTGTATAAAATTTTGAAATCCATTTTAATAGAGTAATAAATGCAAAAATTCACTACCAAGCACAAAACATTACTTTTGATGCATAATTCAAATGCTTTTCTCAAACTGGGATTTAATCAGCATGGCAAATAATGGAATGTTGCTGTATACCTTGGTTTGAGTTTAATCATTCCCTAAAATTCCCCTCCCCATCCCCCAAAAATATATAAGATTTCCAAAATTTCTCCAAAGTTCCAAAGTAACTTTTACAGAGTAAAATTTCCTATACAAAACAAAAAAACTGTGCTGTGGATTATGAAACAAAACATGAGGAGCATGGCTAGGATTTGTCATTTGTTCTCCTCATGTGAGAGATGAACCATGATGGGTTTCAGCATACTTTCTATGCTATTACAGAGAGGGTGACAGTTCAGATCAATTATCATTAACTGTTTATGTATTTGCTAGCCTTTCTGACAGTTATTGTGGGTGTATAGTTAATGGCTATGACTTTAATGCCAAATATAAATCCACATAATTTGACCATAATTCATAAAACTGGAAACCTCGGGAGAAAGCAGAACTGTCAAAGATCATCCTACCAAACCCAGAGAACTGCAGCTAAAACACTTGAGCTTGGTTTTGTTATTCTGCACATATTATTTAAAGCATCTCAGTGGTAACATTTAGTTAACATTCTCTAATGTCATTCATTTTGGATAATGAAGCTCCCTTGGTGTGCTTAGAAAAATGATTACATAAAAACGACACCTTCTTGCTCAGCAGATCAGCTCCTGTGTGGGTTCAGTCATATGTGCTGACTTCAGTGAAAAAAGTGAGATTCTGTTACTCTTTTATGCATCCAATTTCTGAAAAGACTAACTCTTAGGAATGAAATAACATATTTTGTCTTCCCCATTCACTCTAAATCCATAGGGAAATTTTTAGAAGCAAGGAAGTATCCTTCTGTGATTTATGCAGGTGAATTAAGTGACAGCCTAGAAAATGTCTTCCAGGGTTGTTAAACTGTATGTATTATACTGGCCTGAACACAAGACAACCTTCAGTATCCTTAAGAGGTACAACTAAAAGTAAACATATGAATTAAATCTGTCCCTAGTGCTTGGTGAGAGTCCCAAAGCTCAACAATTATTCTTTTGAGTTTTATGCACCATCCCTAAAACTTCAGCAGAAAAAAACCACTCCATTTTTTGTGGGGTTTTAATTCAAAAACTTGAATGTCAAAGTCAAAAGACCTGGAAATCATCGTAAGCAACCAGGTTAATGTGATTGGAAGTCATTTGGAGCATGTTCGAGGTGTGCAGCATCAGCATCACTAAACTGGAACACACCCTTAGTCAAACAACATGAATGAGTGATGAGTTTCAAACCAATGGGGGTCTGGAACTGCAAGCTCAAGTGTTTTTAGTCACTCAAAACCTTTTTGTGTGACCTTTGACTCTTGCAGTTGCTGGCAAAAAGCTCATAATTAGCACAGGAGACACTGGCAGGAGGTAGAGGAGATGCAAAAAGACTCATCTTCCTTCCTAGAGCAGAAGAATATAAAGCAGTTTTGCCAACAGCTGTAACTTAAAGCTCTTGCAGTTAGCATGCTATAAATTCAACCGTTTGCTGATGCACCAAGTGTGCAATTGAACACACAGTTTCAGTTCTACTTATAATAAATCTTATTCCTGAACCAGGAGATGACTAGAAAAGTAAGAAAAAAATTTACCTGTGATGGTTATTTTTGCTGACCATTTGGATGTTCCATCTAAAACACTTTGTTTTGCTGCTTTTGTATATTGTACAAAATCTTCTTTGGAAATATTAAACATTTCCTGGATCACTTCAAACACCTCTGGTCTATTTTTCTCTCTAATCTTCATTCTTTCCTTCATAGCACTAATAATATTCTGTGTTTTGTCTTCTGCACCATGTTTGGAACTTTTCTCAGCTGCTCCTGAAACAAGAGAAAAGGTCACTATTGTTATTAAAAAGTTAATTTAGTTCTTTTTTGCCTTTAGAGTCTCCAGTCAACTCTTGGTACTGCAGTACTCACATGAGACCTTTCTTTAATTTGAATAATACCAAGAGTCTCGTATTTATTCTTTGTGATACCTAAAATCATCAACCGATTTATTTAAACACGATGGGTGTTCAACTTCCATCCGGTGTGTATTATACCTAGAAACATTTATTTAATCAGTACTATTCAGTGCTGATCAGTACTGTGAAAACATCTGAACATGTGATCTGAGCAGTAGGCACTAAATTGTGGGCTCAAAACTCCGTCATTAAACACCACTACTGTGCTTGTGTGGTATTAAACTTTAAGGCTTTTTGTAAAACTCTTCTTGAGTGATCAGTCATGACAATAATATAACACAGGTACAGGACAAAGAGGATCCTCTCTCCAGTAAAATGGTCATTACTGATAATTTCAGTTAGTATATGAGGATGGTAGAAGAGTTTAGAGGATATTATCTATGTGTGAATACTTCTAGACTATATAGACCCTGTGGCAATATGCCAGGCCTATCCTATAAAACAAGTCTGGAAAACAAAGAAAATGCTCAGGTAATTTTTCTGGAACATCAAAACCACTACAGATTTTATTGGTTTAATTAAAAAAAAAAGATTATAAAGATACCAAGTTGTTGCAGATTTTATTCACAAGTCTTTTCAGAAGTACTCCACAGAGATTTCTCTCTCAAACAATTGTAAATTATCTCAGAGGCCCTTTAAAAAAAAAGTGAAGTTCACCTTATAAAGTGTCCTTTGTCTGTCAGAGGAGTTTCCGATCAATGTCTCTACAATACCTAAATGTACTATTGAAAAAATCCCAAATATCGATCTGGCAGTTGGGTGTGAGGAAAGAAACATCAGATTTGTATGATCAGAAGAGTATTACAAATGTAGCAAGAAAAAATTTAAATTCCTGCAGCGCTAAACAGGCTATTTCAGCTCTTGATGAGACTAACATATAAAGCAAGATGAATACTACAAATTTGATAATCAATGACACATTGCCACTTGCTATAGGCATTGCTGAATTCTGGCTCGTGTTGTTAAACACTGCTCAAAGGCTTGTGGCACTGAGTGTCACAATCATCATCATCATCATTATCATTTGCAGCCCTAAGTACTTTACTATTCCAAAAGCTTGTGGAAACATCATCCAACTGGCCATCCTCAACTCCTGGGAGAATCAAAGTATTATTGTTCCCTTTAAAAGGACAGTAAAATCAAGACAAAATTATGCTGAACAATTTGCTATGAAATTAGAATACAGATATTTCAATAGTGAAGAAGAACAGAGTTCTGTCCTTACAATACCATCAAACACCAGTATGTTCTTTGGAAGGAGTTTTTTGCTGAGGCACTCTCAGCTTGCAATGGCTAAAGAAAAAAAATTATCAACACATCCTTAGAACTAGGAAGGGTCATCGTTCAGCATAAAATTTCAGTGGAGTCTTACTAAACAAATGTTTCGTGTTTTTGTTTTCCTCATTTCTCAACGTGCCTGAAGGTTTCTTAGCACACTGGAGGAAAAGAGATATCTATATATATAGAGAGAGATAAAGTGGGAAGGCATAATGTCATAAGATTGGAAAAGTGTGGGATGAGGTAACAGATACCAGTGATCCCAGATTGTCAAAAGGCTGAATTATACAGCTTCTTCAAGGTGTTTTTCATGGCACTGAATCTTGAAAAATCTTGAAAATCTCTACGTTAGAGTACCTAATTTTTTTTAAATGAGGAAGACCAAAGTTCTAGTGATTAAAGATTTTCCAGTGTGAAAAATTAGGAATCAGTAGAAATAGAATTAAATACTACCATGAAATTAAATACCAGATAAAGAATCCTCTAGTAATTTCATTACAAAAGAGATGATGGCTGATCTGCCTGGAAAGTGTGACAGGTCATTCTTGGAAGAGGAAGGAAGGAATATTTTTCATTTTCTCTTATTTTCTGTCCTTCCTTAAAAAGTACAAATACAACATCAAAACTGAATGAGAAACCATGGACACAATATGAATGGCAACAACATATTCCTGTTAAAAGCCTTGCTGATAAATTTGTACAGATAAAATTGAAATATGTGTTAAAATGCAACTTCCTTTAACTAAGTAGCCTTCTATTTATATGAAATTATTTATTGCCACTATTTTTACATCCTCAGTTGCTGACAGTCTATCAACAACTCTTTTCATGCAGTATTGATCAAATTAATTGAGACAATATTGTTAACTTACATTGCACACGAAGTTAACAAGCCCCTTTTACCCTAGGGACCAATACAATCTCAACATGATTGAAATCAATTCTAACTTAATACTGAACCTAGTACTAGACAGGGATATCTTGTTGAAGATGAGTGGTCTAATGAAAGTACTACTGATTTTTTTTTTTT
>JAWWLV010000018.1:13243148-13329322 GCA_035041135.1 Platyrinchus mystaceus | reverse complement strand
AATCCATTGCGCAGGCTTGAAAGGTAAAAGACCTTTCCCAAATCTTCGTTCGCGAAGACTGGCCACATTTTTTTTCAATTCATCTTTCCAATGTAAAACAAAGTACATGAACAACCTCATTTTCAAAGAAGTATAATATTCAAACCCACTGAACAATTAATCTGTTGCAAAAAAATATGACAGGATGCTCAAAAACATTTGCATACTAACGAGAAGACCAGGATCCCTTAGGTGTATTAAATATTTTATCTGCAATTTGCCTTCTAGAGGTTTGTTCTTTCAAGACTTTGTGGTTCAATGTTTTTAAACTGTTCACATCACAGATGACTTCCAATCCTATTTCTTTTTTTTGCAGGTTCTCTCTAAGACTTTTCATTTATATATCTGTAAAAACTCTTCAAAGACAGTATGGTGCTCTGAAACATTTTTTACGGATTTTTGGATTAGTGATGTGGGCCAGGGAACCTCTGGGCTGAATTTTTCTTCAGCTAAGTGAAAAGGAAGATAAAAAGGATACTTTTATTCTGTATGCCTTTTGTAGCTTTTCAATTTTAGCCAAGATTAAACTATTTCAGGGATGGATGCATCTCTCATGCCATCTGCATGATTGTGGCACCCTGAAAACCAGCTCAGCTCCTAGAAAGTTAGCAGAGGATTATTGCCTTGACAGTTGGAAGGGTGAAACAGGAAGAGGCATGGTCAGCATATAAATATGTGAAGGTATATCACCCCATAGGAAAGGATTACTTATTCTGAGGAGTGATAACAGCTCAGCTCCTTATTGGTATTACACTCAGGCCTAGCTGGCTTAAATGTTGTTTTTCATTGTGTGCAGTGACAAGAGATTTCATCACTTTTAAGAAGCCTCACAAAGAACAACCTCTCTAACTATTCTCTATTATGAGAAATCAGAATACTACATGCAGACTGTGAGTAACTTGTAACCCTGAAATTGTCATGATCTTGGATCTTGCTTTTCTCACTTTGCTTTTATTACTGAGCAGAAATAGCTGTAGTAACAATTCCAGTTTGAACTGTGACTGTCTCAAACAGCAAAAAGAGATTAAAATTCTATACTTTATATATGCTAGCTCCTACAGACACCTGAGGAAGTTTTCATTTTCCACTCTTCAAACTTCTGCAGGAATGAAAAGACACAGACTTAACTACTGTTTTCTTTGATAAGAATGGATCAAAATCCTAGAGGTCAGATCTAAATAGTCTTTCAAACAGGGGTGACTGGATGTCAGAATACACCATTGATCTGTATTGTGCTGTACTTGTAGAATGCACTACAGGACAGAGGATCCATGAGACAGAAATAGATGTTCTTGCCAAATAAACCTTCCAATTAAAATCTCCCAAGTCCCTGCAACGTAATTCAAAAGGGGACTGAATGCCATGCAGTAACCAGGCTGGAAAGCCTGGTGGAGTAGAGGAGGGTTTTCATATGTTCGGTGAGACAAGAACCACCCAAATAACAGTAACAGAAAGGTTCCTCCCAGCACAATGATATGGTTACCATGCTCATAACAATTTGATCTTTGCAACTTCATAACTCTACTGTCGAAACAAGATTTGTTGTATATGTTTCATGGAGCAAATTAATCTTGATTTTCCTAAATTAAAAATATTTCTGCAAGTGTTATGATATATTACTCTTTTAAATCCTCCAAAATAAAATGTCCCCTTCTGATGGAGTAAGGTTCAGCTATGCTTTATTTCTAGACCATTACTGTATGTAATTATGATAAGGGAATTCCCACAACACTCTACAGAAGACTTGATCTTTTTGTCACAGAATACAATCAGCCTTTTCAGGGAGCAGTAAAAGTGAGTCATAGCAGAGTAGCTCCTAATTCCAGCAGTAGCCCAGTTCCTGAAGGATGTGTAGAAAGTAACCTTCAATTAGATCCGATGTGGTCCATAAACTTGGTTTGTGGCTCCCCACCCCAAGATTAATCCCACATTACATTTTGAGAAGATCAGTATCGATTCAGTGCCCTTCCTCCATGTTTACTTCCCCCTGTACAAAAATAGCACTAATAAGATGCGAAGGGGAGAGATTAAATGTAGGAAAGCTATTTCTATTTTCTGCTTCCTCCATCAGATTGGCAAGTGACTTGCACATATCCTGTTGCCAGCAGAAGTACAAGCTTAACTCATTTCCATGCCTGTAAATCCAGGTAATATAAACCAAGTGATTCCCAGCAGAAACAGGGTGTCAAATGACTACTCAAAATAGAGAGATCAATGGGATGATGTGCAATCCATTATTATTTTTAGCCAGTCTTAAAACATACCCAAAATGAAATGAGACAATTAGTCAATAAGAGTGAATAGGAACTGACATTCTGAAAACATACCTGCTTTTGTTACTGTCCCAGTAACAGAGCTATTTTCACTCATTGAAGAAGCTGCTCACGAGTGTCATCTTTATACACCTTTGAATATTCACCACCAGCAACCACATTAATGCTGTACAAGCTACTTCTGTAATAGTTGATTTTCAAAGCAAACATTCTTTTCTCACTTGTGAAACTGTGTCAAAAGCTTAGCTGTCAAACACATCCCAGTTTCAGCCATAGTGCAGAATCACAATTAAGCACAGTTAAGCAGCTTGATTTAGAAATTTATCATTGGTTTGTGCTCCATGGGGTCAGTTGCTCTGGGAAATTTTGATTAGCTCCTGAACAGTATGACCCTTGAGAATCCATCCCTTGTGACAGCTCTTCACACAGAGAACACAGTGGGAAGAAGGAAGACCTGACTGAAATATCTATGTACTTTTCCTACATGTAGAAGCACAGGAACATATCAACAGTGAGCAATGGGGAATAACTCCAGAGTCATAAAAGTGCCTGTCATTCCAAAATAAGAATATTATAAAATTTGCAGGTCTTGGTTTTCTATTGTTTAGAATCTTGTGTAATAATTGTGTTGTAATTTAAGTATGGTTTAAATGCACCTGGGATATTTTTGAAGGAGAATGCATGGTGGTTAGAATCAATCTGGGCAAAGAAAAAGTTTTGTTCTAGTCCCAAATGACTTCCTGACTAAATTTTTCTTTTCCTTACGCATACATGGTTTGGTATTTTGAAAGGCAAGGTCCTAGTTACTGGTTAATATTTTTGTCTATTATGTAGCACAATAATATGACTACAATAATGAATGTTTTTTAATCTTTGTCATTTTTTAGGCTTAGGCAGTAGAAAGTAAATAATTCTCTGATCTTTCCAAGCATTATTTTGTAACTGACCTGCAATGTTTGGTACATTTTAAGGACAAAAGCAAAATTAACAGTAGGCGTTTCCTAAAGTTTCTGGCTAGCTTCTCAACTGTTGAACATACCCTCACTGATTTTGGATGATCTGGTCCTTCATTTCAGGATATATCTGAGGGTACACACAAAATCAAAAGGTATCAAGTATTGCAACGCTTGAGTTGCCAAGAAATACTCACTCTGCAAACAGTCAGCATTCAGGAGGTCTTGGCACTTCTCATGGCACTTGACCCCACATTCAGTGCATCTCATGCCTTGTCTGGCTATGCCCCAAAGTAGACCTTCACATTCATAACAGTATGTGGGAGTTGTAGCTGTCCAAATTTCAAAGTTATGAGGTGTGGTTGATGATATAGGATAGATCAAAGCCTGCAATGTCTTCTTGAAGACATGTATTTTCTGTTGGGTAAGAAAAAAAAATCAAGACTTTGGCTGAACTGTTGTTTAATACAAGTGAATGATAGCTAAATAATATGTCATTTACACTTCCAATGCTACAAAAGATCAGAATATACACAGAAGTATGAATTTGCAAAATACTGATTTACTGATTTTGCCTTACACTTTGAAGACAAAAGAACACTGGATGATTGTTTTGTCTGAATTCAGAAACAGCAGAGTTAAGTTGAAATCAAGTCAGTCAATTAACACAAAGTCTTATGCATGCTTTTATATTTTTAGACAGAAATTAAAAAATTAATCAGCATTACATTCATTGGTGCATTTTAATGAGCTACCTAACATTACTTCTGAATATTTAAATACTTTCTACAGGAACCTAGATACAAAATGTACTTTGATAATATACAATGCTATTATTTAGTAAGTATTGTCTACATAATCTCATCAAATAAAAGCTGGCCAGTTTTAGGGTTCCATTTTATCTGTATTCCTGTTCCTATTATCTGTAATAGCATACTCACTACTTCCTTTTTAAGTACCAAGTTGCTTTTTACCTGAAAACAAGAATGATCCATACTCTCAAAAATCACATCAATTTCTTTGACTATTTTGGCTTAAGACTTGTGGCCAGTTCTACTACAAGAAAAGTTATTGGCTGAGTAGTACTGTAACAACTTAAATCTCACCTCCTCAGTGCTTAATAAGGTAAACCCAAAGCAATCTCTGAAGTTTTATATGTAAAACATGGGCTTATATGGCCACAATGGTCCAGTTTGTTTATCTGAGCTTTGTTTCCAGGCACCCAGATCATCTAAGTCCAGGTGATTTACTGGAAATAAAAAAAAGCTCAGCAGTCTGTGGGCTGTACTTGGCACCACACAAAGATATGATCTTACAATGTTTGTGGGTTTTTTTGGGGGTTGTGTGTTCACTAAACTCATACATGGCTGCCGTGAATGTAATAGAAGTTCTAGACCTGTTCCCTTAAAATGAATGATTGTTTCTTTTAGGAAGAGGAAACTATATTAAAAGGGGGGGGGGAGGCACAGAGGGATATTTCTGAAAGTCTGTCTGTCCTACCATGGCTGCGTTCAGTGAGGACATAATATGAGGTAATTCTAATACTGTAGAAAATGGGGAACAGCACTTGTGAATTTGTGTGGTTTGTCCATTTGTGCTTCAACATCTCTGCCACGGTTCTGATAGTACAGGAAGCAAAGCAAACTTACTCAGTTAAGCATTTGTTAGCACTCCTTTACATTTAATATTCAGCTGTGGTAAGTTTATGCCAAATGCAAGATGTCAGGCTGTCTACCAATATGCTGACATGTTCCTGGTTTTATATATATCTTCATATCTGCTCAAAACGTGTGAGAAATTCTGCTAATGATAAATTGTCTGATAAAAATAAAATATTTTTTGTGCACATATCTGCATAATGTTGCACAACCAGAGCCATCAATTAAAGAACTTTTGCTACTATGGGAAAACCATTACCATGTAGCAATAAAACTACTGATCCATAGGTTCAAGCACTAAAAGTAGCGGAACCAAATGTTAAGTAGCTTAGGCTGCAACAGCTCTTCTTGAAGTTAAGAGTTACATGCTAAAAACAACATCCATCCTGTGAAGCCTAACCAAATATAAATGGTCAGACATTTCATGGGCATTTGATCCTACCACTTCTGAGAACACCATAGAACTGAACTAAGAAAAAAACCTTATACAGCACAAAAGACTAAAACAAATATTGAATTACTCCCTGGGGTGTTTCTTAGCCTGTCCTAGTTACTTCCCTGAAAGCAAGGAAAGGTCTGCACTGGTTTGATTTGGCAGACCCTAAGAAGGACTGGGATAGTCATGGCCACCTAACAGGAGAATTCATCTTTGCACATATCTCCACCTTCTGCCTCCCATGTTACAGCTTACCAGTTGCAGGGATCAGAAAGAAACCTAAGGTGAATTTATGCAGCTTGCTGAGAAATGATGTTTCTCAGAAACCACCAGGTATTTGAAGATTGCTTTGCAGATTACACTATCCCACTCCTGAACTCTAGCAGCCTCAGTATAAATCCTGCCCTTTCACCCTATTGAGCTTCACTGTTTTTTTCACATCATAATTTTGCCAGTAATTTTTATCTTTTTCTGAAATGTCAGTAAGTAATGAAATGGCACAGCTCAACAGGCCTTGAAATAAACATTTGAGGGTAAATGAAATTTTCAGCTGAAAGACACAATTTGTAAATTGGTTTTGCTGCTGAACATATTCCTTCCCCTGTTGTTAATAAAGCAAATTGCAAAGGAGAATTTTATTTATCTTACTGTCTAGAGGTTTGCATTCCTATTACTTTTCTCTGTTTAAATGTTTCTGTTATATGGATTCACTGAGCTCTGGGCATGGCAACATTTAGCACTCGATATATAGGAGAATTATCTAGTTATCTGCTTATCCTCTGAATTGAAGTTTATTTCTGTCATATACTAATTGAAATATTTTTCAATGTCATCAATATATTCTTTTTACAAACTTGCAGCCCTGTCTCTTTGTTCAGTAAAGCAATTAAATGAATGCTCAACTGAAAACATATGTTTAAGTATCACACTGCTTAAAATGTCTTAGGATCTGTGCCTGAGAGCACACAAACTCACTGTGTCATGTGCGTGCTCTACCAGAAGGACAGCAGTGTCAGGTGGCAAAGCTCAAAGCCTCAGGTTTTAATTTTTTGTGTAAGTGGCATTTGATTTTTTAATAAAAGGCATTAGTTCAAAGAATTTCCATACTGAATCTAATCAGCCAAATAACCTGCTCCCACCAGAGGCATTAATATTCCCTCCAGAAAAAGTTGAGGGAGGGTAAAAGCCAGAAAAGCCTTAATCAGAGGAATAACTTGCCCAAAGGGGTTTTTTTCCTTAACTCTCATCAGTGACTGCATTTCTTCATCTGCATTTCACATCTTCATTTTGTGGAGAGTATCTGGAGAGTTCTTTTATGCCTGAAAATGTCTGTCCTTTTTGTTTTCAAATCTTGCTCTACCCAGCTGAATGATGCCCTAGGTTATTAAGTTCAGCTGGCTACTTAGAGACCAAGTACAAAAGTATTACCTTTTCCATGTTTTAAATATCTAGCCAGTGGCTTTACTGGCTGTACCATTACATTTATCTGTGAAAGAATAGAATCATAGAATACTCACTTCCCTTCATAAGTTTAGTGAGGGCTGGCTCACTAAAGAATAAGGCTTCTCTTATTCATCTCTTCTCTAAATTAGTTTTTTATATTTTCTCATCAAATGAACTTTGATATATCTAAATTATATTTGCTATCTGCTTTATACTTACATTTTTATTTAAAGATTTCTTAAGAAATATCTATTTCTGATGCAGAGTTTTTCATATGGCATGGTTCAAAGGGAGGCCAAAGAGTATAAAGGCATAAAACCACACTGAAATTATTTTTCCATATCTCCTGAATCACAGTTCAGTAGTTTCTCCTGGTTGACAGCAAGCATTGGAGAAATCCTTACACTGAGCTGTCTACTGGGATTTGCTGCCTTCTTTTTTCCTTCTGAACAGTACCATTCAAGTAAGAATCTATAAGTGCAGTCCAAATTATTATTTGTTGTCCTGCATTTGTTGGCAATTAATATCATCTCTAAAACTTGCAACTAAAGTCAGAATCTGGTAGTATTTACAGAAAGGGAGGCATGTAAAGCAATAGTTGCATCTGTATTAACCATCAGAAAAGGTAATAATGCATCCACAATTTTTTTTTTTTCAGTAAACATCTTTTAGTAAAGCATATGGAGTATCTTAGTTTCTTTTACTGAATTTAGGTATTTTTGTAGAAACTGTGACAGGTATTTTTGCAGAAACTATAACATAGATGAAAAAAATCTTTATTTTGTACCACTTGCATGGTGTAAGTTTTTCTGTATAATTTTCTCTCAGCCTGGAACTTCTTCTTAAGATTCAATAGTTCTCTTTCATTCTGTCAACTTTTGTTACTATTTTGAGATATCAGAATAAAATAACTCCTTATTTTACTGAAAGAACATTTCAAACACCAGCTGTTTTCTACCTTAGCAATCCATCCCTGAGCACTACCAAATTGTTACTTTTTGATTACCATATAAGCACAGAATGTTCACAATAAATCAGGTAAGACGGACGTGTGTGTATTTGTGCTGTGGCTTTCAGTTCCCAGAACACCTGTCAGTATATTCTGTTCTTCCATTCTCCTACTATGGAACTTAACAACTGGGTAAGAAAAATTCAACACTTCATTTTTCTTCAATGTAGGATATACTTTAGAAGGCTATGTATGCACTAACAAGTTAAGAACACAAAATGGGCCTGTATTCCTTCAAATTAGTCCTTTTGCTTAGTTCAGCCATGTAAATCTTCTTGTATCAGCCTTTAAGTATTCCTGGGGTAAATGACACCTTTTGAGTTTTTGTTTCAAATAAATTTCTTTTTCAAAATCGAAGTGAAGTCAATAATGGGAAACCACAATACACAGGTTTTAGTAGCTATGAGAATATGATTTTTCAAAACATTCTCGTCATCACTTCTAGTATGAATTAAACATTTCTTCAAGAATGCCATGTTATTAGGATAAGTTACATTAAAAAACGTCAAATAGTGTCCCAGTCACCTGTGAGGACTGGGAAAAAATAATGATCGCAAAGAAACCTTCTTGCAGAGTCCTGTTGTTCTATTGCACCCATGGTGTGATGAAGACATAAAGATGCTGAAGGACTGTAGGTAAAGCACAGTATAAAATGCTTCCCCCAAATCACTGTTTGGTGAAACAAAGCTTTCTTGCTCAGTCTCTTCTGACTGTCATGGGTGTGAGTCAGCAGAAGCAAACCTGGCTTTGTCACCATGGATCAGGCAGCAAATTCTGCTCAGGATCCCTGAAAGTTCCTACCCAATAAATGGAATGTTTACACTCTCAATTTCATCCAATTTGAAGTGTCTAAGGCTGAAATAATTTTTAAAGATCTTTTAACAAAAATGTCTCCATTATTTAAGCGATTTAAACGTGTCTTTGAACACACTTACCATTTCCTCAGTGTTTATGGAGGTCCGGGTGAGCATGGCCATGGAAATACCAGACTTTCGAGCTGCAAGTGTCTGTTTGAGGCAAAAGTAAAATGGTTGAAATTATACTTGTAACAACAGCTGTTGAATCTAATGGAAGGCAATTAGCACTTGATTATGCTATTGGATATAAACAAAACTGCAGAAGTTATAAAAACTTTTAGTTAATGTTTGCAGCCCACAACTTTTAAGGTTTCAGTACATAATGGAAGTACACCTTCCATCATCATTACTGTTTCTTTCAGCAGTGCCCGGCTGAACTGCCATTTCTAATACAAAACCTGTTATTCAGAGGTTTGTGACTCAGTTTTTTTAAACCACAGGCTGTCACTGTTTTTCCGCTTTGCCAACCAAATTAATGTGGTACAAGGATAGGCATCCTGCCCTAATTTGGAAGCTGACTGTGCCTGAAGCAACACGGGAGATCATTTTGCAGTAGTCTTACAGTTCAAGTTGTCAATGTGGATAATTTTTGGAACTCACTGAGCATTTTTAAACTGTGCATATGTATAAAAGTGTTACTTGTCTTGAATAAAAAGACCTCGAAAACCCTTAAATTATTATTTTCCTTAAAGAGAATATTACTTTGATACTATGGATCATAGGATCCATATTTCTCCGTATGGATATTTCTCCATGTGGAGAAATACTCTGGTTTCTAGAGGCAGGAAAAAAGGCTGGAACTCTGTCTCAATCTGTCCTCGTTTGGCCACATGATGTTATTGGTATATGAACATTTCCTGGTTCCAAATACATATTTGGTTGTAGAGATAATCTCATTTGCTCTAGTACAGTACATAGAAAGGGACTAAAAATGAAGTATTTTTAATATACAATGAACAGTGAAATGTAATATTCCTTATTGCAATACCCCTGAAATTTAAACAGCTCCTTGAGAATTAATTAGCAAGTATAATGATCAGAAGGAAAAAGACCCTGGTGAAATGAGTTCAATGTGTTTTCAAATAATATTTCAATCTGACTTACACTTCTGCTATCAGTACTCCTTTTGGTCTGATAGAGACAGGTAAGATTTATTTCACTGTGCGAAATATCAACCATAACACTGTTATATTACTGCACCTCACCTGCAACATCGTTCTCACTCTTGCTTCCCCCTATTCTGAATCATTCCAAGTGTGTCTCTATACTTGTGCTTTATCTCTGTTCTTCTGTCACCCAGTATCTGCTTTGTCATGCACTGCTGCCCTCATAGTCTAACACTGTGCAGATTAATTATACCACCCACTAACCATAAGTCTGTTGTTGCCTTTGCTGTGGGATACAAATTTTCACCTAACTGTGCAGTGTGTCTCAGTAGTTCACCATTACAGAGCTATTACAGCAAAAGTTCCAGTGATATTTTGCATATGACATTTTTTTGTGAAATACATATTGGGTCAGAAGCAATTCAGGCTCACATCAACAGAGGAATTGCATCATTAATCTTTGGATGAAGAGACAATTCCAATTTCTTCCCATTTTATCATTTTAAACACTGACATTTAAAATGGATTTTTATTTATTTATTTATATATATTAAGACTGTTCATTTTTAATTTTAAATGTTCGCTTCCCCTGATTCAATATTTAATAAGTTTCTCCTGATAATAATTATACGTGCAGACTGACACAAAATTATTAATCTTGTGAAACCACTTATAGGGTAAGAAGTCATCCTTGGTTTAGTAATATTTGATTTCATTTATCATTGTCCTATTACAGTTAAAATGGGATGCAAAGAACCCTCTTTTTTTTTTTCTTTGAAACTCAGCAGTTTACCCACTCTATGCAATTAATTTGCTATCAGTTTTTCCCTTCTATTAAGTAAATAATTCTGCCTACTTCTCTGTGACCATCTTTTCATTCTATTTCTGTGAATATAGGAAATGCCATCAGTGAGTGCCAGTGAGATTGACAAAGTCACAGGAAAGATTAAAGAGAGCCCAGAGGCTTTGCTGTTTCAAACTTTCTGTGACAAAATCTAATGCTACAGGACACGTGCATCAAAGTAAAAAATGGTAAGTAAAAATGCAATGGGATCATTAATATGAAAAGAAACAATTTTCATAATCAGTAGAGTTTCAGGTTAAAAAAAATTACTTTAAAAGCACCCATCTTTTGATCCCTCTTAAAGCATAGGTTTCTCCTCAAAGTCTTGCAAAGTACCCATTTATATTTACTTGCCTGCAGTATGCTAGTTTTACAGTTTTGAACTGTATACTTCACGCCCCTTATACATAGAAAGGGATTTGATTCTTTCAGGTCTCAACTGCACAATCCCAGCCATGCCAAGTGAGAGAACAATGTGGATGACTTGTCAGGGCAGAAGTAGAAAGGGCATAATAACATTAACCTGGATTATGAGGCAGGGACTGCTGCTGTGTTCTGTCCTCCAGCAATTCATCAAAGTACATGAGCCAGCAGAATTGCAGCTTCATGATAACAGTAGAAGTCAATAAACAGCTATTATTTCCCACCAGAAAAAGGAAAAAAGGGAGGCAATTTTGGCACTGTCCTGTGTCCTTGAAGCTCAGTTCTCCCAAGGGGTGCTCATGGAATCATGGAACTTTACCATTTTGCTCCTTAGTCAGAAACGTGTCTAAAATTATAGTACAGTGCCCTATATAAAATAACAAACCTAATAGAAAACAGGTAATTAGGTTGTTCTTAATCAAGTGTTTATCATGTTGGAAGAAAGTGGTATCCAGAGGGATTTGTGATAAACCACTATATTTAACAGTCTTATGGATTAAATTTACAGGGATTTTAGTGAAAAAAAAATCACAAGGGTTATTTCCATTTATATATCACTGGCAGAATAAACTGCAAGAGAAAGTCCATAAGTAACATGCTGCTGTTCTGAAATACTGTAGTTGGTGATACTTCAGTAGGTAAGTGTAGCCAATCATCTGGGCCCTCTAGGAAGTCCAAATTGCCAGAGCAACAGAAGAAGGTGGTGAGCAACAGGAACCTGAAGTGGTTCATCACTCTCCTTCAGTAGGACACAAGACTTATGTCAGCAGTTTACACCTGATTACCCTCAACCTGACGTTCAGATTCTACCTCGTGTCTTTCCTTATGTGAGAATTTGACCTGCAGAGTGTAAGACCTTAAGTAAGTACTGTTGAATCTTGAACATATGAACAAATTTATAATAAACCCCAAACAATAAGAGATGATAAAGCAGAACATTGTCTATTTAATTTTTAAATGTTTTTCCAAATCTCTGATACAGGATTTAAAATAAATTAGTTTCCTTTATGCTCAAGGCCTTTTAGATGACTTAATGACTTGTATCTATATTGTCTTACATATTACCTCCAAATTTGCCTTAGCAGCTTAAATAGATAAATAAATAAATAAATAAATAAATAAAATTAGAAGCAATTCTAGAAAAAAAAATTGAAAAATGGTAGCTATAAGTAAAAGCAAATTGGACTCAAGCTACAATTAAATATTAAAAGAAAATTACGATGGTGAGAAAAAAAAGAGTCTCCTATCATGACCTAATAAGTAAACTGTGTTTTGTATTAAAGTAGCACAGAGGAACAGGCAATCAAGTCAATGTAACTGTTCATGAATTCATGCAGTACTCATTCCTCAGGTTTTACTGAGGGTTTCAGTTTTCCTGATCACCTTTTCGTTGTTAATTTTTTTCTTTAAAAGAATCTACAAGCTACTATCAGCAGTAGAAGACAAAATGTTTATTAACACTTTAGAGATCCTGGTGTATTTTTAATGCAATGTGACAGTTACTCACTGGAGGTGAATTAGACAAACATTTTACTGTTTTGAGCATTTAAAGGCTGCACAGTTTAAGAACTGTTTCTTTTTGAGAAACCACAGGTAATTTATCAGATCTCAAGTTCTTTATTTTGGAAGAACATTTGTAGTCTGTTGCTTGGGGTGCTGGAGTGGAGGGGGAGCAGGAATGAGGAAGAAATAACTTGAAAGGAGGCAATCTACTGCCTGAAATTACTTAGCCCAGTCTCATAATTTTTCCATCAAAAAGTTGATGTCTGATCCTGAAATATTCAACAGACATAAAGTATTAAGCCCAGAAAACATATTTAGAAAGGAAATGACAATTCAGCTCAACTACGTGATCATTACTGGCCATAACTATAATATCATTTACTTTTTCTTCATACTTGTAGCACAGACACAAAAGCATGTCTTGTCCAGTCTCAAAGACAATGATATTATTATGTTTATATTTATTAGAATTAAAAAAGCCCTCACAACTTCTCTTTCTCTAGGTATCTAAGGTTCTCAGTACCACAGGGGAAGCATTATGCTTGGGTGCTGAACGTTCTGCTTGTATCATTAGAAAGGATATTTGGAATACATGAATAACTTTTTAGCATAAACTTTTTCTAATAATTTTGGTATATATGATGCAGAGGACAAGACATTCTCTTACGATTAAATTCTTGGTCATAAAATATTTTTCCTACTTTGCAATAGAAGGCCATAATAAAACATGACATTACTGAAATCCATATAAGTTGTTAGGATAATTTTAGAACATTTATCAGTATAAAAGTACTTACCATAGCCTGAAAATCCAGCCAAGATAGGAAAGAAATTTTAAAGAATATTAATAATTTGTCAGATTTATTGCAACACAAATATATATGAAATTATACCTATTTCAGTCAGTATCAAAAGGGTCTATCATTTCTAGCAATATTATCTCTATTTTTCTGAAACAGTCAGAACTAAGCATAAAACAAGGATCATTTACAATGTATCACATCTTACAAGGACCTGATCATTAAGTCATTGATTTAAATGAAGTGTGTTGGAATCCACTGAAAATGCGGAGCTTGCAGGAGGCTGCTTGAAACATATGCCTTTAATTACAAATAATCTTTCAAAGATGAAGGCCTTCACTAAGACTGAAATAAATTCTTCTAAAGTTGGAAGAAGTTTTTTAGGTTTACGGATGTAGAAGTGAATTGTAATACAATTTACTCTTTTAAAGATGTACACAGTGAAAGAACATATAGCTAAGAACTATACTGTAAGTCCATAACGATTCAATTTCAGAATGAATTTCAGTTTTAAAACTCTGCAATTTACACTTATGAAAGATAGAATTCCTTCAAGAGGAGTTATTCTCCAGGGACTGGACAGTAAACCAGAAATCACTGACATACCAGAATAATAAAATGAAAGTGTTATTCCTTTCAAAGTGAATAATTAACATTCTGATGTCTTAATGCATTCTCAGCTATACTTTTCTGCAAAGAGTTCCAACAGTTAAAACAAAGTGTCACTTAATATGAATAAAAGTGTCATAATGGGGCAGCAGATTATACTTGTGTAATAAAACTAACAGTGGAGTGGTTGCTGTCAAAAAGATGGTTTGAATGAATGCAGGCTCTCCTATGTCACACATTGTACAATTCCACTGATTTCAGAAGGAACTCTACCCTAAAATGGTTGCTGTGCTTTCTCTGTCTGACTGTTCAGATAGTGCAGCGTATCACTGTAAAGTAACTGAACAGTGTAGCTGAGAAAACAATGAGCAATAATTTAGCAAAGGCTGATCTTTTAATGACAGCTCTGGTAACATTTACTTAGGCTAACTCCCCATCATTTCTTTACAACAAAAAATTGGTTTGGGGGCTCACCACCATCAGAGAGTAATATGGATTTTATTAAATTATGAATTCTGTACTTCAGGAAAAGAAAAAAAGAAACATGAATAGCACTTGAAATTCTTCAGAGCAGAGAGATTCTACTTAATCTTGTTTAGACTGGAAGTCAGAATAAATCTCAAAGGAACTGCCACTCTTTCCACCTTGCTGAAATTTATTTTTCTAGACTATTATGTATGTTAGAAACCTCATGCCTCATCTTTTACCAAAACTACACATAAATCTTCAAAATATTCATAGTGAAATAGGGCTGCTTTTTAAAAGGAAATTTCTTCCTCTTTCAGTAACAAAATAAATCAAGCCAATCACTATCCCAAACCCTTAATATCACCTGTCTTCATAAGCTAACTTAAAATGAGAATGGGCAGTTTATTATTGCATGAAATGCACATTATTTGATTACACAAGTAATATCTAAATATTCACTGAGATATTCAGACTTATCTAGTCCATTATAACAACAGCCTCATTGACTTTTACTGGCCTCAATCCATTCTCTCAAGAGACCTATTTTCTCTAAAACAATGGTTGACAAACTGTCATTCACATGCACAGTAGTAATTAAAAGAAAGGTGTAGGCAACTGTCAAAGGAATTAGCAGTTTCAGAAGTTACTCACCACATCTCGAACAATGGGAAAAGATTTCTTCCTGCGCAGGTCTGGCATGCTGTCGATACCATACAGTCCACTGGAGGAGATTCAAAGGCAAAGAAGAAAATACAAACATGGGGCTTACAAGTCTGCAATCTTAAGAACTGCTTATAATATCTGTATTTACAGATAAAATCAAAATTAGCAGTTATCAGCTGAAGAAGGTAAATGTTCTATTTCTTATGAAAAGCTAGTGAAACACTTGGTGCTGTTTTACTTCTGGCATTCACCCAAAGCAGAGTAGCTGAAAGGCTGTTTAATACCTCCTGAAACTTTTTACCATTGATTTAGAAGTTTTAACAGTAACTTTCCATCAAAAGGTCTTGTATGTCTGGTAGCTGAGATGCAGCCCAACATTGCAGAGAATATCACTGTTGTAATAAATTTGATAAAAACTGCAATATCTAGCAAAGTCACAGATTCAAATCTCAACTCCTTGTGAATGTGGAAAACAGAACTTATCTCATTTGAAGATACTTCCATGGTGACTATCATTATTTTCTCTTTCCTGGTTTAAGCTTTTCCATTAAGCACACAATTAAACTCCAATTAGATCTCACATATAACTTGGAAACAGCAGCAAAGATCAACTTGTAATCACTTCAAAGAGTAAAAGGCTGACACAATAGAATTTGAAAGAATACATAGCGATACAGATAACAATGTGCCTCATTCTTCCCGACTCTTCAGAACAGTTAACACAGGTATTATCCTCCTGAACTTTTTTTGCATTGGATATTGGAAGATTGTTACATACCTTGTCAGATCTAATTCAGAGATACTTTGAGATTCTCAGAGAAGGTGGTGTATAACACAGTTTATCATCCGAAAGTCCTCATTTTATTCACACACAAAACAATTTTTGAGTGAAAAGAGATATAACTGAAATCAGTGACAGAATTTTCACTTCCTTTTGAAGGGTCGGGACGTTGTCCCAGATACTCCTTTGGTGACTTGAGGATTAGAACCCGCACACCCCACCACACCAGTTTACAAACTTGACAAAAAAGTTGATAAATTCTAGATCTAAGGTAAGACTCTGGCTGAGGATTCCTGTTGGATGTACATGCTACAATTCCAGAGCTGCAGCTAAATCCAAAAGGAATTATGCATCAGAGACCTCAGCTGCCTTGATTTCCAGGCTGGCACATTGATGTAAACTGAAATCAATGGTGAGTTATGCTGATAGGTCAGACTGTATGTGCTTGGGACAGACTCATCCCTGGTAACTCCATTCCTAATCTCTTCAAGATGAATCAACACAAGCCAATAGAACTCAGATATCAGAACTCCAAATGATTTAAGAAAAGTGAAATACATCCCTCTGTTTTTCTTTGCAGAGTTCCTTCTAGTACAAGACAAAAAATGGTCATGCCTTTCATATCTTAGTTGAGAGAGGAAAGCATAAGAGAGTTTATTGTAACACTTATGAGCATTACCACTTTCCAAGAACTATCCTAACTCAGCCTATAAATTCAGGAGATAATCTATTTCTTTCAACCCCCCTTCTGATGCACCTGAACCATCATCTAAAAAAGGGAAAGGAATTAATAAGCTGTTTGTGCAATTCTTTTATAGTTTGAAATTAAGTCTTTGTGAAGGGTTGTGATACAAGATTTTTTTTTCAAGAACATAAAGATCAAAGTAGACCCAAATTGCAACTTCCAGACCTACAAACCCAGCAAAAGCATGATAGAAATAAAATAACATTTCTGAGGTTATGAAAAGTGAATGCATGAAGACTAAGAGATAAACTCAAAAACTCAGGGCTTCTTGCTACTTGGGAGCAGTTCCATCAGCAGCAAATAGAACTCATCCTGTGTATAAGGAATTCTTATGCCACAAAGAGCTACTTCTGACAGGCAATATCTGTAAAATCACTTCCATCTATTATTCTGCTCTATAACATAAAATATGAGTGAAATGGAGGTTCTTACTGAACTCCTTTTACTAATCATTAAGGAGTAGCACATAGCAAGGAAAAAAAAAATCCAAATTCAAGAATGACTAATAGTCTTTTTCTAGGGAAAAAAGTTATGTCTGAATTAAGCATGTTGATAATGTTACCAAAGAAAGAAAAGGTTGGCTTTTGAGGGAACAGCAAGAATGACAGATGAATAAAGGCAGATGAATACATAATGCAAAGATATTTTATTATGACAGTAGCGATGTAATTTATGCTCAGTCAGTAATCTGTCATAACTCACACCTCTGTCTCTTTAAATAGCTTAATCTTCTACTCAATCTGTACTTCCCCCCCCCCCCCAATCTTTTCATTATGATTTCCAACTCAACTTCAACTTAGCAGAAACATCTTGATCTGCTTATTCCTCTGTGCATCTCTACAATATAACAAATATTTACTTCTAAGTTCTATATGGTCAAGAGGTACCCATTTTGTTCTTTTGAAAAAGTATTACTAAAACTCATTCCAGTTATCATCTGCAAAGTGAAATATTAATGACATTAAATATTTTGGTTTTAAATTCACTCCATCATCTTTTCTGACAATACCAGGGTGGTACTGTAACAATTACCAAGAAGTTTATGTATTCCACCAGAAGGTTCTGCAACTTCTCTGCAATTAATTTTTGAAGTCTGGCAATGTCAGGAAATTCTTACACATACACAGTTGCTCACCTGAATACCTTTAAGAGGTTAGAAAGCTAAGCACATTTGAGGGAAGAACTGCAATCTGAAACTGCAACTTGTAAAGGGAAACTGTCTCCTTTCTCTTGTGCCATGAATCAATGACCAGATGAACTCCTAGAAGACAATAATATCTCCTGCCTCTTTGCTGAAATCAGTCTTATTTTTGGAAAACTGCTTACGTAGTTCTTTTTCTTGAATCTCTATTGAAACAGACCCGACTTTGGGGATGTAAACTAGAAATCCTCGAATGCACAAATTTTCTGTAGAAGGACAAATCAATCCTTCTAATAACATGTAAGAGAACCGTAAATATACAAAGATTGTTGACTATCACTTTACCAGAACTGACAATCTGGTCACTGCTGTATTGACAATGAAATATTAGTCTTTGGAACATTAAAGACTAGCCATAGAAAAACTGTTCATGTTAATATAGGTTATACATTAAATTCTCCCCTCCCTATGCCCAATGATAAGACAACTGTAACTTGACACAGAAGATGGTAAAGTTTAAGCAAAGTTATTATTCAAGCCATGAAAAAAATTTGTAATACTATCTTTTGTGTGCTTCTGAAGATATTCTGCACAACAATAATGTATTTGAATTTGTCAGAGTCCAAGAAAAATAAGTTTGTTTTACCGTTAAGAAAATGCCACTGAAGGAAAGGAGTAATCATCTACATGCAGCACCATCTGTGTATCATTAGCAAATATCAGAATGGATTAGGCCATGTGTAAAATTATCAGTCTCTGACTCGCCATCGGAAAAGAAGTAAATTAACACAGAGCAAGTCTCTGGAAAAAGTAAAATAGTACTACCCAAGATTCATGATAAAAAACCCAGTTGAGCTCCTCTTACTTTTTAAAAATATGCAAATAATGAACTCTAAAGTGTCTTACTTTCAATAAAATGAAGAAGCCATTATGGGATACTGGTATGGAAAACCCAGGAAAGCTGGTGTTTTTTGCCATTTAACAGAGAGGTTGGATGAGAAACCCCAGGAGAGCTGTCTTTGGTCTTTGCCTTTACTTTTTTTGTCCTGTCTTTTCTCTCGTTTCATGCAGCCAAGTGGAGATCATTGCAGAGAATGAAGGGTTGCAGTCCCTGCCATGGATGTGGGATGTGTTGGTGAGATGTGCATGTGAGATGAGTTCACAGCTTTGTGCTATGACAGACAGAGAAGAGCAAGGCAGAAAAGAGGCAACTGAGACATTTCTGTATAGATAAGGCACAGTAGCAATGGTTGTGAGGGAAAGAATCTGCCCTCACTTCAAATAATATGTTTTGGAGACCGTAAGAGGAAAAAAGAATCATAGCTAAAACTGCAGTCAGTGAAAAGGCTGAGGGATCTGAGAATTTAGGATTAGTTTTTGTATGCAGGAGTAGAGTGGGAAGTGTGATTAAAACAGAGCCACAGAAGTCTTTGAAATGACAGCATTTTTTGGCTGAATGAGAAGTTAAATGAAAATTTTATAACTGTTTTCAGGGTGGCCTAGTGAAACAGAGGCTTCAAAAAGATATTGAAGACAGCAAAGGGAGGAGAGGCCCAGTCTACACTTTGTCAGCAACAGAAGTAATGTTTAATCTAAAAACATGAGCTAGTATTGTCAGTCATTTGAAGTCATCCCATGCAGTGGTTACAGGATGCCCACACAAGGGATTGACACAGCTTATTCTCAGAGGATTCTATATTTGAATTTATTCACCTGTGAATGGAAGAGAGGGCATAAAAAGAGCACCTTCAGTCTGTACAGTCATTGTCAGTAGCAAAAGTTCTCCTTACACATATGAGATAGTTTTGTGTGCAAACAACAAAAAATTAGAATTCTATACACTCTTGTACATTACTTTTTAAAGGTCTACAACTATTACTAAGTGGTATTTAACTGGTTATGGAAAGTAGTGCATATGGCAAAAAAGTATGGTCATAATGAGCTTCCTATAGGCATAGATATCAATACCTGATTGTCAGTACCTGCACTCTCGGAGTCTGCTTACAAAATGCTCTCCTAAATTACACCATAACTACATGTGAAACTGCTTCTCTTCTGGTTTGTGTTCAGTGATTAATCCTGCCCGATGTCACATATGGCCTCACACTTTTACAGCAACTCTGAAGGTTCTCTGATTTGGGAAAGGCAGAAACATAAGACTTTGAGGTATGACAAACTATGTGGAAACTCCCTAAGCCACTGAAAAGCTGGAGAGTACTCTTGATTTTGTTAAAGGTTTAACAATAAGTACAAATGTTACCTTAACTACACCTTCCACAGAAGCATGTGAATTACATTAAGCAAATTCATGCCATAATTACCTTTTAGGGTAACCCCCACCCTAAAATATAGGAATCTAACCAGGAAAACTTCATAGTATCTAGCATCTGTTGTATAGCCTTTCAGATATAAAAAAAGAAGATGAATGATTAATTTGATGTCATCACCTTGTCTTTGTAACAAAGCTTATCAATAACAAAAAGTGCTTTCATAGTGCACCAGCAAAATGATAATATCCCTTTTAATTAGGTAGCTAATGTAACTGATAAATTTACCAGTGACTTTTACTTCTTTTCCTTTCCAGACAATTCAAAATAGGAAGGAGAGATTTTCCTCAAAGGAAGGAATCTCTACAACTGGATGCAAGATAACTTCATCAGAGAACACAGAGCAAAATATTCTGGTTTCTGCCACATTCACACTCAGCCACTGGAAGATCTTTTTCCCTTGACCTTTTAGTTTTTAAGTACCAGACTGATATTATATTACTAGCATTATATTACTATACATTTACTAGAATGAAGACAAAATTATGTTACAACTTCAAAGGGCATCTGTTTTATATGCAAAAAAAAAGGTAAAAACATCTGTCATCCAGTCAGCCTTGGTATCTGAATTGTTGTATTGATTTCTCAAAAAAATAAGTAATTAAAAAAATTAAAAGGAGAAGCCACGGTCAGTTTTGCTGTGTTTTTTCCCTTTAAAATAATGCAATTTCTTAAAATAAGAAAACTTAGAAAAAATACTACAGTGCTATGAGACTACTTTGCAGATGTAAATAACAACATTCACATCATATTGGTACTTACCCAGTAAATGCCTGCACTGCATAAAGCTTGGAAGCATCCAAGGAACTTCCACTTACTATCCGAGCCTTTAATAGAGACCAAAAAAATTACAGTCACTTGGTTGCTTTTAGTAAGTTTTGGACAGAATTTAACTGCATCAAACATACAAGACATATGAAAATGTTTAGCAGGGTCAGCTCCAGGCCAAAGCTATTCCTTTGGGATACATTTTGGTAGCATTCAGCATTTAGTGAAAAACACTGGAAGAACCCATGGGAAGATAAGGTATTGCTTCCCAAACACTGTTGTCCTTTAACTCCTATAGTGTATGCACTGTAGGTGATAATTAGAGGCAAATATGACATATCATGTTTGACAGTAGCAGACCCCTGTGTTGGCAATTATGATAAGCACAACAGTGAGGGTTATCCTGTTTATAAATGCAACACATTTGCAATACACTCAAAGGAGAACAAAAGAGTGGAAAGCTGGGGAAAAAACCATGCAGATTTCACAACTAAAATGAAGGAACAAAACAGGTCAAAGAAGTCACAAACAAACATCAACAAAATACATGATCCCTATAGCAAATAGGTGATTTTAAACCTTTTCATCCACAGAACCGCTATCTGAAAGAGAATTAGGAAGAAGGGGAATATAGGTTAGACAAAACAGTCTCTGAGAAAATAACTTATGCCATAAAAATCTCTCACTGTTTTAATCTGGATTCTGTAGACCAGAATCCAAGTAACACCTGTGCTTATAATTGTGGCAAGGTCACTCTCACTACATTTTAAACAAGCAATACGATGTCTCAGTAGATAAGAACCCCTGCCACTTATGAAGGACTGTATGGATAGTATATAATCTACATACCATATCCCATCTCCACACGATTTTTAATTTTTTTTAAATATATTTTTAATATTAATGAATATATATTTAATATAGTTGCAGTGTTCCAAAAAATAATGCTCTATTTTTAAGGAAGACGAAAGTGTTTCTACTAAGGATATAAACACACTAGAAAGTGTTTCTATCAAGGATATAAACACACCACACCCCCCGCTCCAACTCCTGAAATGTAACTATTCTATCACAGCTATTCATATAATGACAGAAATTGTTCCCAAATGCCAATAGTTGAACCACACTTGTGCAAGTATAAGATATGACAAATATAATTCTAAATTGCCTAATGCAAAAACTTGATGTAGTCACATTTACTATCAGGCAGAAAATATTTGCTGACGGAAATATCTACCCTTATTTTGTTGACTTTCACACTTTATAGTACAGTGCATACTGCATGACTGTTGTTTTAATTGTCACCTTACTGATCTTTCCACTTTTTTTCCCCCAAAGGGAAGACACATTCTATGAACCCTTTAAATAGTTTGAGTATTTCTGAGATGTTTGGAGGTATCTCAGGTTATATACATTACAAAATAATAATTTACACCTTAAATGTGTGCTACATTTCATTTTTAAACCAGTTTATCTGCAAGAAAATATCCCATTCAAATACATATATCAAAAATATATTGGCAAATGTAAAGTTGAATACAGTATAGTAGTGACAATCCAGAGAAATAAAAGTATCTATTAAGCCACTAATTTAAAGGCTAATTATGTGATCAAAGCAATGCACACGCACAAGAATGGGCAGAATAGAAACTGAAGACAAACTGTTCAAAACATGTTTTACAGGTCAAATTATATTTGATTTTGTATTATTCAAAAAGGTTAAAGAGGATTGAGCTACTAGGTATTAGCATCGTCACAACACCAAATTGGAAACCATGGAAAATCCAGCTATGCAACAGTCTCTTCTCCTTTGTGAGACCACAAAATTTGCCATTTTCCTGTGCTTGACTACAGATCTTAGCTTTCCTTCATTGCTGTTGTGAACAATCCTTTTAGAAAGAGTATACCTAAAAGAAGGAACAATAGCTACTTGACCTAAGGCAAAATTACTCTCTGAGTTTTACATAATATTAAACTCCTACTAATAGTAAACTCCACAATTTAGTGGAAGTACAGTAAGCACATCTCTGTGCACCAAGAATATCTGCTTTATATGCTCTGAATTGATAATTTTCACAGTTCATCTCCTGAATATAAATGGACATGATATCAATTTCTATTTTCATGTTTTATAAAAATTCATCAAGGCACCTTTCGGCTGGGATGTAAACTATTCTGATGTTTTGACTTCAAAACTTCCCTATCCCCTCTTCTGAAGCACAGAATTTTCATTTAGCCTTGGAAATTAATTCTTGGCTAAATGAAGCTATACTGTTTTAGTTGTCAGATTACCCTCATTTGACTGAGCAGATCTATAAGAGCTTACTCTTAAAATACCTTTTAAAAATTTATTTATTTGTGAAATGTATTTGTTTGACAACATCAGACATGATTGGCTACTCTTTCTCCACAAGTATATAAAGAAGATTTGGACAACCATATGATCCAACTTTCCCACTACAAAATTATTACAGCATTTCGTTGGCAGGGTAAGAGCAGAGCCAGGAGTAACGAGGTGACTGCGAGCTGGGCTGGCTGGAAACAGAAATATGCTTTTATGAGGGCTAAAGAAAATATGAGGAATAGTTAAAGCCAGAGTGTTGGAGCAGCATCTGCTCAAATGAGTGAGAGAAAAGGCAATAGACCAAATACCAACAGGACTCTAAGTAGGAGATACTGAGACTGCATCAGTTCTCACACTTGTGAAAAAGGAAGGGTCCAAAAGGCGAAGAGGAATGTGGGGACTGAGGGAAGTTTTAGGCAAGACACTCCTTGGAAGTTAAGAAGCCTCATCATAATCTGTTCATGCAACCTACACCTTCTTTCTAGAATGTCTAATCAAAACATTGGTAATACTGCCATGTAAAGACACATAATAAATCTCATATTATGTGGAATGCAGTCTTTAAATAATTTGAAGGTACTTTGCTACAAGATGCCTAAAGAATCACATGAATTCTATGTTTAATTCACTTGTTTAGAAAGTTATTTTAAAAATTGTTGAGACTTGTCTTCCATGTTAAATGAAATTTTGTATTTCAGAGCATGAGAGGTGGACATATGAAATTTTTCTTACTTCTCTTGGGTTTCAGGCACCTTCATCGAATTTCACTACGCTTCTTTTACTGGAACCTAATTGTGCCTCAATTTAGGAAGGAGAGTGACAAGCAAAAACTAGGAAGGGAGAAAATATATTATGTTTTTTGATTAACTTGCTCTTCTTTGCAGTTGCTACATATAAAAAAACAAATAAACAAAAAACCCACCTACCTAATGGCCTCTTTTCTGAATAGAAATTGCACAAAGCAAACAACTGATGCAAATTTCCCAAAAAGAAATCTTGAGAGCATCTCTTTTTTTTTTTTTTTTGTAACAAATGACTGCATCTTCAAAGACAAAATTGTTTGAAAACTTCTTCATTGTTTACTGCTTCTTCTGAACTCACCATGAGTGAAATAATCGGAACTGTGGAAGTGTTCTCTGTGTGTATGAGAGCATCAAATCAGGAAGTGTCCAGAGTCACCAAGCAATTCACTTTAGTAGTCGTTAGGCTACCAGAATAGACAGGAACATGCCTTGATGTAGATAAGAAATGAACTGTGATTATGTAAGAGACCATTGAATGTATTTTCAAATCAGGGATTCAAGGTTAGACATCTCAGATTATACTGCTGAATGACAATGATTTACTTAAGAGTTTATCTTCATATAACTCATTTCTGTCATCCACACACTCAAAAAACTAACCGAAAAAGTTGACTGTATAAGGAGCAGTGTAAACAGTGGTTCATTTAGTTAATCCTATGGGGTACGTATTTTATTTCAATTAGTTTGTTCCTTAGATTTTTATTTTAAGTGACAATTCACTACATTATGAAATACCAGTAACTGCCTTCATGTTATGCCTCTATACCATATGCCATTTTAGATAACAAGAGAGAGTTTTACTAGGATTATAGGAAAATTCCAAGGAGTGATATTGCTCCTTGGTTGATGCTATTTTTTCTCTGTGCACTCCACATATATGTACTTGTGTAGTGAAATGATGAAGAGCAGGGTGGTCATCTGGCCAAATTCTACTGAACATTTTATTTACAAGTGTCTAATATTGAAAGCAAAAGGAAAATACTTCCTGATCCCCTTTTTAAAGGGGTTAATTATATTTAATAAGGTAACTAAACATGAAATTAGTTAAAATTAGTCTTTAAATTTCCATTAATAAATTTCGGGTATTAAAAAGCCGTATAATATTCAGCATAGCCACTAAATCCTGACTTCTGTTGAAAATGGCTCACAAGTATCCACTGAGGTAAGTTCATTCCAGATGGTGAGGACTGGGGAGGTGGAGCGAGAGGCTTTTTTGGTATTCTTTCAATACCCTCAAATATGCCCCCAGGTTATTCTCTATGCCCATATCAGTTTAAACCAAGGCTAAGTAAAATTTCCAACAAGTGCTTATTAATGCTGCATAATTACTATTCAAACTTAGTCTGAAAACTGACAGATCTTAGAAAACTTTAACTTTATGTGGTTCTCAACTGTTTTCAAATTAAGTCATGATCGAATTTATTCATTTTTAGTAGCAATGTTGCTATCTGTAGTTCAGCAAACAACACAGGAATTCATCATACAAGATAACTAATGTCTATACCCAAACTTCTGAGAAAAAAAAAAAACTGTGAAAGATGCTGAAAAGGCAGATTCTTCCAGTACGAAAGGTATATTAGCAATGAAGATATAGAAGTGAACACAGACCTTTGCTTTTTTAGCTTTTGATACCATCAGAAATACAACTGGACAATAAGTCTTATCCATCAGCAGAGATATTTGTATCAAAGAGGTTTGAATGGTTCTGTCCTCCCTCCCCATTGTAATGATCCTTCAAGTCTTGTGTCATTATTTCACTTTTACATTTTTCTGAGCAGCAGACCATTGTCCCAATACACTCCTCTTTCTTTAATGACTGCAAAAATTGAGTTCACCATCACCCCCTGCCACAGCGCAAGAACTGTAATAAAGTTCTAAAAATCTAAGCTTTTAGGAAAGGCCAGGATCAAAATGAATCAAACCCTTGATTTTCCACTCTTGGAAGTGTGTGTAATTGCATAACACCAAATTGGAAAAAGAATTAAAGTTCATCATTCTTTCAAAGTACCATTTCAATCTTTAGTTCTGCAAAGTGGCTGCAAGAATGTCAAACTGACGGATAATTACATCGTTTCTGGAAGCAAATCCTTCAGACAAAATACTGGCTGGAATTAGATAACAATACAGGTGTTCCATGGAAATAGCATGTGTAAAGTCCTCATCTTCAGAAGCAGTCTGTAGTCTGAGCTGGGCAATTCAAATTAGCATATATTACTAAGAAAGAGAAATAACAGAGGGAAACCAGGTTCAAATAGAAGCAGCACATATAGATTGTCTGCCCAAAACAATGACACAAATTAAGCCATGCTAAAATAATAAATGCTGTACCCACAAGCTATTATTGCCACTACAGAACAGAACATTACGCTGTGCAAGCCTAGAGGATGTTGTATTGCTGGAGCTTATTCTAGGAAGATACTGTATAACGCCTGAAAGAGAATATTAAAGCTAGCACATCATGAGAGATGAGTGATGCTTGTCTGACAAAGAGAAGGTCAAACTTGAATAAAGCTTGGTTGACAGGAGAAATAGAAGAATTGCTGCTAGCACTTTACTAGCAGTGATGTAGAAAAATTACTAGCGGATACATTGAGAGCCAAACAGGAGGTCAGTTTGGTGAAGATGAAAACTGCATTTGTGTCTTTATTAATAAACTGGTCTGCAAATCTAAAACAAAAAGACATGTTTTAAGAACATCTCTGGTGCTCAGATACTGAGTCCCAATAGACTTCTAATGCCTTTGTTTTCTATTGTTTTTCAACAACTACTAGGTACTTCTACCAAATTCTGGAATTTACCTCTAGGAAAGAATAAATTATTGACTGTCAAGAGAACTATTTTAATACAGAATGTGGTGGTCTCAAAAAACTACGATCCTCTTGAAGACCAGGCTTTCTTGAAAGTCTCTAGCTCATCTGAGTGATGATAAGAAGTAAAAGACAGCATACATTTTAAGCAATCTCTTCTAACCCCAGGAAACATCAGAATGACAAGGCATACATTACCCATAAAGGACAAAGAAGCATATTTTGCCTCCTTCAATACATATGATAACAGCACATGCAACCAAGTAATTAATTATTTGCTATGAAAGCAAACAGAAAATTGATAATTGCAAGTCTTTGCATACCACACAGCTAGCAATGCCACAAAGTGTTTGACTTGGACAGCTGTGTCATGGTCCTGCAAGCTGAAGTCTCGTGACATTACTTCCAAAGAAATCCAAGAAAATAGCCTCTTGGTTTGACACCAAAAGTGAAAGTAGTTCCTCAGGACTCTTCCAAATAAAGCATGTTCCTTGGTTCTTCTTACACACACACGAGGATTATCTGCAAGCTGGTTTGCAGTAACAGAAGGGGCAGTAGGGCAGGAATGTTAAATGGCTGCCTGGGACAGAGGAGCGAGTGAGCTGCTGTCCACCCTGGGCCACAAAGAATATGCCCGCAAAAGCAAATAATTTAAAGTGCCATAAGAACAGATCAGAAGGTCAAAGCAGTTGTTGATGGAGACCCAAGTGCTCACAGCACAAATGTTTTGGGGGTGTTTACTTGATACGAGTTCTAATTTAGCCCTGATGACTGAAAGCCCATTAGCTACTGAGCTCATCAGATGTGATCTTGAACAGCAACATCTGGCTTGGTTGCATCAGTAAAATATACAGATCCCACTCAGACATTCCAGTGGCTGAACCAAATGTGGTGAATTGGGAAGACTGAGAGATTTTTTTTCAAAAGTGTAAATAAAATGATAATCGTAGCAAACTCAAAAGTCATATAAATATAAAGACCAAGACTGATATCTATACCAAGGATCAAGAGCAAAAGATCAGAACAGTTTCTGAGAAATGGTCACATTTTTCACAGGGTAGGATGTTCATAGCTGATATTGGTATGAAATTGTCCTGTGGAGCTGTATACACTTCCTAGGTAATATTTAAGGAACTATCCAAAATAGTCTTGAACACTGAAAATTTTCTTCAAAAATCCCAAACTAGGAGGCTAAAAAATTTAGATAAGTCAAACTAAGTTCAAGACTTACAGTAGTGGAAGAAGATACAACTGTATGATCACACACTGAATAAAAAGATGACATCAGCCAGTGTGCTTGCTGACATTAGACAAAGATATCAGATTTTCTTCTATTCATAAGCAAACAGGCTTAACTGACACAAGAGAAGGAAAATACTTGAAATACCACAAAGCTATTATGATTAGTATTAGAACATTTAAAGTTATTATTTGCCTCCTTGTCATCTGCTATGCTATAGGTGAAACCAGAATCAAATTACACAGATTGTTTCAGCTCTGTTTGAAAGTAACGATAAATTGGAATATTTATGCATAAACATGAAAGAGACACAGATGTTAAGAGCTATAGACTCATACACTGAAATTCAAAGCACCAATTTTGGTTCTATTGGACTTTTTCTGCCTCACAGGACATATATAAATCCTTCTGAATTGCTCAATCCTTTTTAATAGTTAACAGAAAAAGGCATGTCTCCTTGTCATTTGCTTTTATGTTTTGTTTTGGGTTTTTTTTCAAGAAAATTTCAACCACTATGCCTTTTAAAGTTCCCAAAGAAAATTTCACTGTTTGCAGTATCCTCCTTGCCTTTGGGATGCAGAGAAGCATCAGCTCCATCCCGTTTGTGCTAAATGAAACAGGAAAAGCTACAGGATAACATTAAAAACTGCTTTAGTTTATACTCATTCATTTTATAAATATTCTTCTCTCCTGGTTTATTTTGCATTCAATAACAATACATTCATCACATCTGTCTCTCCTTATTCCACCTTGGTATATGTGCAGCTGAAGGACAAGGATTCCTCTGGTGAGGCTGCAGTTACACTGGTGATACCCAGAGCTGTGCATAGTTTATGAGTCTGTGACAGCATTGACAAATCACTTGCTGCTGTTTCAGTAGCAGCTTCAGAGAATCTATTGATGTGTCAGTCAGCAGCTGGCTCTTTACTACTACTTATTTAGTGCAAAAAGATTACAGTATTTTCTGTATTTTCATATCTTCTGGTTAACTGTTATCTTTTTAGACACCATATTCTTTATCATAGCATCAAAACATTTTTAAATGGCTCTATCAGCAACACAACTGTAAGACATGGGCTACCTGGAAAACCTTCTCTTTACACAGATTTTAATAAAAAGATTAGTAAAATTTTTAGTGGACTAAGAGTTTTACACCAGTTAAGTGCAGAAGGAAATTCTTACAAAAATGGTACTTATTAAACAATATAAAAGTGCAGGTATCTTTATGTATGCATTGATGTTTTTTGATGGAATTAGTTATATGTAAATCAATCTTGTCTTTATTTTCAGATTTACTAAAACTTCTGATCATTCAAGCTACCTGAAGAATACCCTCCACTCATCAAGGAGTCAAACCTCAGGGTTAACAAAGTTTCTGAGTTTCAACAATAATTTTGCGTCAGCAGGAAGTGGACAGGCTTTGGATATTTTCTCCTACTTAGAGTTCCAGGGAGACACAACTGTGTAGGTGCTCCACTGATTACCTGGAAAATGTGCATAAGCAAGAAATCTGGTACCTGACCCACGAAAATAGTCAGAATGTCCCTCTGGGAGCAAAACAGAGAATCTCTAATTTTCATAGTTTGGTATAATATTCTACTTCAGCAATATACCAGAAGAAGATTTGAGCTTATTTATGAATTTGTGTTTTCCAAGTCATTACCTTTTTTAAATGCATGTCTAGATGTTTTTTCAGCCAGTTGTTTTAATGAGATTCCTTTTATCCTGAAGCTGCATTACAAAATGATGCAGCGTTATCTCTGCTTCTAAAATACAATGATCTAAAGAAAATGGTTCAATATTTTAGAAATAAAAATAGAAAATATTTTTTAATCCTGGTGACATAATATTGTGTTCATTTTTACAGAAAAAACAATATAAAAAAGACCTTGGAACTGACGTTCTTGGTCAGCTTTCCTTTTAGTTCTAGCAAATTTAAGTTTGTTTAAGCACAAAAAGAGCAGACAAATGGCATGAATATTTATAAATTTAAATGAATTATAAAGTCAGAGACAATAGTGTTAAATGGTCTCTTTTCAGAAGGAGTAGAGTAGAGTAGCAGACAGATGTTTGGGGTGCTCTGATTTTTTTGTTTGTTTGTTGTTTTTGGGGAGTTTGTTTGTGGTTTTTTTTGTTTTTTTTTTTTTTTTTTTTTAAATTTATTTTGTTTTGGTGATTTGCTTGTTTTTAATAAACAGCCAAAATATAGATTTCTGCTAAACCTTACTGATTAAGGATGTGGGGTTTGTGTGTTTTGGGTTAATTTTTAGTTTTTTGTTTGGTTGGTTTTGGTCTTGTGTGGATTTACTTGTTTGGTTGGTTTATTTGTTTGGGGTTTTTTGTGACTAAAGAGTAGGTATAACTATTCTAGCAAAAGAGCATCTGGTAGCGACAGAATTTGTCTGGAATCTGAGGCTGTTACACAACTGTAGTTGTGACACACGTTTCCCTAATGTAATGCACACTGATTCAGCAGGAGTTACTATGTTAAATTAAACTGTTGATATTCAACCTATTTGGTAACTATCCTGTATACAAAGAGAAGCAGTATTATAATCAAAGATTTTTCTATAAGAATGAATGCTGTAACTACAGAATTAAAGGAAAATAAGCCATGAGAACACTATAATGTTTTCTGAAAGATATATTAAACAGGTTTTAAAAATAATTTTACTAACTTAATCAGTGGGGAAAAGCTAACTTCTCATCAATAGGAATTTGCTTTATTTGAATAATAAAAGTTTTAAGATGATGATCAGTGCACTCAGGATAATTTTCCTTACTCTAATCCCTCTTTTGATGGACTGAACATGTAGCAAGCAAATAATACAGACCACCCTTTCATGAAGCCCTTAGTTTAGAGGAGGTGGTGAAGGTAACTAGCTCTTTCTTCCCAGACAAGAGATGGATGTATCATCTTGATCATTAACTGTTTAGCTTTCCTCTTGTAAGTTTTCTAAAGCAACTTTTCTACAATTCTATTAATCTTAAGCTGAACAGACTGCCATTTCTGTTTTAAGTATCTGATATCTCTTTTCCCCATCAAAGGACAGAAGAGAAATAGGAAGGGAAGGATATTAGGACTTTTGCCTGACTGGAGTGAAACCAGGAGCAGGAAATAACGTAGAGACTCTTGTGTGTTATGAAACAAGCATATGAGACTATATCAGCTACACTGAATATACAATCAGTCCTTATATTAATTAATTCATTACTCCTAGTGGGAAAAAACCCCAAATGAACCATAAAGAAATGAGATGTGGGAAAATAAAACCAAAATCTGTTATCACTGAATACTGTGGCACCAATATTTTGAAACAGAACAGAAAACGTTGAGGCTTGGTATTGTTGTTACCTTTTATTAACTGTAAGTGTTTTTCTCTGGGCTATTCTTTCCCAATGATGCAAAGACTAATTACAGTATGCTCATTCATTAACTCTTTTTCCCCTCATCAGACTAGGCCTGAGATTAGAAAGATGAGAAAAATGCCATTGGCCTCAGTGAAGGAAAAACATCTCAAAGAGATCAACGGTTTTATTTATCCTATTTCCACCTGAGTGGCTATAAAATTACTGATTTGTTTACTAAACAATACCAGATAAATTGATTTTCATCTGGGCCATGGCACTGATCATTTAAAGTCCAAATCCAAGATTTATATTCACATGACAAAACCAGGACAATACTATTAACTATTAGTTACTACTAGCTATCAGTTACCAGTACCTGGGTACCTATGCAATTGTATTAAAAACAAACATGATGGAGGTAAGACACAAAAGGATAAAAAAGTCTTGAATACCACAAGACAAGATTAGATTAACTTCTAAAGTCTATACTCTTTGGGAACATACAGCTGACTCAGGCAGTTCTAGCAAATAGTTATTATAAAAAAAGCCAGAAAAGGCGTCAAAATAAGAAAATATATATTTGTTTAAAAAATCTAGACATAGTTTGAATAAACAGAGTTAGACATAGTTTGAATAAACAGAGTTGGAGATATACATTGAAATAAGCTTACTTTTTTTACTGACAGCTTTTCTTAATATAGAACAAAATGACCACACGACAAGGGTAGTGAAGTAATACATTACTGGTTCCTTTGTTTTCAGATGTTAACAAGATAACAGTATTGATCTCATATTTGATCCCTAAATTCTGTTCGCCAGTCAGAGATCACTAAATGTAATACAAATACTTCCTATAAAATTAGAAACACTTTCACCCACTGCTAAAGAGGCAATTCCAGTCACTGGGCCCTGTCCTCTGACTTGCCACTGTATGTGTGTATAGAGCAAGATGAGTTCACCCATCCTGACACCACAAGCAATCTACAGGTTACTCTGTGGCTGAAAATTCAGACCAAAGGTTTTTAAAAATCTGTCTGATTTTTAAATCTTTCTCAAGAAGATAAAGAAGATATTGCTCACAAACTACCATTCATACAAAGAGATTAAGTTACCATTAAAAGCAACTCAGAAGAGGGCATGCAACTCTGGAATCTTATCCAGAGTGATAGTTTTGTCAAGAAAGAAAATGATGCTTATTCTAAGGCACCTGTGAAAGATAATAAGACAGGGATGGAATGAAAGAAGATACTAAGGAAAAAGAAAGCTAGAAAAAAACCCAAGTGAGGACTAGAACAATGAATAAAAGGGCAAGCTATTCTTGATTACAATGTACAAAGAAACAAACCACTGGCTAGCATTTCTTTGATATTTTTCAAGCCATCAATACTTCTATTACTACACACTCTCATCACAGTGTCTCTATATCCTTACAGAACTTTAAATCCAAGGATTACTCATGTACCACTGATGTCTCCTCTCATTCATATAACACATTAAGTCACCCCAGTATGTCTCCAAAAACATGTTGTAATAAATAATACATAAGCAATCAGCCCAGAGTGTATTTTTTCTCTCCAGCTAGAGACAGAGAATAGAACTATCTGATGGGGTTCTTGTGCACTAATAAATTATTTATGTACAAAAGCTTCATTGACCTTACCTTATGCATTACTAGAATGAAAATCATATCACACTAAACCCCTCCTTTGTATTAAATTGGAGAACTAACACTGCTGTATTATAAGGTTATAACTCTGTTTGGCCAGGTTGTTTACCTGCTCCTGCCTACGTGAAGGGATGAAACAATTTTTTAACAAATAGATTATGTTTTGGTTATATAATGAAGATAATTCAAAGAACTTGTTTTCTTACTAGTACTTTTCCATCCAAAAGTAAGAAATTGGAAGCTAACTGTGAATCAGTTACGGGGTAACAGAGTGAAAAAAAGAACAACCATTCATAAAAGTCATGCAAACCCTAGAGCAGCTATTAGTCACTTTTCTTTAAAGTCATTATTGCTCCTGCAAATATTAAAATGAAGATAAAATACCTCAAACTACTATTTGCTTAAATGTTTAAACTACTATAGTCAAACTACTATTTGCTTAAATGATAAAGTATTTGGACGTGCATGAATTCACACGTAAAGAAGAGGGGGCAGGTTGTGATAACTTAGCAGTTACAAACTGTACATTTTGTGAATTTTGTAGAACTCCTCTAAGAACTGATTTATAAAATGTTTTTTCCTATACTAATGAGCAATTCAAGTAATAAACAGAAGATGAATATATTTTGTATTAGTGGACAAACTGACATTAAGAACACATCCTTCAAAGGCTGAGTACAAAGTGTTCAAAACTGCATTTCCTTATCACGAACAGCTGAGGCTGAAAGGGAATTCTGGAGGCCTTGTCCAACACTGCTCAAATGGGGCCACCTAGAGCAGAATGCCAAGGACCACCTCCAGATGGCTTTTGACTGTCTCCAAGAGTGGAGATTCCACTGGATTTCATTATCTGTGAATAGACTGTCTATAATACCAGTTATCCACTGAGTTAGCTCAGTGAAAGTAAGCTGAAGGTAAAATAAGGGAATATTTGGCTCCAATAATACTGCGTATCACTCAACAGAAGTTGTTCTTTAGGCAATATGTTCTTTTAATAGGCTGCTCCAGCTAGAAAATATATTTTGAAAGTTTTAAATTCTGAACAATTGTTAAATATTCTGCAGACCTAAATGTAAAAATATCATATTCATCCACTAGATATAAAAACATGAAAGACTTTTTTGTTAATAAGTGTTGCCAGATATGCTAGAGGACCTGAAGATACACCCTTAACAAACCAGTAAGTGACTGCTGAGGCAGAATCCCTGATTGAAACACATCCTTGTTGGCATGAAAAACAGAGTGTGAAGAGAAAACAAAACTGCTACTCGAGAGTCAATGCAAACTGTTTTCAGAATTATCTGAGAAGTAGTGTGCTGTACCAGTCCATCTGTAAATTCTCCTTAGCCACTTGCTGTATTCTCTTTCCCTTTATAATAATTTATATTATTTTATTTGTAGAAACAAAAATGGAGGTCCTAGTATGACATAACTATGCAGACACACTTTGCCCATAGATTACACCCAATGAAAAATCTTTGGCTAAAGGCACAATTTTTCATCTTCGAAATGAATGTATTAGATAATTACTTTACCAAGGCAGATAAAGAAAACAAAGATTCAGTCAAGGTGACAATTACCATCTGGCCAGCTACAGTAATTATTATGCTCCCACTTAAATGCACATGCAATATTATTATGTGAACATTACAGTGTATGTTAATATTGAAAATCACCAGATTTGTGTATTATTAGAGATATTAAAGTTATATATATGGCTGTCTGGTTGGAAGTCTGATAATACACAAAATAAAAATCATGAATAAATCTGTGTGAACACCCTCTGTGAGTTAAGTTCTTTACTCTTCATACGTGGATGCTACGATTTACACTCTTTGGTCTTTCCTCTGCACCCTTCTCTCTCCCAGTTTTGGGGACTGACTACTTGTCTGACTGCTTCCTGGGAGTACAAATAAGGACAGAATTAAAATAAGGACAAACATGAAATCAATTTAGACTTTCACTGTCATAAGTACCTAAAAAGTTATGGGTTGCCCAGAGGATGGAGAACAGTGCACACCAGGATGAATATAGAACCAACAAAGCCTTCAAAACTGCTAAAGAAAGCAGGGTAATAACACCCTGAATTACTCCTTCGAATACATTTATAAAGCTATAAGAAAACCAAGAACAGTGTAAGAACACTGTACCATTTAGTTCTTTTTTTTTAAGATTTAAATCTTGTGAAATTTAATTTTTAAATTACTGAAATTCAAAGCAATACAATTACCTACAAACACGTTTGACTAAACATATTCAGAAAACTCCTTCAAAACAAACTTGTGAAATTTTAACCTTTTGACTTCAGTAGAACTATTTCACCTACTTCGTCTATTTCAACTATATCACTATTTATGTTGTAAATGAAACCAGACAGAAGCAGAATTTTTGCCACCAAATATGGAAGTAGGATTAGGTATTATACAAAAATTAATATCCAACCTTAGTGAGAACAATGTTTTACTTAAAAGAGTATTAAAATACTATTACCTCCAGCAAGGATCTTCTCTTCCAAATCATTAATTTGTTTCTTGTATGCTTTTAAAGCAGCTTCTTTGAATGATGGTCGTATTCTTTTCTTCTTTGGAATTTCAGTAACTGTCTCTGGGACATTCTGATTTTCATCTTCTCTAATTTCTACCTCAGGAACCACATAACTTTCAACTTCCAATACCTCTTCACTGATCACACTGTCAAACTGAGTGTCATATTGCTCCTCTGGTAGCATTGCATATGGAGTTTCATACAAAGACTGCTCCAGTTCATATTCTTGGACTTGCTCACTAGTTTCACTACTATTAGTTCTGTTTTCTAGTTTAGCAAGCACTTGTTCCATTACTTCTACATAGTCTGTTTCATTCTCACCAGATGGTTCAATTAAGTCTTCCTCATACTCTGCTTTGTAGCAATAAGGCTCAGCATAAACATCAGAATCAAGTGTTGTACTTGACTCATTTGCAGTAGACTGAGATAAAGTTCTAAACCTCCCCATAAAAGACGATCCACTGTCTTCATACCCACTTAAACTTTGAGTACTTTTATTCCAGACTACTTCTAAAGCTGACTTAGCACGTTGGAGTGTAGATCCAAATTTAGGAAAGCTGAATGCCTTATCAGAAAGGTCTATGCTTAACCGGCTATGCCATGATTTAGGGGCTGTTTCTTCTGAATCAGCACTTGGTAGTTCACTCTGACTTCGGTACATCATAGGCAATCTGTTTTGATTCTGGTAAGAGGAGACAGAATTTGTATCCTGATAGTCATCATATTGACCAGTCCACTGACTTTGTGTCTCACTGTCAAGACCTGGACATGATGGAGAAGTACCATCTAGGGTGAAATCATAGCTTTCAGTATCATACTGGAGGTCAGAACTTTGGCCCTTTCCAAAATCTGTCTGTTGATCTGAAGGGCTGCTCATATCATATACAAAAACTTCCTGTGTGGATGTGTCTAGGCCCAAATCTGCCCCTTGTTCCAACTGATTCCAGTCTTTCCATGGGGAAAGATCATCATGTAAAGCAAGCTGAGTATCACTATAGTGGTTTCTCTCTCCAGATGCACAGATCATTCCATTGCTTACTCCACTATCAACAGTTTCTATGTTTTCTACTTCGTTTTGCTCTGGATCCTGTTGCATGTCTTGGACGAAAGTCTGTTCCTGGGAACTGCCATACCAGTTTGTAGAATCCTCTTGCCTTCGTTGCCAAAGTTCTCGATCAGAGGAAGACAACAGTGAACTGCCATTTGTTCTGCTAAAATACTGGTTTTCTGAAAAATCCTCAGAGTAAGACTGACACAATTTTGAGAAGTCTGACTCTGAACGGCTAAGCTTTGGTGTTGCAAAGTCATTCTGTAAATGCCACAAAGGAGTCATGTCTGAATAATAGGCCTTTGATTGTTTCTCCAGATTGTCAAATTCTGGTGACTGATTGCCATAACTTCTGTTTGAAAAGGTGCCATTGTCAGCAGTTCTATTAAGGTCTTTAGTGTTTGGGGACTCAATAATCCCCTTTGTAGTGCTTGTTTTTATTTGAAATACTGATTTAGATATCTTTGCATAACTGTTCTTATTTATATCTGATTCCAAGTCTTTATCACTGTCAGGTGACTCCCAGTCATGCATTTTAGATTTTGTCTCCACAGTTAAAAGTTTCATATCCATACTTTCATATGTCTGAGAAGAAGATAGTCCTCTTTCTTTTTTGTCTTTTATGTCATGGGAAAATATATCTGTAGAAATTCCAATGCCAGTTCCCTTGAGTTTATAAGACTTTTTTAAAATCAAATCTCTCTGTTGTGATGACTCAAAGTAAACAAGAATGGGCCTTGGCTTTGCGTTTGGACAGTCTCTTTGTTGCCCCAGTCTTTGGGCAAACTCAATTTTAATAGTGCTTTGTGCCTCTGAGAACCCCATTTTATCTATTAATATTTTGTAAACTATGCTTTCAGTTTTTTCAAGTCTCTCTTCAGGCACGTTTAGAAACCTAAGACTTGCTTTGTTTCCTGGATGGCCTATCTGCTTAATGTAGTCATGTATGTCCCGAGTTTCTCTTCTGGACTGCACAAATCCAGTTCGCAATTGTTCAATTTCATTTTGTACAACTTCTACACTACTAGAAATTTCATCAATTGATTGTTTCAGAGCATTAACATGCCCTCTTAATTCAGAGAGTTCTGTTTCAATTTGACTTATTCCCTGAAGCTCTTTAAAGATCATTTCCATAACATCGTGGGTTTGACTAATACAACCTGTTGAACTAAAGCCAGGTTCAAGAGTATTTGATTTCTGGTGACGCCCAGTTCTGTCCAGAGATTTACTTCTTAATCCCCATGTTTTCTTCCACGTGCTTAGTTCTGAGTCTGATGAGACACATTCTTGGCTCTTTTTCCATTTCCTTAGTTTTCGTAAAGCTCCCAGTTTCAGGGTGTGCAAAGTGCGTTCTCCATCTGAACTTCCATCGGATGGTGCAAGGCTGCTCAGGCTTTTCCTGTTGCGTCTCACAGGCATTGTGTGTGATGAGTATTCGTTCCTCTTGCTATTACTTTTTATTTCACTTAAAGAGTCAGAACACGAGCTGTCATTTGAAGACAGATCTTGAACTATATCTTCATTATTAGTGTGTGCTACCAAAATATGCCTTTGCAGTCCATTGGCAATAGCAACTCTGTAACTGAATGTTGGCGAAAGGGAAAATTCTCTATTGCTTTCTTCGTCTTCAGTCGATAAGTTGCGAGCAGATGGACACTTGGCAATCTTTTTAACGGTGCTTTTTAGAGTATTGGAAAATTTTGGATTCTTTGTATGTCCAATCTGAGTAAAATCTTGTTCCTTTTTGCTCTGACAACTCTCTTTCCTTTTTGTGCTATTTCCCGATTTCTTTGTAAACATTCCTTTGCGGATCTTATATATGTAAGATGAGATCAGGCTCTTTAAGAGGGCAGAAACCATGGAGCATAATTTATTTCAAGCTGTTTCCACAAAACACCATTTTTGATCCAGACAAGTATTTGTATCTCCAACAGGATCATCATCAGTGGGGACAATATCCATATAAACTATTGTTGCTCTGGAATAATTTGACAGGAAAAAAAAAAAAAAGAATCACACAACTGCTTGTTGGAAACAAAATCCTGAAGGGGTTTTGTATGTCTTGCAAAATCTCCCTCTGTTGCTCATGGCTTCTTGAAGTGTCTAAAAAGGAGGGAATGACGTTACAATGGCTGCCAAGCAAACTTATCATTCAATAATACTGATGTTGTTTTAACTAGGTTACAATGGAAACACAGAAGATTCCCCATAATTGTCTGAATAGGTTTTTTCATGAATAATTGAAGCTGAAAACAGTTCTAGGAGAGTATTTTTAACCTAAATGAATAAGCTATACTTATTTACAGGCTTCTCCTTCCACTTTAATTTAATTTTATGACTTTAACAGAAATATTTGTACTAATGCTCTTGCTTTCTTTTAGAGTTACAACATTTCAATTTAGATTCATATGATATACAGCAGTGATCAAAAAAACAGACAGGGAAACAAGTTGTTACTATCTAGTAAAACATAAGTAGAAAGTTTTCTCTTGCTTTATCTTTTGGACCAAGGTAGGATTCAGATATAACAAATAAGTATTGTATCCATGAAGCACTGTTCTATCTTGACACTGGATTATGCACAGACTATGGTTTGGGAAACAGATGCTTTCTTTTGATATCAGACCTTAACAAGGTCTGGTAAACCAGGACTCAAAAGTAGACATATCTCCTTTGTTTCTTTTCTTTAAGAATTAAAAAAAAAAAAAGGCATAGAAAATAGCAGAAAATCCTAATGACAACTGCTGGACCTTCTCAACCAGGTTACTAAATTTGACATTGTTCTGGTCACAGAAAGAAAACATCAAATCTATACAAAATAATATACAGATGTGATTTACAAGTTGCAGGACAGAAACAGCTGCCATTACAATAGGAAAGTTATTTGATCTAAAAGAAGACCAAAAAAAGATTTCATGAGGTATCTGGAAGCTTCTATTCCATAAAACAAAAGCTTGTATTCTATAGAAATGTGATCAATAAATTTTAAGCATGTAAATGTACTTTTTTGTACAGCATATTGTTCACCTCCCAGTTTCATAGCTGTGGAATAAAAACAAGACAAATAGCTCAGAAAAAGTCAACAAATAAGTTCTTAAAAATACCATTTTGGCTTCTAAAGCAGCTAAAAATTCTTTGGCAGAATAAGAATATTATTTTGATGCATGGCATATGAAGGGTTAAAAATTGCTCTGTGGTGTCTTCAGAGAAGTAAAGAACATGAACTGTCTTTGTCTGCAAGCAGCATGGCACTGCACGAAAAATTATGGTCCACTCATGCACCTCAAAATCTGTTCTTTGCATAACATAGTTTGTCTTTACTGACCTTACTCTTAAACTCAGGCAATGGTCAGTAATAAACACTAACCACTGATTCACACTGCAGCAGCAAAATGCACTGTGCTGCAGAAAGCACAGGGAGAGCTGCTGAAAGCCTGGTTGGCTTCTGGAATCCTGGAACAGAGGATGTAAACTGACTTATTTCTTTTCCAGTTATAACAAAATTGGAATGCAGACCAGGAGAAAGCAGAACAAGAATAAACAACGTTCTTCATCCTTTCTGAAGTTGCTACCTATTATTTTATAAAAACGTTGGACATAAGTCACAATTATAACGTATCATTAGCACAGCTCTTGCCACTTCTTTTTCTTGTAGGTTTATGCCTGAAGTCAGAGTATTAAGAGTGAATTAAGAGCAAGCAGTGTTTGGAAGCAAAGGAGTGCTCAGTGAGACTGCATGCAATTTTCAAGGAGTGCAAATGGCATCTCAGAATATTGCAAAGCTTTCACTACAGCCAAGGCTGCCTGGTTTTCACATATTATTAGGAGCAAAAGAAACCTTCCTGGAACACTTTTCAATGTCAAAGGCATGTTTCTAGATGTAGAAACACTTGTTAACCATTCAGCTCTTACGCTGAATGTTTGTAACCATTTATTGAACAGGATTTAAGTGTGACTGCCTGCCTCCTATGCCCACACAGACATAGATTTTGAAATGCCTTCTTATATAAACTTCACTTGGATGACTTGGGCATTCTTCAAATGACTTCAAACCAAGAATGAATAAACAAGCTAGAAGGCTTGGTTCCTGTCTCAGCCTAAAAACATCAAGATATAACAAAGTTATCACCAGAATCTGGAATATTTCCATTCATTTTAAATAAGCCCTAATGCTTCTCTGTAGAATAATCTTGATTTCATAGCCAGCCAGATATATATATGTGTTTTACCTGCTGTCTAACCCATGCTTTTTATCAGAGATAATTGAAAGTATTACAAATAGCTACATGTTCAGCACTCAATTTTTCAGAAACACAGTTTCTGACAATGCCATAGTAAATTAAAAGCTGTACTGTTACAAACACAGGGAGATCTGCTAAATAGAGCAGATTTATGTTCTCTCATGCGAGTTCTATTCCATCTCAGCTGTATTAGTCATATGATCTGTTAATCAGTTTACAGCCTACCATTGCTCTGTCAAAAACTCATTTTCTAAAATTGTATATCTACACATGGAATCAAGTTTGAGTCATTATAGGTCTCATCCATTTCTTTCTGTAAAGATTTACATGGGTTGTTCTTAACATTTTAAATCAGTATAGGTTAAGACTCCAGAAAATAAGGAACAGTCTTTTAAGAAGCACATAGGACTAAGTCAATTATTTGAATGATCTGCAAGCTGTCTTTCAGAGACTTTTTGGTTTTATTCAGGTCTCCCAATAAGCCATTAGGACCTCATTTTTAAAATTTTTACTTTCCTTGTTTATTGAATTAAAACAATTTATATGATTAAGTTGAACACCATTGAATTAACCCATTCTAAGCATAAGGAATCAAGTTGAAATGCTGTTGTAGTTATGTATGGAATTTACACTAGATAGTTATAGATCAGGAAACTGGAAAGTGTTATGAATTGTGAGATTAGAACTAAAATAAACTGTTAATGGGTTCCTTCTATAAAGAAAGGACACAATGGCACTTCCATCAACTTTTTACCCATAGCAAGTCTGAAAATAGACATTTGCCAATCAACATGATGATGAAAAGGTAATTTGGATACAATTGTTGTTGTTGACAACAAAGAATTGTCAAAGTAAATATGTCAGTTGCAAGCATCAGTTATAAAGGATTCTTTTCCAAGTCTAAAACTAATGTGTCAGGTAGAAAGGGGGTGGAGTGGGCTGGGTTAAAAATTACAGCTTTTTAAACAACACAAGCAGTGTATTCTAGTTACATGTCTGAGCACCAGACCCTCACAGATTCCAATTTTTAAAAATTAGTTTAACACATCCAGACCTTTATTCTTATAAAGAAAATTAAATCATCTTAAAAACACAATTTCAGTATTTAAATAGAATAGTTAGATCACTGTTGAGCTTCTGTTCAGACCCCAGTAAATAAAGCTGTAGAGCAGCAGCTCTCTCCATTTAGAGGTAGCTTTGTGGATGCAGACTGTCCACTTAAAAAAACCCAAGAACTAATAAGAACCACAGCCTTGCTAAGCCTTTACACTGTTAATCAACTGCAAGGGGCCTGTGTGTACTGGAAGGGGACAGGGAAGATGAGGCTCAAGGTCAGTCTCCCTCTATAAAATGTCACATAAAAGTTTGTGTTCACAACACCAAGACAGTAGGGGAAAACAAAACAAACCCAGAAGGTCTTTTTCTGCAGCAATACCACTCTGTATTACTGCCAAAATAGTCACTACTCTCTATAGACAGCAACAACTTTTTTTGATACGCAAAATACTTCACAGAAATTAATTAATCACACATAACAAAAAAATGTAAACAACTCACTTTGCAGCCACAGAAACTGAGGCTAAGAGAGGTCCTCTTACGTTCACAAGGAATCAATAACAGAATTCAGGTGCACAGGTTTATTAAGTATGGTATTTTACTAGTCTTAAGGTTGCCTGGGAATAAGGTTATCTTGACATAACTGTGCTTGCCCTCAGTGCATGTCTCTTGGGTGAAACCTTTGTTACTTTCCTGTAAACAAGGTGCATACTCCAGAGAGCTTCATTAATTTACTATAACAGTAGCATTATATTGACAATCATCTCAGATGACCTAATTCAGAAGAACTTAATTTAGAACAATTATCTGCTCCTTTACATTCTTCTTAAATTCTCCTCATCATCTTAAATACTGACACTTTTAATGTGCATTGTTAGTGAGCCTTTCAAAGCAAGGTGACACATCTCAGTACTGCACATCCTGCATGGATGGCCTGCCTGCAGACCCTGGCAAAGGTAAGGACAATAACAATGGAGTAGTCCTGCTTTCTCTTTTGGATAATTACTCTTTGTTTCAGGAATTCCTTAGGTTTTCACCAGCAGACCTTTGTCCTACTGGATTAGCCCCTCCAACATTCACACAAGAGCATGGAGTATTATCAGCAGTGTCTCCTTTTGGCCAGAAAGCTATTCCTATTTTTCATCAAAATGATATAGAATGTTCACTATATCTGCTTATTTATCTGGTGATATTTCTTTATGGATCCTGCTATTAATGTATCTGATCAGCATTAAACCTGTTGCCTTCTCTATTTATAGGGAATGTTACAAATACAACTAACCGCCAAACTGCTTTTTCAAACCCCAGTCTTAGGAGCCTACAAGCTGCTAATGTTTTAGCCCACAAGACCTATTGCTGTCCTGAAGAGCTTCCATGTATATTCATCAGGTACAAGATAGAATCCATCTAAATTTTTAGCAGTTATGCTGCATGACTGGTCATCCATAGCTGTAACATACCTGATCTTTCAGTGTACAACTTAATTGATTGTAAGGATGACAGATTCCAGCAGCACAGGCTTAAAACTGACTTTCACTCATTGTGATTTAGAAGAGTCCGGAACAGAAATCACATAAAGACTTTGGTGCATTAGTGAATGAACTCAGTTACTTGCAATTAAACTACTTTGTAATATATAGAAGCACATTGTCTTCAGGAGAGCTGAGAAGAAAATGCAAATTCCTAGCTAGCTAGGATGAGTAATTATTCCAGAAAGAAAAGTCATCTTAACTGCTCCCCCACTGCTATGACCACTATGGGAAAAAAGAGGACTTTTTTTACAGTAAAAGGTGGTGGGTATTTTTCAATTACCGTTGAAGACAGACAGGTGCTGAAAAAAACCCCATCACTATTTTGCAATAATTTGCATAATGACTTTTTTTAGTTACACTATTCTCCACACCTTTGTGTGTATCTATAATATTTACATTTTTCTCTAAGAAATATTTTGTTGCAGCCGCTGTGAGGCTAAAGTTGTCATTCAATTATTTATGAACTACTAATAAAATTGTTGAAGACATTTAGAACACTATTTCTTTAGAAACAAACCTGCGGTATGGTGTTTACTTTACAAAAATGAAAATTATATTTGAAGCAATTGTTGTTAAAGGACAATGGCCTTGACTAGAACTAAAACCAAAGGAAGAGACATGCCAAATATAGCAGATTAATATTTAGATGTAAAAAGCTATTGAACAGATTCTAAAGGTAAAATGTGCTCCATTGGGAGCTGTCCACAGACAGTTTAGCATAGGGTAATTGAGTGTACTAAAGCACACAAGAATAAGAGACTGCAAATGATTTGGAACACAGCTTCAATATTATTTGACTAAATGTACTAACCTTTTTCTCTTTAATGTTTCTAGTTGTTTCCTTAACTTTTTCAATGAAAAAAAGGAGAAAAAAAACACTCTAGTGTTTAAAGGTGGCAATAGTGACTTTTTCCCCCTTTTACAGCTGAATATATGATGTGTGCTGTCCTACATAAACTTATTTTAGTCAATAGTCTTACTTCAAAAACCACTAAAATTGAGATAATTCCACCTAATAGTTCATTCCTATTTAAATGCAGACTAGAAAAGGAATGGAAAATGTGGGAAGGGAAAAGTTATTTGTTGACAATATGAGGATTATTGTATTACTAAGTTGGTACCAGACATAATAGCTTCTGAGTTAGACTATTACCTGCATGCTATTATGTCAGATTACCACAAATAAACAAGTTATACACTACAGAATATATAGAGTACAGAATCATCAGAACCTATCTAATGCCTTTTAAAAGATAGAAAGCATCAATATACAAATGACAAAATCTCAGTTCTATCCTTAATTTTGTCTCTATTTTAATAAGGAGAGGTTTTTTTAGACATTGTACACTGAGAAGACAAGTGATTAAATTTATACTGAAGCATAATACACATGTAGAGAATGTCTGCAGTATACTGAGTATATTCAAAGTTTCTTTTAATAATAACATTTCAAACTTTTCAGCAACCTAAACTGGTATTGATAATAATTCCATGACAAAAAAATAATTTAAAACAAAAAAATCCCTCAATTTTCTTTCCGGTATAGATTTTTAATCCTCTAACTGTACTGGCCTGAGCCTTAGAATGGGCAACACACTGCCCTGAATTAGATCCCTCTTGGACAGAGTTTGCCATGAGGTCTGTGACCATGTGTACACTACACCAACTCTACAGCTTCGATTTGTTTGTTTCCTTGGGGTTTTGGGGAGATTTTTTTTTTTTTAAGTACTTACAGAAATTCCCAATGAAATGTTTAGATTAAGAGGACAACTTTATATGGCAAAATGTTACTTGTAGCCCTCTAGATTCCATCCCATGTGTTTTCTAAACTAATAATTACATTACATTTTTAGAACATAAAATAATGAAACAGGCAGCTTTTATAAAGAGGCCTTTCATCTGATAAATGGTAGCAATCACTGAATCTGAAAAATGCCACAAGCACAAAGCACCACAAGTACTCTTGACAGCAACATACACTAGGATGAGTAGGCACACACAGATAAAAGCCATGCTTGTTAAACATGTGAAAGGACTCTCATTGATAAGGATGGTAGATATTAAACACAATTCTAAATTTGCTGCAAAAACTTTATAAGAAAAAAAGTCTCTGCTTTATTTGCTACAATATAGTGAATGATACTTAGATTTACCGCTTAAAGTAAGACCCTCTGCCTTGGAGTTGTCAACTGAAGTGAACGACACAAGTGAGAAAAACAAAACCTACATAAGAACATTCTTGGGTGCCAAAGAATTTTTATGCTTCAGAGCTGTAATTGTCTCAAAACTACTTCATTTTTCCAAGATTTTCACACCACTATAGTTAAAAGAACACTTGGAATTTTAAGTCCTCCATGATGCTTTAATGAATTGTGAGATATTCTGAGCTATCAGTCTTCTCCTTCTGAGTAACACCCTGGAATCCCAGTACTTCACCTGAGATTTCCTAAGTGTTTTCACAGCAATATATAGTCATTATGACAATGTAGTGCTGACATCACTACAGCATCAAGCAAATAGATAGTGATAGCAGACCTTTATACAACTCTCCAAGGTGTGTGTATTCCACTGAAAGAAACCTCATATATATTGCATCATGGTTTTTTTCTGTAGGAAAGGTCTTTCAGATGACGGCCAACCATAATTTCTATCATTATACCCTTTACAAAAATAATTTATGACGAACAAAACATGTTTTAACCTTTAATTCTACTTTCAACTCTTAGTGCTTTTAGACTTAACAGCATTTTCTCACTGCTTTTCTCAGTATGTTGATTTAGATGGTAAGAATTACCACTGATTTTTAAAACATTCAAATGTGTCAAGTAACCTTCTGTTTTCAATTGTCAAATCATAATTGTGTATTACACTAAATAAAGGCAACTATTTTATATAACCACCAACAGCTTCAATCAGAACACAAGCATTGTATCACCTTCCCTGTGAAAAATAAGTGCAACTTTATGGACAGAGTTTATTTCTACTTCCGAAAGCAATTAATATTACCCCCAATTAATGTTTTTAAGGCATAAGAGTTCCTGTTAGCCAAGAGTTAACACCACTATTAAGATGCTGGAACTGATATTATCCCTTTTTAGATCAACATGTTATTAAAAAAAAAAAATCATCTTTCTTAAAACTGGGCTGCATTCAAATTTGAAATGCAACAGAATGCTGTGAGATATTTCAGGACTAATGAACAATCAAATAAGCATTACCTAAGTGGACACTATAAGATAACTATTAGTGTCCTTAGTTTAAGGGGACATAGCATTATGTTCTATTTCACTTATTACCTATAATCAGTAGTCAGCTGAAAGGAAATATTCTTAATAAGACAAAAATGCAAAAGAAGCCAGGTTACTAAAAAAAGTTAGGGGTTAATGAATACAGTCAGATTTTTATATCTGAATAATTCTTTCTCTTAAAGCAAAATGAACCCTCAATCTCACAGTAAGAAATTAGTTTCAGCTACTATTACTTGGCCTCTGAAATTGCAGAAGGCAAAATACTAATGATATTGTTTTGAACCTAAAAGAATGGACAAAAAAGCATTAAATATCTATGGTGGTTTTTTAGGTTGTGGCTTGGGGGAGGTACATGAGAGAGGGTATTCTAAGACACAGATTTAGCTGTGGAACAGAATCAAGCATGTAGTCTAAGCAAGCTGCCTCTTCAAAAGAAAGCTGCAGAGTGTTCATCTTGAAGATTAATGAAGACCCAGAAATACATAACCATCCACAAAGCCCAAGTTATTACTAATCCTGTCACAAATTAGGAAAAAACTACTGGCATATATAAGCAAAACATACTATAGTTTCACCGTGTATTCATATAACTAATTTATTTATCTCTTTATAGCAATTAAAATGTTCCAACTCATTGAGAAATCAAACACCACACTTACTCAACTTACATAGTGAAGTTGGTACCTTATAAAATAACCCCCCCACTTTTTAATGAAGTGTTAATTCCAGAAGCCCAGACAGTTCCATCAACATTATAGCATTAGAAAGCAAATCAGTTACAAATCAATGCATTGCATTAGCAAGAACAGTGGGAGGTACATTCAGAATGAAAATACGGGAAGGAAACAAAGGAAATAGAAAACTGTATGTAGACTAGACACAAAAATACAAAAAGCATACATACCTGGATTAAATTCTTCTTAAAAATAAAATACAAATTACATACCACCATCTTTATATTATTTTCCATTTATGCAGAAACATTGTACACAAATCCATTACTATTTTGCTGTTCTTCCTCCAGCCTTGGAAACGGTACGATACAACATGAGGCTGCTGCTCAGTGATTGCACTCAAGTGCAGTCAGGCATGCTGATAGTCCGCAACGGTATCTGCTCGAAATTCCACGGTATTCCCCAGGCAGCGTTAAGTGAGGGGTTTTATCCTCCCTCTCCCATTTCCCCCCCCCTCCACTCCTACAACTTGTGCTAACAGCTAAGAGTAACCATGGTGTTAGCTACTAATTCATTCCGCAGCTCAGTTTTATTTCTCCTCTATAATAGCAGGGCAAGAGTCAGTGTCCTGCTCCCGTTCAAAAACAACATCAACACGAGAGAATAGTAATCATCCTGGTGTTTTATGTGCTGGGAACTTCACCCACTGCTGTTTTCTCCTGCCACTGCTTCCGAATGCAGCATTCCCTGCAATAGGCACAGCCCTCCTGCGTGGAAAGGCAGCCCCTGTGCTTCACAGATCCAGGCAAATGGGCTGACTGGGAAACCTTGCTCACAGAGGCAGCACATGCAGTGCGTCGTGAGACCTGGCAGGTGCACCAGTGGCCGCAAGGATGACGGGGGGAGATGGTATCTCTTGCTTGGCAGGGCCATGTCTCAGCCTAACCTTTTATTTACCAGTCTGACATGACCCAGAGAAACAACTGTTTAGCTGTTTCTTTCAGCAGTGCTTTCATCAACAGCTGATCATTTTTGCTAATGAATCTGCTAAATAGCTTCTTAACTACTGTCATTCCATGAGGCTTTAAGGGTGCTCCAGATAATAGGAAGCATATCACTCACTTTCAATAAAAAGTACTTTGCATGTTCCCAATTAATATCTAGACAATAGGACTCAATCATTTGTTTACTGCAACTCAAATAGCAGAATGGATTATTATTGAGCATGCAGTGAGTAAATTATCCTGTGCAGAAAACAACGGGTGGTTTTTTCAAATGTTAACAGGTTTAACAGTGTGTTTAAGGCCTTGGATGTATTGATATTTAAAACTAACACATGAAAACATGAACTACAAAAATGCATCCAGAATGATCCTATATAAAACCATTCTACAAAGTATATACATAGCCCAAGTGTAAATCTTTCACAAAACGTGTGTACAGGCATAAAACCACGAGTATGTTATTATCCTCTTTAATCTTGGGAGATAGAGTGACTGCAATGCCATAAAAATATTAAATTATGCGTGTTTCCTGTATAAAAATAAAAAATCCCAAACTTTGTGGATTTATTACCAGCTATTCTGGTAATAGCTGACACATTTGTAACAGAGAAGCTTGTAATTTGGTCACTTATTTAAGAAACATATTAAGGATACTTTGAATAAAAGGCAGCACTTAAGAGTGTTTAATGATTTCTAGTAATAGTTAAAACTTATTGGTTGTAGTTTTCACTTTGTCCAATCCTTGTATTATTGCTAGCAATGTCATCTTGGATGCAATGCTTTACATACAATTTATCAATTGAGAAGTTCTCTAAAATTAATACTTTGGATTTTTTGTATATCATTATAAAAATAATTACAGATCATTGTACTTATTATGTCCTGTTGAAATGAATGCAAGCCAGAAGTACTCCATTAATTAGATTTATAGTTAAGAGCCAGACGAATGAATGCTTTATTATTCAAATCTTATTGTAGTTATTAGCCTGCAGCAATTACTTAATATTCTGTCTAAACTGAACCAAACTGATTCTTCATATCTGCCATGATGCATGCCAAAGTATACAACTTTTATTGCACAATAGGAAACATTCCACTGATACCAATACTCAGTGATACAGTCATAACTACATGAGATGGAACAAAAACACCTCTCAAAATCAACAGCACTGTTCATGTAAGGATTAAAAGAGGAAAAAATAGGCTGCTTAATCAGGCAGGGCCACCCATAATAGACACACAGTTAAAACAGAAATAAATATGGGTTGTAGCAAGATTAAACAACTGGTCTTGAGACTACAGACAATAAAATCAGTAACTATTGGGCCTGTTTTGCAAAAATATAATGTTCTTTCATTTAATAAAAAAATGTGTTCACAAACAACATTAACTCATAACACTTAAAGTTGTCACCTTCAAGGAAGTTCTTAAGTATTGACCCTGTTTATACTAATCCATTACATCACCACATATTGACTGTTTCACTGGAAGCCACTTATTTGATAACCCAGCACAGGCAGGACATTTTGCTCCACCAGATGCATCATTCAGTTGATATTTCAGAAGGAAATAAAAACCCAGACATCAATCCAAAACCCTCCAGAACTAATCATGACTTATCTTCCCTGGAATTAAAACTCTGTGTAGAACTTGCCAAGATGAAAAAAAGCTGACTTTGCTTGTAATGATACTGACCAATCACAAATCAAGTTTCATATATAAATACATACTAATTACCTACTTACAACTGACGTCATAACAAAGTTAACTTTTACCTCTATTCAGACCATCCTCACATAGATATGATGTTAGAACTTCCTATAGTAAGTATATGAGCAGTTTTAATTCTGTACAGTAGCTAAAATTCTCAGTTCGGAAGCCCAGACACCTGTAAGTCAATGACTGGGAGGAAACTACAGTGAATCTAGAGAAGGCATCCATGCCAGCCTTTGATAAACTAACACAAAGGAGCAGTTTGCATGAGTGGGCCACGAGTGTTTTTGTGGTTACTTGCCAGTACCCTGACATGTTGATGAAGCTGGCCTTAAAGAACCATAGCATTCCCACTGATTTACTGTATTTCCCAAACATAGTGCTCAAGTTGTAATTCCCACACGTAGAAAGGACAGGAGAAATACCTGTATTTACAGGTGAATATATACACAATGTATAGAGTTGCAATTTGTTACACAATTCTAGCTAACCCCTGTGGCTTAATGGGCAAAAAAGTGAAAACCCACCCAAACCAAACACCATCACCACCACCCCAAACCATATCCCTAACAAAAACCCAAATCCCAAAGGGCAGCTGCAAGCTTTCCTCGAGAAAAAGTTATTCTATGTGCCTTTTTCCAGGATTACATGATTATGACTTTCAGAGATGATTTTTCAAATTCTTAGAAATAGAAGTCCACCTTCTGAAAATATATCAGTAATTTATATCACTGTTTTTACATAATAAACCCAACATTAAATAACATGACTATTTTAGATATTATTTGACAATTTCTGTTGTTTAATACTTATATTGAAATGCTGACAATGGAAAACTGATGGAGCAACTTCAAAGTAAGTTATATTTCGTGATGGATTTCATGATGGAAAGTTGGAAAAGCTGTCACAGAGTTAAGATCTCTCCCACATGACACCTCCCCAGCCTGCTTAAGGGATGGTTATTTCTTCCCTTTTATCTAAGAAAGACGATAACTGTGCAAATTCTTAAACCTAATCAATCGATTGAAGAGAAATGCATCACGCGGCTGTCAAACCACGCTGCTGTGGCCGGGCCGGGCAGGGGGAGGCCGGGAAGGGCCCTTTCCCGAGGGATGCGCCGCTCCCGGCGGCCACGCCGCTCCCCGCGCGCCCCCTGCCGGCCGCTGCCCTCAATGCCGCATCCCGGGAAGAACTCCCACACCTACAGCTCTTCCCAACATTTCTAAAAGCGCATGAAATACGGCCTCTCCCCGCTTTTTTTTTTTTTTTCCCTATACAATTATTATTTTCTTTACTGTAAAGCTCAGTGTTTGCACTAAAAAGATGAGTTTGCAATAAGAAGGGGAAAGGGGAAATAACTGTTTATGAGATTAAAATCTTGCTATTTTCTAATACACAGAAAGCACTTGTGAGCTGGTTTATTAAGCTGCTGGAGAGCACCCAAAGGAGGGCAATGAAGACAGTGAAGGGCCTTCAGAGGAAGCCGGGCGAGGAGCAGTTGAGGGCACTTGGTCTGTTCAGCTGGAGGAGACTGAGGGGAGACCTCATGGCACTTACAACTTCCTCGGGAGGGGAAGAGCAGTGCCAGACACTGATCTCTGCTCTGTGGGGACCAGGGACAGGACACAAGGGAATGGCCTGAAGCTGTGTCAGGGGAGGTTTAGGTTGGATATTAGAAAGGTGTTGATCACCCAGAGGGTGGTTGGGCACTGAACAGGCTCCTCAGGGCAGTGGTCACAGCACCAAGGCTGCCAGAGCTCAAGAAGTGTTTGGATGATACTCTCAAGCCCATGGTGTGACTGTTGGGGATGGTCCTGTGCGGGGCTGAGGGTTGGACTTTATGGTCCTTGCAGGTCCCTTCCAACTCAACATATTCTGTGCCATAACACGGTTACTCAAAACAGGAGGAAGAGAAAGAATGTTACAATAATCCCTTTTTGAACTATGAAGCAAAGGAGAGAACTGAAGTTTAACTGTGGATGAGAGCTTGTTATATTCCTGTTTGTTGATATGCTATTATGACAGTCAAGAGCAAAAGCTTAGGTTTATTACCCTCTGTTGTGAATCATTGTATCTCACTATTTGAAGAGAAAAGCAAAGTGATAATTCTTTTTCTGACCGTGCCTAACAGAATCTTCAAATAATGGTGCAGCAGCTCAAAGGTTCCTCCCAGGGTCTGTAATTCTTAATACCTTCAATTCACTGAAGAAAGGAATTTTCAAGTTTCCCCATCGATTTAAGAGGTGGAGGCAAGAAATAAATTATACAATATCTAAACTCACAATACCATAGGAACATCTAAGTTAAAATAAGCCTTCAAATAAGTTAACTGTAGCTTTATTCAGATAAAAGACATCCCCATTTTCTTTTATTCACAATTGTATCAAAATTATAAAACATTTTCTCCCCAAGAAACTTTCAGAGGAAGTCATTCCAGAAGGAAAAAAAAAAGAGAAAATCAAATATGTTAGTGTGTTTACCTAGAATGATAGGAAATAAAAGAAACAAAAGCAATTTGGTCAAAAATGATGCAAATGTGCTTTGATCTTTTTACATAGAATCTATTTTGCACAAAAGTCATAAGACATGGAAGACAAGGTGAAGGAACCAATTTTAACCTAAAACACAATCCAATTATAATTAATCTGAGATGGATAGTTTGCTGACAGGGCAGCATAAAACTGCTAGTTGTATGGAAGCAATTGCAAGTTATATTTATTACTTTTTGTGACTTTTCTCCATGCCTCAGATATGGGAGCTGTTGTCCTGAACCACAGCTGAATTTCTAATCCATTATTTCTACTTAGAACTGTGCATTCCAGGCTGGAATCAGGGTGAAGTCATGCATGATTTTTGAAGCCATGAAAGAAGATGAATTAATCTCCCATGCTCTTTTTGAGGAAATAATTCATGTTATTTGCAATCATTGTACTCCTTGTTGTGGAGTACACAAGTGAACTACACTGAGTGAGTACACGTAAGTGGCCACAAGTGAGATACACTCTTGAACTTCTGCCCTTAACAGTGCCCTTTACTTCTGCCAAAGTAAACTTTCTAAACACAACTTCTTAAAAGCCTCAAAAGCAACTATGAATTGATCTTAGAACCGTCAGTCCAATTGTCCCACATCAACCTTTTTACTTTCATGTAAACTCAGACAGTTCAGACAGAAGATAGTCAAGATTATTTATAGTATAGAACTAGGACTGCTTGATATAGCCAATCAATAATTTTCTTCATATAAAAACTGTGATTCATAAAGCAAAGACACCCCAGAAATTCTTCGAATCATCAGGTATTTTGAGCTTCCTCACACACCAACTAACATACTAATCATTGTCAAAATATCTTCAAGCTGGCAAACTTGCACAGATCCTAAACCCATTTAATTGAAAAGAAAGCGCACTTCAACATTTCTTTGTTTTCAAATTGTCAGTTTGTCAATTTTTGTTTAAATATTTCATCTTTGAAATAAATTCACAAGACTAAGAAATGCAGTCTGTTTGTTGCCAGTCATTTAGCTCAATCAATATGCTGATTTCCACTGGAACACAACAACTTTTTAATTGCAACAGGATAAAAAATATCTATTATTAATACTTCAAGAAAAGGAAATACTTGTTTATTTCCACTTCAAGACACACTTGCACACAAAACATTTCTTGGAATGGAGGGTTAAAAAATTGTTCACCTGAAAGATTGATAAAAAAAAAAAAAAAGGGAAATTTCCAGGGCCTACTGGAATATTTTAAAGGGAGGGGTTTTTTTTATTTCATAGCCCTGTGGCTCCTAAAATAAAAATGATTTCTGCTTACCCAGCCCTAAATTCCCATTGCTGTCACTGTGTAATACCTTCTTCTGTATTAGTCTATCAAGTTTTGTTTCTGAATAAGACAGTAAATCAATAGTGCTGACAAAACCAGGCTCCTGATAACTTCTCTATTAGTAAGCTTTCTCATCCTGAGCATCACCACTGCATCCATCAGGTAATTCACCACAAATCACAAAGAACAGCATTAGAACAATGCACAATGAATATTTAATTCTACATAATGTTTTTAATATTGAAACACACCAATTTTTTTTTAATTAATGGCATAATTTGTGATATAGGATGTATTATGCTCATTTTGCAAAGTTAGGAGTAAGGCATCTAGAGAATATTTGTTGAGGCAAATCTGTGCCACTGTCACTGTTGATCTCCAGGTTATAAAACCAGTCAATGTAGTGCCACTATTTCACGGGCTTTTGTCTCCAGTACTCACTATTGTCAATAGTTGTGGAATCATACAAGGGGGAAACTTCCAAGAGTAGTCTCCTGCTTACTGTCAACCTCAGGAATCAATTACTATTTTATAAAAAACATATCCCTCTCAGTGGTGTGACATTTATTTACTTGAATATATTTCAGCAGCAAAACAGTCTCTATACCACTTAGTATTAGTAGCTACAGATATAATCAAAGTGACAGACACAACTGAGGTAGGAGGGAGGAAAGGGGAAAAATCCACTCATGGCTGATACAGAATTAAAGGAAAAAAACACAAACCTCTAAGTAAACCTTTTCATAATAATTGCCAGTACTCCATAGCACTCATTTGTAAGCTGTCAGAGAACTAAGGCAACCAAACAAAACCTGTTCACTGTTCCTGGCAGTACAGTGAATATGAAACTGCAAGCCAGATACTAGGACTGAGTTATTGTAAAAGAATTGTGGTTTAGATTTTTGTTTTTAATCAATGCATATTGATTAAAGTGCAATTAGAGGACCTCTCCCTAGTTCTGCAATGTCTTTTTAGAAGTGATTAATTCCTGATGTTAAGTTTTCCCTCAAACACTTAATTCCTCTCCCCTCTGAAATATGGGAACGATTTCCCTAATGCTTTTATCTTACTATTGCTAGATCTTATATGATTGGAAAAAGGTTTAACTGTTACTATTTCAAGTAGACGTCAAGGCAATTTATTATCTGAAAAGACACACTGGCCAAAACAGTTTGGCACTTTTCCTATCTAGTCAATGTTTGAATAAATATTCATCAGCTACAATGCCTCTGGTGAACCACTGGGCTGTCATCTCATATTTGATCAGAACAGCCTAATTCAATTTCCTATTTCCATAGATTATCATTAAAAGCATACATTCCAAATATTCTTACTGAAACTTCAGCCATCTGTATATTTTCTATTGCAATAACAGTTCATGTTTGTTCCACCTGTGATAAAATACCTGAAGGTCATCAAGCTCAGCAAATTACAGCTACCCCCCCCATTCAAGCTAAACCCACTTCCCTACACTTCTAAGAATAGCTAAAGACTCCTCAAAATTTACTGTTACTTCTCTGTTCTTAAAGGCCTCCAGTGATTGATTCCCTGCCTACAGCCTGTTCCAATGCCTAAAAACCTCCCTCATGGTTACTAAAGGTTGTTATTTCTTTTCCCAGCTCTTTATGGGTAGAGACAGTTCCCTTCTTGTGGGAGTAGTATCTTACAGTAGTTGCCCACATATACAGATTACTTTCTGTGGAAAATTACTTTGCTTTATCTGTTTGTTTGCTGCATTATGAGACTCTGTGAATACTGTATCTCGTGCACAATACATCAGGATTTCTTATTCTTCTGATCTTATTGTGCTGCATAGGGTTTTTTAATTGATGGCCCTTTTTATCCCCAGTAATACTTGCAAGTGTAAAGCTTATCTTGATAGGCACTGGCAGAGGTTCATCCTTCATGCCTCTCAGAGTTTCTGAGCAAACAATGGCACTGAGTGTCACATCAATTGTGTTATGTCAATGATGAGATGATACCAGTGTACCGTTTCTGAAAACCAGTTTATCTTCAGAAAGAAAAGGCAAAGCAAAGCGACCAAGACAACCCACAATTAAGAGACTGAAGCATAAAGGATTAAAGATGCAAGTGTATTTCAGGCAAAATAACTTTATAAGGAGAAAAAAAAAATCTTACTCAAATTAATCAGTAGGTTAAAAAAAAGGACTTCTTTACATTTAAGCAAACTACAAATCTGATGTAACAAGTGATCAGACCCTATATTTTGTTTTGCTTTGTGCAATGTCTCTTAATGTGTGCATAGGCCCAGGAAAATCAAGAGCTTATTGGAGTAAAATGCTAGCATGTAACTTTGTATTTTATAAGCATCCCTACTTTTCACTTTAAAAGGCCATTAATTCGGAATAGCTTTAGAATAAAATTCTAACAAATATTCAACACTAGACACATGCTTGGTGCAGGAATCATGACAAGAGCACAAACTACACAACTGAGAATACAAAAGTTGTCCATTTCCCCTTATTACCTTTTCCATTATGATGGAAAAATCTCAACATAATGGTCAGTTATATAGCATTAGAATGATTTAAATACTTTTTAGGTTAAGGTTTCCTCCCCTCTGAAGTCTACTTCTATCTATGCAAGACAACTCAGCCCTTTAAGAACTGTGTTTTCATAGTCTCCAACGTCCCAGATTTCTACTAAATTTATAACTAGAAGCATATGAAGAACCAAGTTTAACACATGGCTTATAATGAAACAGCAACTTGAGATTTAAGTGACCCTTAAGTATTTATAGAAATTTTCCTCTTCAGAGTTCTACATGAAGTAAATGTTTACACATCCCATCCCACCTAATCTTCAAATTCTATAAAGACTTACAATAACTTTGCCACCATCTTTCAGCTCCAAACTGATGCTACACTAACTGCTGAGCAATCTGCTCTTATTTCAGTGCACTGAGATATTTTGATGACTTTGTTACAGAAAAAAATGCAATGGTACAGTAACAACCCAAAATTCCATCTCATACATATTAACTTGCTTACTTAACCATCTTCTAAATGCTGACCTCAAAATTACTTTGAAGAACTGTAGTGGGAAGAAATGCAATATTAATATCCCTTTATTCAAATACTTCTTTTAACATCTGAACAAAATGCAGCTGATTCATCAAGTCATAAAGTTGCTGACCATATGACATAAGTGATATGGTTTTAAACTCAGAAATGAATGAATCCCACTGACTGGGCAATTAAACACACACTGTAGGATGGTTAATCAAAGACAAATTTTTGAAAAAGCATCTTAAAACTACTGCAAACTCTGCAAAACAAAACTGGATTATTTGACATATCCAACCCTTGTGTTTGATGTCAGTTAGACCAGGATTTGTCCTGTCTTTCTCCTACAGTGAGATACATTTGGCTTAAAAGAAAGAAGAGATCAAACCAGTGACAGACACGGTAAGATGCAGAAACTGAGACCATGTGAATCAGATAAGTATTTTTCCCATGACACCTCAGTATAAACAGATTTTTTCCCCATGCTTTTCACACAGGCACAGTCTATGTATTATCACAAAGGCAAGAGAATTCAGTAAAAAAGAAATAGGACTTGCCCCCAAAAGAACAGGAAAAAAAAACCCAGCTCAAAATAAACTGATGAAGGTGCACCTTGGATGGAGTTTTACTCTTACGTTCTATAAACAGGTTTGGCTTTCCCATGAAAACATAGAAGTGACATTTTACAGCACACTACCTGAGAATAAGCAGCATTTCCAAAAGGCCTACACACAAATGAAACAGGAAGATAATTCTATGACTCTTATAGCTTTTTGGTCGGTCACTGTACACACTAAAGACATAACTGCAGTGTTTCTCAGAAGTTATCAACAGTTTTGCAGGCTGAAAGACTGGGCAAAAACTGATGACATCTGAATTCCCAACCATTATGATGAGGTCATGGTTTGTACAGTTTAAGAACAACAGTGAGAAATAAAATACTTGGCACCATTATTGACCACATAAACAGACGAAGAGATAGTAATAATTTCTCTTAATTATCACATCTAATAAAAAAAAATCCCCATTGAGGCAGTGGTATCATCAGTGGAACTCAGAAGATTTTTTTTTTATTAAATATTAGTGAAGTACTGATGTTTCCCAATATCAAAAATTATTCAAAAAAAGATGTCTGAGGTTATCAATTGTGGATTAATATACAATACAGACAAGATGGCCAATCTACAATCACTCCTCAGGCATCTAAAGTTTCAGAATCTCGTCCTCTTTCTGTTTCGGAAGAAAAAAATCCTGAGGTGAGGGAACAACATGGGTTTAAAAATGAATGGAAGGAACTGTCTCTACAATCAGAAACTCAGCAGTCATATCCTCAGGTACTGCTGTAACTAAGTAGCAGTTTATATGAACTAGAAACCTTATACTAAATTCTCCTTCAAACCTAGAACATTTTTTGAATTACAGTAACACATCAGTAGCTTTAAGAGTTGTTCTTACCTTCTGAATAGCTCTGGCCCATCGTGCTTTTGCAAAATTACCTCCACCACCCGGGTCTGTATTTCCCCTGCAGAAAGGAAGGGGAAAAATAGTCAGAAAAGCAAAACATGAAAAGAAGTAATTAAAAGAAGTCTGGAAATTCTGTGGGCAAGTGGGTCAAAGCCAGGTAGCTCTATAATCCATTTCCTCTGTATACTAGAGTATATTAGCTCTGTGGAAGTTATTCTTAACATCAAGTTATAAAAGCTTATCCTGGTAATTTGCATAAGGGTAACTTAACAGGATGTGCTGGTTTTGGCTGATCCAAATTTCACACACTTATCTTCTGACTCAACATGAGCTGTTTAGTAAGGGCTGTTTCAGTGAATGGCTTTGCTTTGTCAATATGAAATCCAAAAAAGCAGTGGAAAATAATGGAGGAAAGCATTTAATTATGATCTGTTTAGGCCTCAACATGGAAGATTTATTTTATTTATATCTGATAAATTACAGGAGACCATGAGCTAAATCAGTGGTTTTTGCAGAGATGATCAGGTTAAAGATAGTCTACTAATGCATTTTTACATCTGTTTTCAACTCCAGTGTACTTTCTCCAAAAGGCAAATAAAAGCAACAATCTAAGAAAATCTGATATTCCTGTTACAAACAGCGTTGTTTCTCTTGTAGGTTTTGAATGTTAAAATAAAATAATGAAGTTGAAATATTTTTTTAAAGTTTGATAATTAATAATTTTGTCTTATTTTCACCAGAATTGAAAATAAGGGAAAAAAAATGTATTTCTTTCCCACATTTTCCTGTTTATTTCCAAATACTGTGCCACTCTCTATTTGGGCTGTTGGTTGATAAAAGAAACCAGAATGTATACAGTAAAGAGTCCCTTGACCTGATGGTGATTTGACTGTAAAGTGAGACCACAGGACACATATAGTTGATATACAGGGAAAAAAATAAGCAGACACTAGACAGTAACTATGGCAAAACACATGGAAGTATTTTTATATGCTGGTTTTCTCTGCTGTAATAAAATACTAATCTGCATTCTGCAACAATTCAGATATATTCAAGCAGAGAAGACTGGCTCACAGTATCACCTTTGGATTACAGATGGTTCCCTGAAATCTAAGAGTTCACTTGCCTGAAAAGACATGATCCTTGTTCCTCATACTATTATCAGGGTATAAAAGACCATTGGCAAAGGAATATATTTCCAATTATAGTGGCTCATACATCAGGATTACAAGGTCTTTGACATCAAATGGGAGGAGGAGAAAGGAGAAACAACAGCAAAAAAACCCCAAACCACCGAGAGAGAAAAAAAAAAGGGAAACCTTTGAATTTCCTCAGTAAAGGCATTTCCTTGTGAGACACAGGGCAAGTGCTATCTCTGTTTTTTGCAAACTGAATTAAAGGAGTTACTGAGACAAAAACATGACACAAAACCAGCAGCCTCCCCTTCCAAAAAAAAAAAAAAAGCCACAAAATAGAAGTTTACACTTATTCCAACAAATCTTTGAAATATAATCTGTTATGCAATTGGTTGCCCCCACGTAGCAGTTGCACACTTGCACAGGTGTATTGTAATGAGGCTCATTATTCAGTTATTTCACGACCCCTCTGAAGAATTTTAAGCTGAAATATGCTGATTCAGTTCATGGCTGTTAAGCACAGGTTAAAATAATTAGTGTAGACTCTACCACTTTTGCCAGATTCTAAGTAATTCAAAAGACGCTTGTACAATAACGGTTAAGTTGCAGTAATGTTATACAGACACAATTTACAGAGGACAGTAGCAGCCTGTTTACTAAGTAAAGTTGTTGGAGCGTATTTCTATTATATTTCAGTGTCATCCCTTGGTCTACACATTGCTATTTAATTATCTTGGACTTTTGGAACAGTGCTCTTTTATTTGAGGAGAAAAATGTTCTCTCTGATACACACAGCTGAGTGCACATGATGCAAACTAAGTGTGAAGAGGCTTTTCTTCCCCTGCCCTCATCTCTGAGGCTGCACCCGTACAGGCTCAGCCTTTTTCCTTTTCACAACTATTTTCTTTTTTTTTTTTTTTTATTGTAAGGTAAATCAACCAAGTGATACTAGTAATTGTTCCACTTCATTCTGCAGCTGTTAACTAGACTGGAAATACTAGGTAATAATTAAGCTTAGGAATTATTAAGGTAATTAACCTCAAGGTCAGATGGAGAGTGGGTTGCCAGTGTTGATTCAGAAGGAACAGAAAGAAACAGCTTTTATTGTCTTAACTGAAGGTAAGTAAGGTCAAGAGCACTCTAAAATTTGGAGGCATAATGTTCACAGAAAGACAAAAACATTTAGCTGGTTTGCACTTTAGGAAGACATTGGGCTGTGATCAGATTGCTGAGCAGAGCACGCAAATAAGGCAGTTGAATACACTTCTGCTTGGGCCACAAAGAAACTCAGCATGGACAGGCACAGCCAGGAGCAGCTTTGTACCTGTCCACTGCCTGCTGACACAGGGATGGGTCCAGTTTAGACAAATTATTGTTAATTTTCTATTCAGATCTAGTAAAACTAATCAGTTACCTGGCAGAAAACAATTTATCAATACTGAGCGAAGCCTCCAGATGACACATGATTTACAGGAATTCTGAGTACCAAAGACCACGGAGATACTGCTGGGAATCATTTGTCCTGGCAGCTGAACTATGCACAGGGAATGCATCATGTTCCAGGCAAATGCATTGTTATAATTTTTTGAAACAAAGAACATAAATAAGAACAGATTAGGAGAACTTCACACAAACATTAAGTCAGAAAATAAGGCAATCATAGCTCATAATTAGAAAAGCATTAATTGCAAGTGGTAGAGCAGCAAAAAGCTTGAAAACAAATGACAGATGCCTTAAGAATGCCTGAAAATCACATTGATTCGCCATTCCTACAACACAGTGCCCAGCTGTGGTCTCTGAACCAATGCAGATCACAGGAACAACGAGGGGTAGAACACGAAAAGAAGCTTCTAGAGAAGTCCAGTAATATTTAGATCCAGTAAGCTGAGCAAGCAGCCCAGGTCAAAATTTTGATGCCCCATGCATCAAATCAGCAGGCTTCCACCTCTCCCAGGTGTAAGGATCAAAATAACAAAATTTGTTGCAGTGATCAACCAAAAGAAGACAGTTACATGCACAGGAATGCACAGGTTAGATAAACACAAGGGCTATTCAGGCTGGTTTGTCAAAAGAGATCGTTAATAGACAACAAAAATTACACAGATATTTTTATTTAATGGATGTTTTCCCTCTCAATTTTGCTGCACAATTACATTAAAATTGGTTTAGTATTTCAGTGATGATTTGCATTTTCATGGAGCCTCTTGTAAAATTAAATCTCACTGCAGACTTCATTGTAAAGCAGTTAATTATAAAGCAGTTGCAGTGTGGCCACATACAGACAAATAATGACATCTTCTGAATGCTTATTTTTTTGCAATAGGCAATCCTGAACATCTGCATGGGTTTTTAAGTATTCATCACTGATGTCAATATTGTCAGCTTTGACTATAACTGGAAATAAACTGGGGAAGAAAAACTGAAATAATCACACTCTATTATGACATATTATGACATTTTTTTACTTGGCAATTTCCACTCCCCACTAGCAACAGCCAAGCTGAAACAAACATCATGTGCTCAAATCAATCTCCAGTGGACAGATCAGAGTTGTACTTTGGTAGTACACTATCACAAAACTGAGATTTTTAATTTTCTTTTCCTTCAAATATGCGTCCAGGAATATTCCAGTAATGGTAATTCTTGTACAAATAAAGGATAAGGATGCTAATGGCAATTTTGAGCTGTATTCTGCATTCTTTTATAGTTCAAGAGGAGGATAGGAAAGAATAAATCAAGATGAATAGCAGCTTCTCTAATGTTTATAAAACCTAAAAAGTACTTTCCAGTGCTGCACTTGCAGTGCTGTAACTTCTGAAATAATTTAATATGCATTGGAAGTATGGCAGTTTGTAAGACACCCAAAACTTTTGTGTGAGGGTTTCCACATTGGTTGCTCATTTAGACTGCAGCAGCACAAGTTCTCTGGAACTATCTCTGTTGCTGCAGTTGCTACCCCAGCCTTGCACATCAGGCCAAAACAACATTAGTAATATTAACTGTACCTGGGGTACAAAACCTTGTCCTTGTTGTAGCACCTGTCAGAGATTATCTGAAGCTGATTGCATGAAATGGTTTCCAGCTGAAAACAAGGTGCTCTCAAGTCAACTCATGCATTTAGTGTAAGGGAACACTATTCTTAATGGAAAATATATCTGGGATGTGGAATTATAGAAATGGTATCTCATTAAAGATTATTGTACTATGAAGTTATAATTCAATTTTAATTTTTTTCATAGGCCTCAATTATACAGTGTAGATTAAAAAAATCAGTACAACATTAAAAAAACTGTGCAATAAGTAGCAGTTTAGTAGAACACTAGGATAAACTGTAGGCACTACTTGTCCATCTTAGCTATGATCATATTAAAAGGAAATTAATGATGTGGTAAAATTGCAAGGCAAAATTAAGTGATTTAGGCTTTCTACAGTTAGCTATATCACAGTGAGACCTACTTTTTTAAGTCTCACATAGATTAATATAATTTAGCATTACCCAACTGCCTCATAGATATTTTTGTGTGTCAGTGGCAAAAGAAGGCAGATTTTCCTCCAAGATACTTTTTGAGTACTTCTTACACAGGTTCCCTTTTACAGATGCTCAAGTTGCACTTAAAAACTTAGTTTTCGAATGCCAATCAGTTACTCATCTCTACAGTAAAATTTTAGTTTTAAATTTGAGTATAATTCTGGTTTCCATCTGCTTTTTTATTGTCTAAAATCAGAAGTTTCAATAGCTGTATTATCATCTTCAATCATATGTTTATATCAGTTAGATTACTGCTGGTTTTCGCTTCAAATAGTTTACATTTCTGAGTTCCTCGTGGGTTTTGTCTGTTTTAAAGCTAAAATTGCAAGGCTTTAGTTTCTTTGGGCCAAGGTATTAAATTTCATCAGCTTGTATTTTGAGAGCAACATTATTACAGTAATGAAATAACATTTTCTGATTTCTTTGAGATCAACTTGTAAAAGTTTACAGCAATAACATGTTTTCTAAACATTCAGGTCCAAATGCTTAGCAAGGCATGAACAAAAACAAAACTATTCTTACCAATGTGCTTTAGTTAAGTTCTTAGAGTTTTTCCTCCACCATTCTTATATAGGTAATTATCACCTAACATTAAGAACTTAAGTCTTATACAAGACCTACATCTTTTGACTCACCTCTAGAGAAGATGAATAGTTTGAAGCTATGGACTTATCCTCATAACAACTCAGGTTTTTCCAATTGTGACATTTTCCTCCACTTCTTAGCAAAATTTTTGTAGGTACAACTCGCATTGACGTGGATCCTGACATCTTCCTGAAGGAAGGTGTCTGTCCCTGCTTGTTTCTAGAAATACCCCTAAGCTGAGGCCGCTGCCCACACAGCTGCTCTTGATAACCCATCATTACTGCAGCCCCCCCACCCCTCCCCTTCCTGGCTATAATTAACTATGTGTTGTAAGGAAAGTTCTTTCATCTCCCTGGTGTGTTTTCACCCTTCAGAATATTCTGAAGTCTGATCTCAGTGTGAATTATTTATTGGTTGTTGTTGTCTCTCTTAAAGCTGATTCAGAAAGTCTCACCTTGCTTTAACAATTCCTTTCCAGTTAGGTTGTTTGAGTAGTTTGACTTCCCATATGACCCAACAAACTTTTGTGGTATCACAGGTAGAGAAATAACAAATTTTTCTGTATAGCTGAGAATAGGTACTGGAAAAGAGAGATGATTGCTACTTAAACTTCTGTATTTTAGGCCACTTCAAATGCTTAGACTTCAAAATATGTGTTTTGGGTTCAACATGGTGGGATTTTCTTGTTATTTGATGAACTGTTGTTCTCAAACATTAATGTGCCCCTTTCTTAAAAGGTAGCACACTCAACTTGGTGGCTTCTTATTTTTGTTACATTGCAGGAATTTAATCAATTAAATTAAACCTTGTTCTGAAGAACCATTGCAACTGAAGGCCTGATGCTAAAAGGTGTGCAAAAGAGATGTACAGTCCATACTTAAAATATTTAAATTCCAATTCTTACCACTCAAAACTGTGAACTGGAATGTAAACTGTCATTCAGATTGGTCAAAACTACCACTTGTGATATTAATGTAGTATAGTTAATAGAATAGTAAGTAAGTAAGAGCTCATATTTTCCCCTACCTTAGCACAGAACAGTAGCTTTGAAGAAAGATTCCATTTTTTTAAAAGTGTGCCAAGACAGTAAACCAACATTTTGCAAAGTAACTTCCAAGTTTTCTGACGGACAATAGGAGAGTACAAGGCAGTGTTACTAGCTGAGAAACACAAGGTACATTATCTCCTCAGTGCTGAAATAACTACATTAATTGTTTCCAAACTGCAAAATGTTTATCAGAACAAAAGAACATGCAATTAAAACAGAACTGACTGACAAGACCAAAGGCTATCACAGAAGACAGGGGGCTCAAAGAACACATGTTCATATGAATAAGACATTAGCAAGACACTGATCTGCTGTCCAGTGAAGTTGCAGCTTTTAGTCAATCTTGAATCTGTCAAAGTGTCATCTTGGATTATTCCCAGAAAGCAAACAATGTCTAACTGACACTTACGGAAACTTCACAGATTGCTCCAGATTTTGCCTGGGTTTGCCACTATGCAGCTATTTTGTAGTCACCAATTTTTCACCTTCTCCTATGCTATATCATTAAATTTTTTTTTTCTTCTAATACATCCAACTTAAAAAAAAATGTATTTTTTTCCAAATATGACGTATTTCTTCATTCAACTGAACTCAATTCTCTTTTACATTATCAAGTCTCTGTATTCAAAACCAATGCCTAATCTTTCAGTTAAAAAAAATCAAAATCAGTATTATAAAAGTCTTTGATTGTGTATGCATGCAATAAACACGTAACCTTTAGATGTGTGTTTGTAGATGTGTTGCATCACACTTCCACATCTACATCTCTGCCTCATTTTCTGAATCAATCTTAGAAGAAATATCCAACAAGCTTGATTTCATGTCAAAGAAAGAAACTCTCTTTGTTTCATAGAAGAACCTGTACATAACCACTGCCTGAACTTGGCCTCATGCATGAAACTGTACCTGAGTATTATAAACTTATACCTCAAATAGATCTTTACATAGATTCAATCTGTCTCTCCTTCTAAACTAAGACATGGAAAGACATAACTAGTCCTAATTCCATCAGGTTGAGTATCTGTAGGATTCTTTCCTTGTGGTTTTAGCTAAAGAAAGGACATAATAATAGTGAGATATAAAAATAGCTATGTAATAATTAAGAAAAAGAATGAGTTTTGGAGGAATTTGTTCCCTCTTGTTTAGAAGCAAGTGGTTTAAGAACATCCTCCTGTTGAATGTTGAATGTTTATCTTGGTGTAGCAAGAAAACAGAACAGAATATGCTTTATGGATCTAATATTTTTCTTATTTTTCTTCTTCTATCCAGCTTGATTTGCAGTGAGTAAGGAATAGGAATAACAGAGGATGCTCTAGTGTTCTGCATAGGCTTCTTTAGCTTAAGCACTGGACAATTTTATGTAAAAATTTCATAGGAAAACATGTATACTTACCTACTGTAGGTAATCCATTAATGAAACAGGTGAAAAAACAATAAGAATTTGTAATAAACAGCTTACTGCTTTCTTTGTAAGCCAAAGAAAATTCAACCTATGAATTTGTAACCAAGCAATTGCTATGCAAATGTAGAAAATTCCAATGAAGTTTACCCTGATCTGAATATAACGGTATCTTTCAGGGTAGCAGCCTAAATATGGAATATGGCACAGCACTAGGAGCCTAATCACACTTTTCATAAACATTTGCTGCTCTTCCCATGGGAGATTTCTTTTCTCTGTTGTATAATTCTTTATGTGGAGCTCTTGTGCCTCTACCTGAAATGGCTCTTATTTTTTGAGATCAAGTCACATGGGAAAAGGGAATTTCTCTACACAAGGACTGATACAGAGTTGCCTATTTCAGCTTTTCTGTAAAAGAACAACTTTTCTAGAAGTTTCAAGGGAATATCTGCACAAAGATTGAACATCTTTTACACATAGCTATAAGTATTAATTAGATAAACTAGTTCCCAGAAGCCAACAAGACTACTTACTTAAAAAAATTACTACTTATCTAAGGTCTAAGTAAAACGTGTTAACCTTTATAGTAAGTAAACCTTTTGGGAACAAAAGATGAAATAACTGCATAACAGTAACAGATAATACAATTACATGAGAACAGAAACTTCTAAAAAGGCAAAGACCTTAATTAATATAAGTAAAAAAAAAATTGAGAGCCTTTCCTATTCCCTTCCCACCTGAAGAATTTGTCATGAATGACATTGTGTTACAGAGCATCCCAAGGGAAGTCAGAATGATCTTTCATTTATTATGAAAGGTTGTCACTATAACAAACAATACAAAACTATGAATATTAATAATAGAGTCAATTTTAACTCAGCATCAGTTCATATTAGGATACAAAACAATCATCAGAACACTCCCAACAACCACAAGCAAAACAGACTCTTGTGAAAAGCTTTAAGGAAAAGAAAGTTATAACATCTGATTACTGGAAGGAGCAAAACAGTATGGACTGGTAGGGATAGATACTGGAAGAAATGAAGAGTCATCTCTGCCATGTGACAGATATATTTGAATTTTATTTTACTGTATAATCTATTTTATAATTAGGTTTTGTAGGTTATTTTACATACATACTAGGCTCTACCTTTTGTACGAGAGCTAGACACTGTACCTCTTCTCCTACTGGAAGCTTTTCCAAGATTGTCTCATTCCTTGACTGGAATACAAGTTCATGGACAGAAACAAGGAATGGCCTAAAAATATATATATATTTAAGAACCGTGCTGCATTAAACCAATTCTCTTAAGTACAAAACCTTATTTCTACTTGTTACCCAGAACTCCCCAAGCAGAACTGCTGAACAGTTTGTCAGATTAATTCCTTTTAATTCTGCAACATAATGCTTGTCTTTACAGAGACATAACAGGGATATGTAAAACTATGTATTTCTTTTTTAAATGAGAAATAATTTGGAGAATATAATAAAAATAAAAATTCAGTTTTATCAATTCCATTTATCATCAATAACTCAATAATTTAGAAAATGCCACAACAATAACTTTCATCACCATTTCATGTCTCACTTTGTCAAGACCCCGAGTGTACCCACAGAATTCATGGGGCCAACCTCACCTGGAGCCTCCCCAGGGACACATGAGACCCACAGCTCCATTTAAGCTCAGCCCTGGGCCTTCAGTGCCTGCCTGGCATTATGTTACTGGAGTGCCAGTCTCCAGCTCAAGGACAGCTCTGCCTCTGTACCCACTGGTCCAATTTTAGAGAACAGCCTCAGAATAATAATTAAATGCAAAACCACCCATCACTAATTATAATGTCAACTGCTTTTTATATTTTAAAAATAATATGCCAGTGCTGAAAAGTTGGGAACCGGTGGACAGTCATAGCTAACAGGCTTACATGTGACATACAACTTTTGTTACCCTCCCTCCTTCTTTATTTCTTTTGGACCTTATTTCTTTTTGGCCATAAGTATGAAAGGAAAACAACAACACATTATGCAAGATCAGTTATGCTGAACTATTCTGTAATTTAACTTTGAGAAACAATCTCTCAATGAATGATCATAATAGAAAACAAACTTACATGGACAAACATTATCTGCTTAAACAGCTATGGCTGTGTATTGGAAATATGGCTTTAGTTTAAGGAGTTCATAACCTGTAGCCAAGAGGTGGAGGTGGAAATTTCCATGGTTTAGAAATAATTTTATGCCTGGCCATCAATTTTTCTGTTATCTAGGCATGAATAATGAAACAGATTTTTGGACAAATGGCTGTAAAGTGATGACTTCAAATTAATTTAGACCTTAGCAATCATTTGGTTCTTTCTGTATTTAAAGCCAGGGAAGATTAATTACATACTTAAGAGGCCATTTGATGCTCAGGATGCTTCAAGCATTAAGAAGCTTTTAAGACTATCACATTCAAGCTTCCTTTTCAGTTTCATCAGTTTGAAAAAATAAATCTGTATATTGCTGTCATAGATGCTAATTTGCTTTAATATCAGTTTAATTAATATTACATTGAAATCAACATTGCAGTTGTTGCAGATCATGAAGTCCAATTTTAGTAATATATCTCCTTTTAACACTCAACAGTAACAACCACCCAAAACAGTAGATCAGAGGAAACACTGTTAAAACCAAACACTTTGGAACCAGATACTCAAATCCAAATTTGTCCATAAAATCTATATAAATCTAGCATGGGTTTGTGGGCAGCATATCCCTCCTTCATTTGCTGTGTATGTATGTATGATATCTTCTCATGTGACCTATGCTGGTAGAAATAAATAAACCTGAATAATGGATTTTTAATTTTTTAAACATAACAAAGTCTTTTTTCTCCTTGTGCCATGATTGATTTACAGTTTTGGAGAGAAGACAAGTATCACAGGACATATCAATATTCTTTTTAAAAGAAAGATCCTTGTCCATGTTGCTGTACTTCCTTAGGCTTTGGAGTTGTTTGGTTGTTTTCTAAAAGAAATGTTTGTTTCACTTTCTCTTTTTTAGAAATGCCCCCAATCAATTTTATGCCATTCACTTCAGTTTTGGATTACAGGCATATCTGGAAATTTCTGGCTGTTCTGGATATACAGCAACATATTTCTACCTCAGTGGTACCAAACAGATGAACCGTGAAATCCTCATTCTCGCAAGTAGGAGAATTCAGCACTGGATACCAATAACGCAAACAGAAAGAGCCAACTGACTGACAGTATGGTTACTGTACAGAGCTGGAATGAAGTATATAATAAATACCTGATTGCTAACTTTCATAAATTCACAGTCATTCATTCATTAATTTCATTCATTGGAGAAAAATTTAGGTATTTTTTGCTTTGCAGTTTTTACCAGTATTTTCCCTTTCTCTCTCTCTCTCATTTCTTTTTTCTTTTTAAGCCTCTGGGAGAAAATATATTGCTCTAATAAGGAGTGAGTTAATAATTTACCACATCCTTCAAAATCTGATTTAGTGAGTTTATGCTTTATGGAAAAAGTTAATCAATTACACTTAATTAGCTATCAGTCTACATTTAAAGTCAACTGCCATTATCACCATCAAACACCATTTATATATATATAACCAAAGACTTGACAAATAAATATCTATATAAAAAAAAAAGTAATGAAGAAATTTTATCCCTATTAATACTTGAATATTTACAGGATAGCTAAATTTGGTGTTTAATACAGCTATTCAAAACATATAGTCTAATCTACTTCCGTAACTTCTCAGACTTTTAGTAAAAAACAATTATTAATAAATACACATCACTATCTTTAAGTAAACTTTAAAACAACCATAATCTTTCTGCTCCTAATCTTTGAAAATACCTATTATTAGATGAAAGATGCTTACTCCTAATTTATTAATATAAAGGTTTAGTTAAATTTAATAAAATTATTTGGTACAAAGAGGTAAAGGAAATAATTCTATAGTCAGATCAGGTTAATTTCTTTTTGTTTAACTTAACCTTCTCAGAGGCTCAGATCTCTGTTGAAAAATACATGTCAACCCAGATGATATGCTAATGACTGGACATGTGCTTAGAAACACATAGAGAAGCAGCTCTTCAATGTTGCCATTACTGACAGCTCTCACCCTAAGGAGGCACTTGTACTTCTCTGTAAATACCCTGCAAGGACTTACTAGTAAATGTAAACAGGCTAAGGATGACAAGAAGCAAAGAGATGCTGTGGCACCTTGTCCATGTACAGTGTCTGACTAACTGCATCCATGAGCTTCATGATCTTTTTGCAGACTCATTTGTTTCCTAGTAATTTTGTGTTGATGTTACCTGCACTAGGATTCCGCCTTTTTAGAGTACATGAAAAGGTCATTTAAGTGCATCCACATTGCTTCAGAGAATATATAACTTCATAATGGAATAGGTTTTATCCTATTTTCTCTTGTGTTTGAGCTGATTTTCTGGTACCACTGCTGTTAGACACGATTTAAACATGAGTCAAGTGCCTGACACACCATATATTCTTGCTGCTTCTCCCAAGAGCCTGTTCTACTCTTCATCAAGAAAACACCTTTTTGAGTGTCTGCTGCTCACAGTGTATTTCCTGCACTCCTATAGATAAAGGACACCATAATGAAATGTAATACAGTCTGTGACAGCTGATATGAAAGCCAAAGAGAGCAGTAGAGAGAGAAAACTTTTTGTCTCCCCAGTTTGCCTTTACAAGAGAAGGGAAGTGATTATACCAAGGCATAGAAGGCTCTCTCTGCTCTGGACTCCCTCCTGAGCATTCAACTCCACTCAGCAGAAGGTGATGGCATCAAAGTAATACAATTGTTGCCACCTTGCCCCTTCCTTTCTTTATGCATCATCGTTTTCCACACTCAAGGAAACAGAAAGACAGCAATTATCTTTTCCTTATTTTTTCCCCCAGCATTTGTGTTTGCTCAAAGCAAACAGATAGAAAATATTATTTCTCTTCTGAAAAACTTGCAGAAGTGAGGGAAGCCTGTCTAAGTAAATGTATTAGCTTCAAAAATGGAATCAAATGCCTTTCCTGCTTTCCAGATGCAATCAGTTACAACATCTAAATCATGTCAGGACTTGCTTCCCTTCTTAAGTTTTCAGAAAGTCACTATTGAATAGGTGAACTCTATGTAGACACATGCCCAAGGGTGAGACAGAACAGGACAGATACACATGTATCTTCCATAAAAGAACATAGAAAAGCTAATTAATACCTGCATTGCCTTTAAAACATTATCCTTTAAAACATCACCTTAAATGAACACCAATAAATCAATCCACTTGCACTTCTGAAGCCATGTGTATATACACACCAATCTGCTGCAGAACAGTCTAGAATGGTATTTACCCCTTTTGCATCATTAATAGTTTATATTCTTGTCTTGTATGAATTAGCCAAATATAAGTTTGGTTGCCTTTTCTTTAATGCCTTTATTTTTTGTAGGTTAAAATCCTTACTTACCACCAAAGATTTATTGAGAAGGCACAGGTTTGCAAACTGTTTTCACAGGAGACAGTATCCTTCATGGTTTTTCTTTTATTAGAATGTGGAGATTTATGATGCTCTGTCCCACCCACCATAATAAGGAAATATATCCATTATGGGTTTATAAGTTTATGAAATTGTAAGTCAGGTTCTTGCTTAAAATGATTGTAAAGTATCGCTCTGGCATTCAGACCTTTCAAAAAATCCACAAATGTTATCATACATGTCTGGTGTGATAAGGCAAAATACCTTAATTTGCTCTCTTGTATGCTGAGACCACTTTCCATGGGTGACCAAATATCAAGTGTATCTTGATGTGAAGGTCTTGTACTTCGAAGGGGTGTCCCTCTGTGACAGGATCTGCAATCTAAGTCTCTGTGGGTATCTGTAGAGAAGGAAAAAGCTGTTAGAAATCTTTCAGCCCATTTTACTTCTCAAAAGAGGAAGTACACATTAAATTAATTAACTTAATTCATTAAATTTACAGTAATAGGGAATTAATGAAGGCAATTACAAACATTATAGTGATTAAATCACTTATTACAAGAACAGCAGAAAGAGTTCCAAGATGATCTTCTGATGTCGCTCTGAAAATTTAGAGAGGCCTAAACCAGTTAACTTTTTGTTACACAAACTTCATTTTACCATTTAAAAATTACTCATTGCTGGGTTGGGAAGAAAATTGATCTCTTAATTTTTGCAGTCCAACTTCAATTCTTAACTTGCCATGCCTTTCTTATGTGTCCATGAACTGCCTTCTGAGATCTGTTTTTTTTGTTTGTTTGGATTTTGGTGGTGTTGGGCTTTTTAATGTGTGTGTTTTATGTAAGGAATCAGGCTCCACTTTAATTCTACATGCTATTGGCCTAGAACTGCCTCTTCCCCCGCCCCCCCCCCAAGTTCTTAGCTCTTGGGAGAAACATGGCAAGTCTCACCAGCAATTGGAGGTACAGTTTCCTGCAGAGCATTTTGCTCTATAAATCATCCTAATAGCTGTAGTGAGAGGAAGGGGTTCATGACCTGACCCTGACTGTGAGGACATTTTCTTCCATAATGATGAGAAAAATTTGGGTGCCCATGTCTTTTCTCCTTTTTTTTTTCTTCTTTTCTCTGTTAAGGTTTTGTTACATATTAGGAACTATGTTTTGATTTATTTCCTCTCACAACTGTTTACTAGTGCCAGGTTAGCTGCCAAAAATTTGTGTCATATCTTTTGCTCAAAGTGAATGCAACACTGTTGTGAAACAAGGACAAGATAGAGATAATACTTTGGAAAACAACAGGATCTTTTGGTTTTCCTACTGCATAAGTTAAAGACAACTTTTAGGTTATAAGTATATGCAAGGTTATGTAAGTATGTAAGTATATGTTTAGGTTGTAAGTATATACAGGTTGTAATATATGTAATATATACTTATAATATGTGAATTATTACACTAACTAAAGTGGTCTGTACTTAGAATTCTATACATGAGTTTTCCCAATCACTTCATTGTGATTTTTCAGGACCTTGGTTTATGCTGATCAAAATTGTACCAGAACAATTAATGTTGTCATTTGCTAATCCCTTGGTGTATCAGTGACTTGCATGGTGACTAATGCAGAAACAGGGATTAATCTCATCATTGTTCCTTTATTATTGTTACCTCATTTGCTAATTAATGCATATGAAAAATGTGATAATGAGCTGAATTTCAGCCAAGCCTGAGAGGTGAATACCTGCATGGTATGTTCTGAAATTATTCATGAGTTAAAAATTCTGTTGACATTCAGTGGGCTACTTGTCAAAATGAGATCTTAGTTCCCAAGACACATAAATGATTTTCAGAGTTATAGCTATTACCTTTCACTTCACTAAAGTTATCTTTAATTTCTTATACTCTTTATGTAAGGTATAATTGAATGTTAAGGAGCATGCTGTACGTCTCTAATGCTGAATTAAAGAAAAAAATAAGATATGTCCTGTACATTTTTTTCTCTTACAAGAAAGACCTAATAATATTGAAGTAAAATTATTGTTTTTTATAACAAACCCTGATTAAGAACACTTGAGTTTTAGACTCATTAAAAATGTTTGCAATCCAGCTGTAGTATTTATCTAAACAGGATTTTATTACCGTGACTTTGCTTGCAGAATTTTAAATATACTAGATTCTCATTATACTTAGCAGCCTTTTAATGGAGCTTAGTATAGATGGCAATGGTAAAATGACAATTTTGTTGCTACCACATCAGACATTAGATGATACTTCTAGAAAAAAGCACTCATGGTGAACTAATGATGTGAAAATATCTCCCTGTCACTACATGCAAGTGCTTCAAGTTCAAATGAATTCATATTGTTAAAGCAGCAGTATCTGACACTCTCAGATAGACATCTCTCAGGAATTGTCAAAAGTAGCTGCAGCCTTCTGCCTTTCCAATGTAGTTTCTCATAATAAAGAGGCTGCACTGACTCCAACAGTCAAGGACAGATCCTCAGCTGCTCACAGCTGAGCTGAGAGCCATTCAACGGAATAAGCACTCAAAATGTAATGTGCAAGTGAAACTCCAGGTAGGGGGTAAACGTGGCTTTCTCAATAATGGAGATGTAATGCTTTGGGATTCTTTCCTCTATGCAGAAAACTACAGTGTAAGAGTGACCTCTACAGGATTTCCACAGTGCTCCATCACTGCAGTCCCAGGCACTGTCTTTAGAACACTTTCCAATGTATTTATTTAAAACAGAAAACAAACTTCAACATACAAACCACTACTCCCTCCAAGTATCAGCCTGAAATCGGTAACAACCTGAATTTACACAATTAGTGTTCCTGTAACAGATTTACAGTAGGTTTCTAGATATGAAAACTATGTAAGGACATAAAATATTCTGCTGATTCAGGAGGTTTCAAGAATCATTGGGTTTCTTTTGGAAGGGATCTTAAAGATCATCTAGTCTCAACTCCACTGCCATGGACAGGAACAACTACCACAAGTTGCCCAAAGTCCCATCCAACTTTGAATTCATCCAGGCATGAGGCATCTACAAGTTCTTTTGGCTATCTGTGCTATAGAAGTACAATTTGTACCATTTTTTTCTCCTTTCACTGTTAGTGAAATATAGAATGGCTGGAATGCTGGAGAGAGACCCTAATCTGTAACTCACCAAATGGTAATGCAAAGTAGACATCTAGCAAGATCTCATGGGAAGTCGGTGTTTTTGTGCCTTGAATCTCACTTCCATTTTTTATTACTTCAGAATGCAATGTCCACCAGGAGCCTGGGCCTTCCTAGGAAAAAGAAGTTATGAAAATTACTGGGGCAGGATTTATTGCATTATCCACTTTTTACTGGATGAGGTTTCCCCTGAGTCAATAGGAATTCCTTTATAACACCAATATGTTTAGATATCCATTCTAGACTCTTCAAAATTTGTTTGTGTAAGTATTACTTAGGAATTCATCAAGTTTTCTCACAGTCATTGAATTCAATATAATATAACATTTCCTCTACAATACAGATGAATACACATTAAGGTTGTCAGATGAATAAGACACAAGAAATATCAATATTGAAAATTACACTTATCAACTCAGATTTTCCAGTTTCCCTTTGAAATGGTGCCAAACAACTACATTGTAGAAAGATTCAAACAACATATAAAGTAATAAAAAACCAAAAAACTTGTTTCTGAAGTAATGCTCCCTTATAGTTTATTTGTGAGTTATAAAACCCAGAACAGAACTGCAGGGTTAAGGCAAGCAGGATAAATAACTAGGAAAATTCTGCAGTGGATTAATTATAAATGAAGGTTTAGAGGATCTGAAGAAATTAAGAAAAAAATCCCTTATCTTTCATCTTTGTTTGTTTAAAGTTTCAATATTTACTAGTAAGCCATAACCTCTGTGTCAGCAAGTTGTAACTCAACAACAGTCAGGGCAGCAGAGCAGAACAACTTGCCTTGGGGCTGGAAATGGCACTTGGCAGCTGAGATACAGAGCAACTTCTAATTTAAGCAGGAATTACTTTCTTCCCTTGCTTCCATTTTCTGAGTAGAATCATTGAAATGTCAGTTCAATGTATATATGAATATTTATTACTTCCTGTAAAGAAATTGCTAAAGGGTCTGATGAGAGATACTGTAGGAAGTGGTTTTCTGATTTTCTCTCCTTTACCTCACCTTCAATTGCCTTTTTTATGTTTTAGAAAAATTAAAGAAGGCAAAAATCTTCTGTAATTCTGAGTTACTTTAAAAGCAGACTCTATGGACTATGTGTAGCAGAGCATGTTTATGAATGAGAGAATTGTGGAATATTAGAATAAGGTACCTCTTACCTTTTCTGAATTCAGAAAACTCTGCAGCACAGGCAGTTTGCTTCTGTATTTCCACACTCCCAGAAACCTTCTTTCCTTATCTGATATCCTATTGAGGGCAAGTGTGCTCATTCTGGTAGCCAACTGACTATGCTGGATACATAACTCTTGGCATTGACCCAATTTCTCCACTCATCCTTCTCTATGCACTCATTAATTTCCTCTGCATATAAACCAAACCACCCCTGCCTCCCTAACAATTCACGACTGCAGATGAACTAACTCACTGCCCGCAGAATACCTGGCTCAGTATCTGAGCCATTTCTCCAGGATTTTGGATAATGAATTTCAGTTGTGAATTTAAGAGTCACATGTACATTATGCCTTACCATTGCAGATTGGAGCAGAGGAGATAGAAGTGTACACCGATCATAAATGTCATTAGAGTATTTGGGGAGACTAAGAATGAGAAATTTGTTGGATTTTACTCAGTGTTCTATAATTCCACAGGAAGTCAACTTACATCTGTTGCATATTCCACAGTTGCAAGGGGAATCCATAAAACTCCCAAAATGCTATCCCAGAGCAAGCCTTTCTTCCACAGCTCTACAATGAAGCCCTTTCCATCAGCACAGATTTCACTAAAAAGAATGAATACAGAAACCAATAAACTGAAACTGGAAATGCAGTTTCAACTGCTCAATAATGTATAATAATAAATTAGTGATTTACAGGAGATACAGAGGTGTCTCTGCTGTGACTGATTGCACATAACCTTCATTTGGCTGAATTAATTTTTATTAAAATAATCTTCAAGTTATTGTGTGGTGAACCACAGAGAATTACTGTGTACTTAAAGTTATCAGGAAAAGAACGAAAGAAATCTGAAATCTGAGGAGGGCAAGGGGTGCCACCTCTGAGACAACTTTTTAACTCATTGCATCACTCTCAAAAATCATTATATTGGCTGCATCAATGTCTACTTTTCTGCTAAATTCATGCAGTTGAATAGATAATTTGAAGTTTTGTTTTGCTCAGCTTCTCTCTTTTTAAATATGTTATGGAAGACAGATTCTAAATTTTTAGGCCCCAGCTTTAAAACTGTTGCACCAACAACAATGAAAGTGCAGATTGGAAGGTTAAAAAATATGCAATTTTTAAAATGCAAGCTGGTAATATCTGTGTGTAACAGAACATAGTTTTTACTGTGAGAGATGGAGTGAAGCCCTTAAGAAAATGTACACAGTATGACTCACCAAAATCTACTTAAATGCATTTGTAAATGCCTATTTATAATGCCTTTTAAAAGTCTGCTGTGTTGTATAGATAAGCAGGCAGTAGATGGAGCTACAGAAACCTTGTAACATGCTAGAAAAGTGCTTTAGTATTCTTTGATGAGATTTACATTGCCAACTAAGAAAATAATCCTAATAAATTGCTCATTTTCAATGATGTCATGTAACATTTATATATAATATGATCAAAAGAAAACCTTTTAAACAACAGCAAAGCAAATGTATTAAATAATATTTCGACGCATTCTTCAGGTAACCAGAAAATATGAAAAAAAAATTTCAAAACAACTCTTGTGTCTGACGAAATATTAAAATACTTGGATTAGAAAATACCCTAAATTGTAAAAATGACATTTTTTCCTAAAAAGAACTACAGCAAATTAAATGTTGAATTCTGTAAAAATATTTCAACCAACTCTAGACCTCAGGAATTCAATTTATGTTCCCACAACAGGAATGTGGTGACAGAGAAAAATTTGTGCAGGGAAAAAAGAAGGGACCAAAAATGGTGGAGATTAAAGTACTGACTCAGGATCTAATTAGATTATATTTATGGGGTTTAACTGCTTTGGAATTGACAGCTGGAAGCAGGTTTCCTCAGACTGTCAGGCAGCATACAAATGCTTGGACCTCTTGGCCAGTGAGGTGTGTAGAAGGCTCTAGAGAAAAGAGGACAATAACAACAGAATAACAAGATGGAGAGTTGAGTGAAGCAGACAAAGATCTGCAGACAGAAGTGAGAAAGAGTTGTGGTCAATAATAAAGAAACTACCTAAATTGGCAGCTAAGGAGATAAATTAATGCATAAAAATATGAGTCACACCAAAAGGAAATTGAGTGAACAAAAATCAAGATGCTTGAGGATCAATATGAGTTCTCTTTATTTTCATTCTTGTATTCCTAAACATTATATGAAATTAAATTAGGAGACAAATTCTTCCCCTTGTTGACTCCTGGCCTTGATCTCCAATGTACCCTGCAAAATTAACTTTAATTCTGTTCCCCAGGGCTACAGTGCACCTTTTCTCTGAGCTGGATACTTCTTGCTTTCATGGTCTGTACACAGCCTTGCATGTACTAAACTGTTCTAAACTATACAAATACAGCAAAATCACAACAAAATCAATTGATAAGAATTCCCTGATACTTACAACATGAAGTCTTGTTCCCAGCAAGGCTCACTTCCTCGTCTATCAATTGTAGTGCTTTTCAAATTTTGGACTTTTAAAACAACATAGGTTTTGGATGCATCTGAAAAAGAAATAACCAGCACATTAAACCCCTCTTCAGTTCTTCCTAGAAGCTGGAAACGTTTAGCCATGGCAGTAAGAGTTTAACTTTTACTCCATACAAAACATTTAGAGGTGTGGTTCAAATATGTGGATTTGAACAAGAAAATTTTTATCAATTCTAATGGGATTATGACACAAAAATCTCTGCCCCTGACAGGTGGGAGAAAACATCTCACTAAATGTATTTTAAAGATCAGCTTCCAGACATGGCTTTTTACTCTTTGTCAATCTCCCTGACAGTTCTTGCATGAAACCAGCACACAACTTCTTTTCTGAAAATTACGATTTTCTTTGCCTTTCCATTGCTATGATAATATGGATGATTGGCTGATGGGGTTTTATGTCCAATTAAGGCAAGGCCACAGACTTGTAATATGTAATTCAGTCTTGGTGGATGAATCTAGTTCTGTCACAGATGCAGCAGCAAAATGGGTTTCAGATGCAGCCTCAAATGAACTCATATATTTTTATAAATGCCTTTGTAAAAGCACAGGATGAGTATTCATAAATTGGACCTAAACAGCAAAAAGAATAAAATTTTAAAAATTTCAAAGGTCTTGAAAATATCCCTGCCAGAAAAAAAGCAAAAGAACTGAGGCAAAGCTCTATCCTATAGGGCCTCATACAGGAATTTAAGGTGGTAAAAGGTGTGTTATATCATCTCAATGAATGTGGCTTTTTTCACTTGCATGCAGGTAACACATCCTTCACTACCCTCCAGCATCCTAGATAAGGATCAACATTGACATAGGACTGAAAAAAAAATGGTTGTTGTTGTGTGGTTTTGTTTTTTTTAATAGAACTACTGCCAAAATATATATACAAGAGGTAGCTAAGAACAGAATTTTTGAGCTGTGTGTTTTACCACAGGTCAATCAAACAGTCTGAGTTGCAGGGAAGGTATCACTGTCTACAATAGATTACTGAATAGGTTGTATCAAATTACACTGCAGTTAACAAAAAGTGTGAAGGAGAAGAGTTAGCTGTGTACATCCTGTATGTAGATCTTATTGATTAGGACTGATTATAATGTTTGACCAAAGGACAAAAGATATCATGTAACAGGAACTATTTTGTTCAATAAACACATTCAACAGTGGTCAGTGTTATCTATTTATTTTCTATAATTCAGTGCACCAGTCCTCTCAAACAGTACTTTGTTTTTTAGCTGCAACTCAAGGTTGGAGAAATTTTCAAAAGAATTCTAAATGACTTGGCTGAAAAATAACAACAGTGCCATTTAGAGCACCCATGTAAATTAAAACTACAATAACCAACCTCCCTCATAATTAAAACATTTGTTCCTTAAATGAAGCCATAAATGACAAGATAGAAACTTGAAGACACATTTTAGTGGTAGCCTTTTTCATTATTCTATTATTTTTATATTCAACTTTAATTTCATGTGCCAGACCAGATGACCAAACCTAATCACCCTGTACCCTTCCCCACCTCCTCTTCTATCACAAAAAATAAAAATATTTTGCAGTGTTTGCATTATTGTCTTGCCTGAAACCCTGTCATCTGCTTTTTAAAATAGCTATTTTTCCAGTAGTCCCTTGGCTTCTTTGGCTTTTCTCTGGATCTAAATATTACCCTTCAGTGCTTTACAACTAATTCACCTTCTTTAGATGTCATGAGTTATTTTTATTGAACTGTTGATCAAATGTATTAAAGTAGTCCTAAGCTTAGGTGATTTTTTAGCATGACACAGACATGCCTAAAAAAGAAAAATGTAAAGCAGAAATTGAAAGGGAAATCAGACTTACCAGTCATTTTATCCAACCTTCCTTTTTTCACTGTATAAAAAAAATAGATATTATTTTCAGATAATACCTTAACAATGCTTGCCAATGGATTTTATGAAAAACATATAATTTTTTATCAAGTATCTGACTACTAAAGTTCATTAAATTTAAACTTTTAAACAATATAATTATATATTCTCTAAATTTTCCTGCCATATCAATGCATGTAAGACAGTTCAGTTTGAGTGAAACATCACTGCAGTCCTATGCTAATTAAACCTGCTATACCAATACACTCATGTATACATGATATATTTTACTGCTACACTTAGGACTGTAGTAATTGCCAATAAAACAAAAAGTCCACAACTTTACAATGCAAAGGTTCCCAAAAGCTTGCCATTGTTTTCCAATATCCTTTCCACTTGCTTAACTTCACCTACCTTCCTATTACTGATTTTTGCTTTCATCTCTCCCCAAACATCCCTAAGAATGCCATGGAATTTGCACCATATTTGCAGACTGTTCATCTGACAGCCTGAATGATTCCACCATTCTCACACCGACAAAGCTTTCACTTTCAACACAAATGGTGAGGGGCCAAAATGTTGCTCAGCTACCGGCAGAGTCTAAACACAGCAGCAGCTCAACTGCACTACAAGAGTGCAGAATTTACACACTGAGTTTACTTGACTTCCCTGGAAGGAAGTACTGCAAGAAATATTCTTATCAGCTTAAACAGTGCACATCTCCAGTCTGTGAGGTTGCTTTTTATAGCCACGTACTAAATATTTGTCACATGGGTAAAGGAGCTTCCATGAGAAGAAAAACCTACCTTTTACAGAGAGCAGTTCCATTTCAGTAGAAAAATATTTTAAAGAACACGCCCTGAAATTCAGCTTTTTCTTCACAAAAGGAAAAGCAACAGTTTGGCTTGAATTAAATTACTCTTCTGCTACTATTCCTTCACTGCAAGTGTGTTTCACTTTTGCTGCTTGCTCCTCCCATGTTTCTCATGGAGCAAAGCCAATCCATTGATGGAGTGGTAAAATACCTGACGACCTTCTCCGTCTCTACACACAGAGATGGAAGAGGAAAAGAGAAATATTATAACTGTTCCCTTACCCTCATTTCCTCACTCTCATTTCCTCAGCTTCTATCTGCTGTATGCAGCTGTCTCCAGTCTAAACAAATGCCTGAATGCCATCTTTTCGAGAAATAACAAACTCAGTGCAACTATTTTATTAAGGACATACTTTTGGAGCCCTTAACTTTGCTTTTAATACTTGCAAAGCATTTGAATGGGAATATAGAAAGTTCAGGGGTTTTTATATTTTAACATAGAGTCACATAGCGAGAATACATATTTTACAGTATTTGCTAGAGCTAGGCATAAGTAGCCTTAATTTTCTAAAATAGTGTGAATAAATATTGCACAAAAAAATTGGATTTTATTATACTTCATGAATTTCTAATTCTGTTGCAGCAGTTCATAGGATTGTAAATATTCTCATGAAATGTTAAAATATTTTAAGTGTTAAAATACTCAAAAGACTGAAATCATCATAAAAATGGTGGTGTTTATGACTAGTTGTTCAGATTAATACTGGGTTTGTTTGTTTGTGTTTTTTTTAATTGTGGTTAACAGTATATATATTTCTACAGATATACAGTATTTTCCTTTGTAAATTTTTCAGTCTCCATCATATAATAATTGAATACTTAGGTTTTAAATTCAAGTAAGGAAGTGTCCTTGGAGCAGAGGGGAGTGCATATATCTGAGTTAAGGAGTGGCTGTCTGAAGCTCCAAGAAACTGGGTCTGGAGGAAGGCACATCTCAAAAGACAGGTGAGAGCTGAGACTGTTTGGCCTGGCCAGGAGAATCCTTTGGGAGGTAGGATGGGTTTAATCAATGTTTATAAAAACCTGAGGGGAGGCTGTAAACAACTCTGACTCTTCTGACTGTTGCCTAATAACAGGTGAACAGGCAATGGGCACAAACTGAAACTCACAGTTTCATCGGAACATAAGAAAAGTCTCTTTTTCCTGTGAGAGTATTTTAACACTAAAATAGGTTGTCCAGAGAGGACATGGAGTCTTTTTGTTCCCAGAGATACCCAGAACCTGACTGAACAAAATTCTGGGCAAACTACTCTTGCTGATCCTGTTTTAGACAGGGATGTTGGACTAGATGGTATTGAGAGTTTCCTTGTGATTCTGTGATAGTCCACAAGGTAAAACTGTTCAGTGTGACACTGAAGAAAATTTAGTTCAGGATATCATGAAAATCTATAGTCACTATGCATAATATGTGTAGAGTTTTTTTCCCTCCATAGAAGTGTCATAAGAAGTACTTTTGTTGTTTTAGGATCATGCTACTATGCCATAATCTGAAGTTGTTAGCATATTACATTTTGGTCTTGTGTTTTAGATTAATATATTTGCATCTCTCTCTTCTGAATTCTGTTCTCATCAGGTCTCCCACAGCAGTGTGATATTCTTAGAGAGAGGTTTCCACCTTATGCAAGCACTGGAGTTCCACTGTAGTTAACAGAGCTAGTCTGGAACACCCTGGCTGAGAAACTGATTCCAAACTGTGTATTTGGATCACATGAAGAAAAATATTTACTTGGAACAAAAATCCAATCACTACTTATTTAAGATTCAGTAAATAGAGTTCACAGTAAGCCTTAGCATGAATCAAAGTTACACAGCTGCATCTCTGTGTCTCTCTGAAACTGTGCAAAGTTGGCTCTTCTTCCTTTCTTCCACTCCCCTTCTCAAATATCAGGGCCCTTCCTGTGGAATACTGATTTTCTCCTGGAATTCTTGGGTTGCAGCTGCAGTAGCAGCAGCCATTGTGGCTCATTTACTTTACTGTGATGTCATGGTTGTTTTTTACATAAGCTACTGGGAAATATGTTATGACTTCATTGTAAGAAATATGCAGAGAATACCTGAACATAGGCAGAAGGTCACTGTGGACTCAGAACAGTGCATGTACAAATGCTCTTTCATTTGGAAAAAGCACTTATTATATTTAACAAAGGAATAGTGAAAAGCACTGAGCTGGAACAAGCTGTCAAGATGGTGTTTGGCTAAAGGGCATAAGAGTAGAGGCTGCAGAACAACATTCATGTTTCACCAATTGATAGTTTCAGTACCTCAAAAAATTACCTTGTTACTCAGACATGCCTTCCTCAATGTTTTTCCTTTTCCATATTACAATTTCATATTTAATGCCTGATATAACACTTCAGCCCTATATGTTGACTTCAGTTAAAAGGTCCCAACGTTCCAGATTTATATGCAGAATTATGAATTAAGAAATAAATTTGAAAAAAAGGGAGCAAAATTGTTTACATTTCATTTTTTACCTAAACTATTTCAAGACTGCTTATAGTGACTTCACTCTATTCATTATATTATAAAACTGTGTATAACAATGCTGTTATGTATAGATGTGTCACCTGAGACCTGACACTGTTGAGCGATCAGCTTCCAGAAGAGCTATCTAATTATTTTCCAAACCAAATTCTCAACTGATATGAGGATGATTTGATTCTTTTCATTTATGAGCATACTTTTTTTTTAGTGAGAATCTGCCTTTTTTTTAACTTCTTTTTTTTTTTTTTTAATATGAGTTTACATAGCACACATTAGTAGATTAAAGCCTGCCACCATCTTTCAGTTAATTCATCAGAAGCAAGGAGATTTCACTCTGATGATTTACCTACTTGGCAGCAAGACTAGACATTGTTCTTTTCAGGAAGTTTCTTGTCTACAGGATACTTGTAATGCAATAACTAAGGTCATGAACTCACAGGTTTTATTATAATATGTTGCAAAAGGAAAACAAGGAACAGAGAACATTTGAATACTAATTGCAAAAGAATGTGGAAGACAACTTCTAACTTTCACAGGAAAAGAAAGGCACAGCCTACAGCTGTTTTCATATATATCAGTTATAGAAGAGAACATTAAAAAATAAAGTTGATGAGAATAAAAAATCCAAATTTCAATGGATATTAAGAATACAGAATATAGGAGCAGTTTCCTTCCATACCTTACTTTTCTGTTTGAGACCATCTTGAAGCCGTCTTTTCTTGGTTATTTTTATGCTGACCCATGTGTATTTTTAAAGAGGTTTTGGCCTTGGAACACCAACATTTTAGCTATTTTTCTTCTGAAGTTTTTCCCTTGAAGAGAAAGAGAATTTGCTCCTTTGCAAATTATTATAGACAGTGAAATTTTCAGCTGTTCAGCTCCTCAACACTAGCACATGAAAAAATATGCCAGTCACCTCAGAAGATGAAGACTAAGTGATAAAGTGCATTTTTGCATTCCTCTTGAAGTCAGTCATTAGTTTAAAATAAGAGCTAGTCGGAGAAGATCCTTGTCTATTATAAGAAAAAAATTATGCACAATTCATGTAAAATTCAAATATAAAATGTTATATTATCATTATGGTGATCCTTCTAACACAGAAAGCTGAAACCCATGAACAGGAATTCAGCCAGAACAGCAAGAAAAAAAACCAAACAAACACTTTTCCCAGGCAGTTCATTTCTGCCTTTCAGAAATATAGACTCGGCATCCCCAGGTGTATTCTATAATTTTCAGTAGAGCTCGTAAGTGATAAAAGACAGAAATAATGAACTCTGTAACAAAATATGCTATCAAGAGATACATCATCAGAGTGACAGGATAAGCAGAAAATCAATCAGCTGATTTCTGACCCTGAGAAACGATGAGCAATATTGCAGATAGGAACTGCAAATTAGATCAGTTTTGTCCTTGTCTCCAAAAGGTTGGAGCAACTATGGTTAGGGAGAATAGGGGATGTGTTCTGGGCTTCACTGGAATACCTTGATAAATGAGTTTGAAGCACTCCATTTACCCTTTTCCAGCAGGACAAAACCAAGGGTCCTCCTTCAAAATGTTCTGTTATTAACCACCAAGTATACAGACATAGGTTTCATTGAAATGTCTACTTGTTATTAATCTCCAAAACTGTAGTGAAGTCACAGCAACAAAACAACCTTGAAGTTTTAACACCAACAAAAATACAGTAACTTGTCATAGATTCATATTCTACCTGTCATATTTGTGATAGTCACAGGAGATAGTAGGTTATTAGACTAAAAATAGACTTATCTCACTGGTTTGTTCTTGTTATATAACAGTATTTAAACTACAAATAAGTACTCCAAATTTCAAAATTTTGAATAATTGGAGGTATTGAAAAAAACATATAATTTTTTTTTGATCCTAAATTCTAGAAAAAATAGATTATTCAGTTCACATTAACTTGAAGGGGTTTTTTACACAAATTTTGCATGGCACTTCGCGTTTCCCCTTCCTTGATTTCAATTTCATAAAGACTCAGAAAACTATCACTTACCTGTCTTTTGAAAATAGTGTTGGAATTAGCATTTGTACGGTGCTTTTGGATCTTCTAATCAAGGATGCTATGAAAAGAAAAATATTTTTATTATTTTGCATACATAGAAACCGAATATAAACAAACATTGTACTGCTGCACTAACTGGGAAGAGGATCACAGGCTCTGATTCTGGTCCTTAAATTTGGTAGCAGTTCTGCCTTCACTGAGACCTCTGTCTCCTTAGTGATGGAGTTTTTTGAACCACTGAAGCCTCATGGCCCAGAAAACATTGCCCCCTTTGTGCAGCAAGACAGATCAGAAAAAGTGACCTTAAATACTGCAAGCAGTATAAATCTTGTAAAAAAGATATGTTTGCTCTTTTGGAGTCTATTTCAAGTTAACTAAGATTTTCTAAAGGTTTTTATTTTCTTGTTAATATTGCTGCTCATTAGTATGATTTCTGTAAAATTGCTTGCTGCCACAAAAAAATTACACTGTGCTCATTATAATTAAGAAG